>CM074294.1:19617159-20029659 GCA_037194245.1 Opsariichthys bidens | reverse complement strand
GCTCGCCGTTTTTGTGTGTGTCCCTTTAAATGCAAATGAGCTGCTGCTCCAGAAGAGGGCGGAGCTTCAACAGCTCGCCGTTTTTGTGTGCGTCCCTTTAAATGCAAATGAGCTGCTGCTCCAGAAGAGGGCGGAGCTTCAACAGCTCGCCGTTTTTGTGTGCGTCCCTTTAAATGCAAATGAGCTGCTGCTCCAGAAGAGGGCGGAGCTTCAACAGCTCGCCGTTTTTGTGTGCGTCCCTTTAAATGCAAATGAGCTGCTGCTCCAGAAGAGGGCGGAGCTTCAACAGCTCGCCGTTTTTGTGTGCGTCCCTTTAAATGCAAATGAGCTGCTGCTCCAGAAGAGGGCGGAGCTTCAACAGCTCGCCGTTTTTGTGTGCGTCCCTTTAAATGCAAATGAGCTGCTGCTCCAGAAGAGGGCGGAGCTTCAACAGCTCGCCGTTTTTGTGTGCGTCCCTTTAAATGCAAATGAGCTGCTGCTCCAGAAGAGGGCGGAGCTTCAACAGCTCGCCGTTTTTGTGTGCGTCCCTTTAAATGCAAATGAGCTGCTGCTCCAGAAGAGGGCGGAGCTTCAACAGCTCAACAACAACAACAAAGCTGGAGAAAGTTTTTTTTTTCTATTAAATTCTTCACAAACAACACAATTGACATGTATAACAAGACATCCCGATAAGTAACCAGCAGTTACAAAAACACATTTAAAAAATAAAATTATAAAAATAAAAAATAATCGGGCCCTAACTTAACAATAAGGTCCCATCAACTTTAACTAACAATGAGCGACACATTTGTTACAGCTTTTATCGATCTTTATTAATGTAAGTTGATAAAAATATTCATGTTAATTCACAGCGCATTAACTCATTTTTTTCTTAATGTATTCGTAAATGTTGAAGTTAACATTAACTGAGATTAATAACTGTATTGTTATTATTATTAGTTCATGTTAACGAATGTGAACAGATGAACTTCTTGTTTTCCTCATGCAGTTATCGCTCCGACGGCACAAAGAAAGACCCTCTGAAGATCAGCTCTATGGTGAGTGTGGAGACGCGTCACAACACCTTCATAACAAACATGAACTGTTTACACGAGCAAAAATGAAGCGCACGTTTGTTTCAGTTTGATTCTGCGTGTTTATTGTGCTGTGTTCAGAAACTATTATATTTTTTGATCATATTTTGAATTGGATTAGATTTTTATGAGGGTTTTTTTTTTTTTACAATAAGGTCTCTTAACATTTAATGAACAATATTTCTACAGCACTTATTAATCTTAATGTCAATTTCAACACTTTGTTTGTATCTGTTAACATTATTACTCTGAAAAAGCATGAACAAACAATGAACAATTGAATTTTTACTAATATTTTTATAATTATTTTCTCATTGTTAATTCATGCTAACCAAAGCATGTATTTGTATGCGTGTGTATAAAATACTTTACCTTAACCAAGTTAATGTTTTCTTCTCCCCTCATATTTATATAATATTTTCAAAATGTATTTTAATTGAACTTGTAAGGTGATTTTTAAAAACGAATATCTCCACCGGACATCACTTTTGGCCGCTACTGTATATATAAAATTAAGTTTTAGTCTATTTATTTACGATAGCATTTAATCTTGACAACCATCTGAAATAATAGATGCAATCATTCATTTTAATCCAGTCCATGTTTATTTTATTGCAAGTAATGAAAATGATATTTTTATGGTTTTAGTCATCAACGCCAAGGTCACGGGTTCGATTCCCAGCTGATCGAATGTATAGTTTGAAATGAAATGTAAAGGTTGTCGGTTCAGTGCGTTACCCATATTGCCATCCGTCGGAGCTTGTCGAACATGCCGTGTCTGCCGGTGTGAATCAGCCTTAACGTGCTTTATATAACTGCGTGACTGAATGTGTTGTCAGAGTTGGGGTGTGGAGGGATACCACCTGTGGGTCATCAGCAGCACGGACGCCACTCCCGTGGAAGCGGAAGGAGACGAGAAACTCCAGCAGGCCGGGATCCTGCAGTTTCAGTTCATTAAGAGCGCACTGACCGTCAACCCCTGCACGGTGAGAGACGCTTCATTCACACCCACTGCGTTTACATCTGCTCCGGTAAAGTCCGTGTGACTGAACACAGATTATATGTTAGGATCAAATGCTTCGTTTCGAGGCTGATATACGCGTATTTAAATGCACTGTGATGCTTTCAACTCCTATAGGACGATTTTTATTCAGTTGACGCGTATTTTTTTTTTTTTTAAATGAGGCCAGATGTAGTTTTAGATTATTTATGGAAGATAAACTTTTTAGTTAATGAGCAATATATTAATGTTAGTTAATAAAAACACAATAGGTCAGTGTTTGTTCATGTGAGTGCATTAACTAATATTAACAGACACAACATAACAGAGTAATAAATGATGTGGAGGTGTTGATTAGTAATGTAGTTAACTATCTAAACTTTTTGCAAATGTGTTAATTTTTTACAATAATGTTCCATTTATTAATAATGGTTACTATTGATGGACAACTCTGCTGAAAATCATGCAGAAAATCACAGGAATAAATTACATTTTAACATGCGTTGACATAGAAAACGGCTACTATAAATTGTAATAATATTTCATATGTTTACCATATTTTTTATCTAATAAATGCAGCCTTTGGTGAGCAGAAAATCTTTTTTTAACTCTACAATAATGTTCCATTTTATTAACAGTAGTCAACATGAACATCTTTATTATTTTATTTAATATTTAATACGTTTTTAAAATGTAACGTATGTGTTGACATAAGTTGAACTAACATGAACAGGTTAACAAATGTATTTTTTTACAATTGAATGTTATAAAATATATATTTATTGCTCATTTTGGATAATGTATCATCTAATGTTAACCAATGAGAACACACTTATTCTTAAGTGTTTCCAATTTCTCGCAATATTTTGCAATATTTTAACCGGTTGCCATTTAAAATAGCCGTGTTAATTGGCGTGGCATTCAATTATAATCAAACAAACAATAAATGCTCGGAGAAAGACTGTGTTGACTTGTGTCTGTCATGCAACAATATCAAAATGTGAGAGAAAATTCTCTAAAATGAAGAATTAATCTTATCAGATTATTATAAACACATTTTAAGAGAAAATAAAATTATGTGCGTAAGTGTTTTTTGCTGTTCATGCACCTGGAACATGATCACATGTGTCAGAATCAACAGGGCAAATTCAGTGTAGATGGTCTTACGTGTGTGTGTGTGTGTGTGTGATCAGAGTAACCAGGAGCAGGTGCTGCTGCAGGGAGAGGACCGTCTGTATCTGACCTGTGGAGACCCGACTCAGGCTCACAGCGCGTCAGATAAGAGCTCGTCTCGGGACAGCGGCAGCCCTCTGCACCGGCCCTCGGCGTCCACCCCTCTCTCTCAGGGTCTCAGCACTTTACTGGGCCACAAGCACTGGCAGGTGGTTCAGGTACGTGATCGCACACTCTGAGCTGCATCACAAGCTCAAGCTGCTTCATCTCACAGTCTGAAAGATGCTATTTTTCCTCCTCTCTGCAGATTCACAGCACATATCTAGAGACAAACTGGCCCATCAGGGTGAGAACCGCCACACTCATACTATTAAGACCATCTTAAACTTTGAATTTCCTATAATATATGCACCACAACACATTTGGTACCTCATACGACATGAAATATGACTTTAATGTGCAGTACGTACATCTTAAAATACAATCTTGCTGTTTTTGTGTGTTTAGTTCGCAGCTATAGACTGGTCTGGTCAGTGTGTGGCCGTCGCGGGTCGCCGAGGATTTGCACATTATTCCTTATATACCAGGAAGTGGAAACTGTTTGGTAACGTCACACAGGTAATCGTCCAGCCGTCATTTGAAAGGGTAAAAGCCTGTGATGGAAACTTTCTAAAACCGTGTGCGTTTTCAGGAGCAGAATATGGCGGTGACGGGCGGTCTCGCGTGGTGGAACGACTTTGTTGTTGTTGCCTGTTATAATTTCATCGACCGGCAGGAAGAGGCAAGAACGCTTACACAAACATTCCCCTGATTTCTCAGGGTTGAGTCGTGTGTTTGATCAACCGTCTTGTGTTTCTTGTAGCTGAGGCTGTACGTCCGCTCGTCTAACCTGGATAATGCGTTTGCCAGCGTCACTAAACTTCACGCCGACACGCTGCTGCTGAACGTGTTTCGTAACGTGGTGATCCTGTTCCGGGCCGACTGCTCCATCTGCTTGTACAGCATCGAGAGACGACATGACAGGTGACGTACACACACACACACACGTTGTTTTCATGGTTTATGGGGACATTCCATAGGCGTAATGGTTTTTATACTGTACAAACTGTACATTGTGTCCCCCTACACTACCCCTACCCCTAAACCTACCCATCACACAAAATGTTCTGCTATTTTACATTTTCAAAAAACATAATTCTGTATGATTTATAAGCTTGTTTCCTCATGGGGACCAAAACAATGTCCCCACAAGATCAACATTTACTAGTATTACTGTACCTGTGGGGACATTTGGTCCCCATAACGTAGGGAATACCCACACACACACACACACACACACACACACACACACAAATATAAAGAGATGATCAGTGATAAATAATGATAATAGTGATAAAGTAATCTATGAAAATGTAACATTTAAACCTCATCATCATGACATTCACTCACAAAACTGGTGCAACATTTAAATTAATAAATTAAAATATAAACGAGACAAACATCTGGTCTTCTTGCATTTGTGTAAAAAGCAAAAACACTAATAATCTTGAAAGAAGAGACATTTGGAAATCCTAAATTATATTTGTGTTTATCGAACATCTCACACACACACACACATATGTATGTATATATATATATGTATATGTATATGTGTGTGTATGTATATGTGTATATTGTATTATTATATTAGTTAGTGCTCTATATAAGATTAATAAATGCAATAAAATTATATTAATCATTGTTAATAACTAATCATAAATGATATCTTATTGTAAAGTGTTTTGTTAAATGCAATACAGTTATTAAATCCTGACATATTAATGTATAAAACAGAAAATAAAGCAAAAAAAAAACAGCAATAATCTGCAAAGAAGACATATATATATGTATTTCGTTTTTTTTTTTTAATATGTAATAAAAGTTTATAAAATCTCTTCTTTTCTGACTGATCTAATGGATCAGTCCCGTGTTTAACAATTTTCCTAAAGAGTTTTTTCTTAATAATTGAAAATTATAATAATAATTGTATTTAATTCTGACATTTCAAATACTTTGATGTCTGTAAATATGACCCAGAATGCCTGTTTTTTTTTTTTACTATTTCATGTTTCTTGCATTCGACGGTTGTTTTGGACGATACATGGATGGTTTTTGTATGCGTCATTAACATTTGTTGATTGCTTCATCTTGTCATCAGTCCGAACCCGTCGGCCAGTGTGGAGCTGTTGCAGGAGGTCTCCATGTCTCGATATATTCCTCACCCTGGTCTGGTGGTGTCTGTGACCCTCACGTCAGTACGGACCGAGACCGGGATCACGCTCAAAGCCCCGCAGCAGGTACACACACACACACACACACACACACACACACACACACCTGCATGCGAACTCATGACCCGTCTGTGTGTGCCAGGCCTGTTCGGCTGAGAGTATCCTGTTGAATTTGGCTGGTCAGCTGATCATGCTGCAGAGAGACCGATCCGGCCCGCAAGTACGAGAGAAGGACACGCCAGCCAATCAGACGAAGCTGGTGAGTTTTTTATATGTGTATATATATATATACACTTATGCAAATTACATAATTAAATCTCCCTACACTCTTAAAAAATACAGTAAAAACAGTGAAATATTATTACAATGTAAAACAGCTGTTTTCTATGTGAATATATAGTAAAATATAATTTATATCCAGTGATCAAAGCTGAATTTTCAGCATCATTCCTCCAGTCTTCAGTGTCACATGATCCTTCAGAAATCATTGATATAAACATGATCGACATCTTTAAATCAGTAGTTTCACGTTTCTCCAATCTCAATTGTTTTAATTTGATTGTCATGTGCAATACGTCACGGGATTGTAGTTCTTCCCCTCATTAAAGCCAAGCCACGCTTGTCTGATTTTTGAAATACTTTTTTGCTTCAAATCAAAGTTTGGGATCCTCCTCATCGCTGGATGTTTTAACGAAAAAAACGAGGCCAGTGAAAAAGTCTCACTCTATGAATGTCAGTCTGTGATTGTGATCTAGCGTTCAACTAATGCTCGACTCCCTCCGGCAGCTTCCGTTCTGTCCGCCGGTGGTTCTGGCTCAGTGCGTGGAGAACGTCTGGACCACCTGCCGCAGCAACCGCAAGAAACGCCACCTGATGGAGGCGCTGTGGCTGTCGTGCGGAGAGGCGGGGATGAAGGTGTGGCTGCCTCTTTTTCCCCGAGACCACCGCAAACCTCACTCCTTCCTGTCACGCAGGATCATGCTGCCCTTCCACATCAACATCTACCCGCTGACCGTGCTCTTCGAGGATGCGCTCATCCTGGGCGCCTCCAACGAAACCATGCTGTTCGACGGCCTGGGCTCGTCCGCCGAGCCGCTGGAGGTGCTCTTCCCGTTCTGCACGGTGGAGCGCACGTCCCAGATCTACCTCCACCACATCCTGCGGCAGCTGCTGGTGCGAAACCTCGGCGAGCAGGCGCTGATGCTGGCGCAGTCCTGCGCCTCGCTGCCGTACTTCCCTCACGTCCTGGAGCTCATGGTGCACGTGGTGCTGGAGGAGGAGGCCACGTCCAGAGAGCCCATCCCCGACCCGCTGCTGCCCACCGTGGCCAAGTTCGTGACCGAGTTCCCGCTCTTCCTGCAGACCATCGTCCACTGCGCCCGCAAGACCGAATACGCCCTGTGGAACTACCTGTTCGCCGCCGTGGGGAACCCTAAAGACCTGTTCGAGGAGTGCTTGATGGCGCAGGATCTGGACACGGCCGCATCGTACCTGATCATCCTGCAGGTGAGGCCCAAACGTCACCCGAGAAGCGACCAACAAAACCGAATCTGTAGATCATATTATTTTGACCATTTTTATGTGTTCATCTCAGAATATGGAGGTTCCAGCGGTCAGCCGTCAGCACGCCACTCTGCTCTTCAACACGGCCCTCGAACAGGGCAAATGGGATCTCTGTCGTCAAATGATGCGCTTCCTCAAGGCCATTGGTTCAGGGGAGAGCGAGACTCCGCCCAGCACACCCACCACGCAGGTGAGAAGACGTCAGAGCGCCGTGAGATGCTCTGTGTTGAACTCGCGTGACCGTTTGAGGTGTTTGTGTGCAGGAGCAGAGCTCCACGGGCGGCTTCGAGTTCTTCCGTAACCGCAGCATCAGCATGTCTCAGTCAGCGGACAGCATCGCAGGCGGGAAGTTCAACCTGCAGAAGACCCTGAGCATGCCCTCCGGCCCGTCCTCCAAAGGGTAATGTTGATCGCACAGCTTCATCACACAGTAGTTTTGGGAGGTCTGATTCATTTTAGTGAATCATTCTGTGTTCATTCACATAAACTGATTCTTTAATTCCACACGATTCGGCTTATAAAGTGTGTGTGTGTGTGTGTGTGTGTGTGTGTGTGTTCTCAGTGGAGAGCGCTGGTGTAAAGACGGCGACTCTGCGGAGAATCTCTACATCGATATGATGCTGTGGAGACATGCGCGCCACCTGCTGGAGCAGGTGAGACTGCGGGACCTGGGCTGTTTCTCCGCCCAGCTGGGCTTCGAGCTGATTGGCTGGCTGTGTCGGGAGCGCACGCGGGTGGCACGGGTCGATGATTTTGTCTCCGCCCTCAAATGCCTGCACAAGGACTTCCTGTGGCCGTTCCCCGTCATCCCAGCATGCTCCATTAGCTCGCCACTAAAGAACGGACGCTGCCGCCCAGGTGTGCAAATGTTTTTTTTTTTTCCTGCCTATTATGTCATAATCAGTATCACAAGGTTTTAAACTGCAAATGTAAATCTGTAATAAATATGATCATGTATGTAAAAAATCATCATGTATGTATGTAAAATTTAGAATTAAAATAAATTGTAAAAAATATTAAAAAATAATGTTTTCATTTTTTCTTTAAATGTATCTATAAAATTTATATAGAAAATATAAAAATATCTCTAAATGTATTTAGATAAATAAATTTATTTATTATGAAAAAGGATATAATTATTTTTACTATTTTTTTTTTTATTCATTTTCCATCTTTGTAAATAAAATTTGGGAATTTTGTAATATAATTTTATGCATGTGCGTGTATATATATATATATATAAATAATAAATTTAAAAAAATATATATATATATATTTTATTTATTTATTATAATGATTATGATTCATCAATCACATGATCTCTCTCTTTCGTCGTAGTGTTGAGTTCTCGTTTGCTGAAGTCTCAGTCTGCAGACAGTTTGCTGAACAGTGACATGGACACCACGCCCCCTCAGGTCTCCACAGCCAATCACACCTGGCTCGATGGCTTGGGGGCGGTGTCTAAGGAACTGGACTCCGCCTCCTCTCACGGAGGACCGCAGACACAGGAGGCGTTTCTCTCTCCTCTCATTAACAAAGGTGAGAGAATAAAACCTGTCTTTCAGGATCCGTCTCTCTATCTTTCCGTCTTATGTTTCTTTTCGTTTATCCGTTCAGCAGAGGAGTACAGCGTCGGTTCAGCCACGGACCTCACTGAGACCAGTTCAATGGTGGATGGTGATTGGACGATGGTGGATGAGAATTTCTCCACCCTCAGTCTCACCCAATCAGAGCTGGAGCACATCTCTATGGAGCTGGCCAATAAAGGGCCGCACAAGAGCCAAGTGCAGCTGCGGTGAGTCATCGTCAAATCACTGACTGTGTTTGGAATGACATGCCTGTTTGTGGTATGTACACTGTGTATGGTATGCTAATTGCCTGTATGTATTTGAAGTCGGCACGAAAGGGAAGTTTCGCTAGTCTTTTCTTCCCTGTTGTGACGAGCGAAACGCTTCTCAAACAAGAACGAATGTTGGACCTCACATCAGTCAACCGATCCATTTTCTCAGGTATCTGCTGCACGTGTTCATGGAGGCCGGCTGTCTGGAGTGGTGCGTCATCATCGGGCTGATCTTACGGGACGCCAGCGTCATCAAGCAGGTCGTGGGGTTCCTGGACAGTCCAGAGGTCCCGTCAGAAACGGTCCAGAGCATCAGAGCCGGTCTGATAGCAGTCGACCTCTGGGTCTCGTCTGATTGGTCAGTATTAAATGGCGCATCATATTGAGGAAATTAAATGATGTAAAAATGATAAAGCAGCTCAAAAGTTTGGGTTTTTTTTTTTTTTCTTCTGCTCAGGGTGCATTTATATGAGCAAAACTACACTAAAAATAGTGAAATATTATTAGAATTTCAAATATCTGTTTTCTATGTGAATATTTAGTAAAACAGAATTTATATCCAGTGATCAAAGCTGAATTTTCAGCATCGTTACTCCACATGATCCTTCAGAAATCATTCTGATCTGATGCTCAAGAAACATTTCTGATTGATGATAATGTTAATATATTATTTGTGGAAACTGTGATCCGTTTAAGTTTTTGGGGTTCTCTGATGGATCGAACGTTAAAAAGAACAGAATTTATTTCAAAAAGAAATTCAAAAAGGTGAAAATTAAGGCTTTTTATTTCAATTGTCTTTTCATAATTAAAATTAAAAAAACTTTTTAGTCCAAATTGACTAAAAAACAAACATGTATGGCAAGTCAAATTATGAAACTAAGTGTCAATTGAGAAAGTTTAGGCTTTTAAATATGCAAATGATTACATCACATGATCTGTTATGATCGGTTAACCACACTGCATATGAAATTCATTAATTGAATGTTGATGCACTCAGTGATTAATGTGGCAGTTGACGTGTCACAACCTCCATAAAACCTGTAACATGTATCCTTCTCTGTTCTCATTTCCCGTCAGTTTGGGCTACAAGCCGTTCCTGAACCTGATTCGTCCGCAGCTGCTGAAGCTGATGGAGGTTCCTGTGGAGCAGGTCCAGCCCGAGGCGTTCCAGCCGGCCGGAGCGTCCAAGCTGTCGGAGCCGCCGCTGCTGCTGCTGCCCAGGGCCGAAGACGCCCGCGGGGTCGTGACCTCCGCTCACACCCGCTGCCCCTGGACGGCCCTTCCGGAGCCAACGCCCGGCCGCCGGACGACACGCCGGAGGCGGCGCAGGAGGAGGAGACGCTGGACGAGGGGTCGTACGACTGCACCCTCTCGTGACCCCGAGGAACACTAGTTTGTGCTGCTCCGTGACCGTGTTACAAGTGTGTGTGAGTGTGTGTTTGTCTTTTTATTTGATTTCAGCTCCATCCAGACTGCAGTGTCGTGTTTTGTTTTTTTTTTGTTTGTTTTTTTCCGTGTTCTCTCTGGTCAAATGCATCGTTTGTTTGTTTTTTCCCTCTTCACCTAAAAGCAAAAAAAAAAAAAGTCTTATTTTATTTTTGTCCTGTTTTCCAGCACAAATATCTAAACGTTCTGAAATCAACATGCATTAACCGGAGAAGCAAAATGACTGAAGATATTAAATCTTGTGAAACATGCTTTAGAAGAAACATCAGTCCGAAAAACACATTTGTGTTCAATAAGATATCGTTTATATTAGATGCATGTCGATATAACGTGTTGTTTTCATATTAAAATCGTAAAACGGGCTGTTTGTGACGTATTCGAACTCTCGCATTATTTATTTGTGATTGTGAAAAAATCTATTACCGATAAGGATTTTCTGTAATTAATCTCAAATGTGCAGTTTTTCATCACTGTCAGATGTATTTTCTTTTATTAAGCATGAACGTTGTTTTGATGCGTTTTTTTTTTTTTAAATCTTCAGTCATTTTGCTTCTCCAGTCAATCGATCTCGCGTTCAGAATATTTGTACTGGAAAACACAACAAGAAAATGTAAACTAATAATCTTTTTTTTTGCTCTCGCGGCCAGCTTTACACCAAATAATGACTTGATAAAGCGCACGCACAGTGGTTTTGGTTTGTTTCTGTTCACGTTTTAACGTTAATCATGAAATATCATCCTGTTTTATTCGATGCACGTGTATTCACCTCACCTGCGGCGTCTGTTCTGGAGCGCGTCGTCTCGTTTCAGTGCTTCGCTGTGCTCGTGTGCCTTGATGACGACGATGAAATCTTGTACGTTGAGATCCTCATGAAGGCATGAAACAGTGACTCGGTCAAACATGCATTATTTATTTCTCGTGCATCTTTTTTCTGTCATTAATCTTAAATGTGCGGTTTGTCATCACTATATCTCGGCTGACAGCATTATTGCAATCTTCTTCTTTTTTTTTTTGCGTTGTTGCAATTTTATGTTTATTTATTTGAGGAGCAGCTGGACAAAGAGACGGACGTTTTTCTTTCGTTTCAGGGAGTCGCGTGCGTTTTCTAATATCTGAGCGGCATCATCAGTATTAAACGAGTGTTCGGCGAACATCATGCCTTCAGAACGGACCAAATCATCTACACTTATGGAATGCCTTTGTATTATGATTATTATTCTAGTTATTCTCGTTCTTGCGCATCATTGACGGAGTATTTAGCGGCTTTAATGAGATGCATCTTTATTTTAATGTTTTATTTCCCCCCCCGAACGGCTCGGATGAACGGCTTAAGCCAGTCTGATGCGGTTTAAACCGGTTCATAGACGAGCCAAACCAGCTGACAAGTGCCCAAACCCCTGTGAGAGCAGCAGCGTCGGGCTGCTGAAGCGGTTTGCTCTCCTCCTGACGCAGGTTTATGTTCTCGTGAGGAACGTATGCGGTGATGATCATGATATTCACAAACCAAAGAGCTTCTGGACGGCCCTCCGTGTGTGCGAGAGATTCACTGACATGTTCATGGTACAGATTACCCACAATCCCTCTGTCCTGCTGACGTCACTGGACTGATGTTGAGCTGGAGGGTTTTATCTGGACGTTTCTTCTCAATGCAGTGTACAGAGAGTTTGCTGTACAATAACTTTTCTACTCCATTTTCTATATTTCCTGTACATAAAGAACAATAAATTATTTTTTAAACATCACGTGTGCGGTATGTTTTTGGAGTTAGAAAGATTCAAAGAAATGAATACTTTTACTCAGCAAGGATTGATCAAAAGTGACAAAAGATTTTATTTCAAATAAATGCTGGGGGTTTTTTTTTTTTTTTTTACATAAAATGTATGTTTCCACAAAAAATATGAAGCATTGATAATAATAAAGCAGCAAATCATCATCAGAATGATTTCTGAAGGATCATGTGACCCTGAAATTCAGCTTTGATCACATGAATAAATTATAGTTCAATATATATTTACAAAGAAAACGGCGGTTTTAAGTTGTAAAAATATTTCAGATTTTTTTTTTTACTGTATTTTTGGTCCAATAAATCCAGCCTTGGTGAGCAGAAGAGACTCTCAAACATAAAAAAAGCTTATAAATATTTTCAAACTGTTAGCTATCTGAACAAACTCATAAAAAATGACACGAGACAAACTGATTTTGTTATAGAAAATTGATTTGTCTTGCAAGAACCATGTGCAGTGCAGCATATATTAACAAAAAACAATCAGAACCAGACAAAACAAGTGAAAATATTCACAGGAACTCATACATTAATAGATCAAAGTGATTCGTGGCGGTCAAAACTACAGCATTTGTGACGGTTTCATACAGTTTGAGTCATAGAGTGTTCCAGAATATGACGAAAATCTTTAATCAAATATTCTGATTGGCTGTTGACTTTCTGTGAATAATTGCTTTTGTTTGCTCACGTCAGACATGCAAATGTAACGAACACTAGGCTAATTAGCAAAGGATGTCATGGATTAGTATGAATAACATTCTCCTGAACGCACGTCGACTTTCATCCCAAACAAAAACACGAAAGCAGGTTAAAATAACGAATGAATGAGCATCAATCAAACATTCACGGGTATATTTCCATTTGCTTTGAAATCTGGGACAGAGATACACATTCATCAGTGCATTTATAATTAAATTAGTTTGAGATCACATTTACAATCAAAGTGGTAGATCCATTAGACAAAAGCAACTAGAGATCAAACAGGAACAAAATAAGCATCAGTCTAAAGAAATGCAATTACAGCAGCATGAATTATAAAAATAAAAAATCTGCTAACGCTTTAATCATTTTAATTTCAGATGTAACTAAAACTTAAATGAGTCGATACAATCCTACAGTACGTGTTCATATTTAAGATGTGTCGGGATGGTTTTGGCGGGAAATTGCGTGCGTACGTCACTCGCCCGTGTCTCCGACAGATCCGTAAATAGAGAGAAGTCGCTTCGCCTCCTTTGACACGTGGCAGTGGCACAGGTTAAGCGTCGGTCACACTATGGCAAGCCGTTTTCACGTTTATTCATTCTTAGGATATGAACAATTCATCAACGATTCATATCAACAATTACATTTTCACTAGTTAAAATGTTCATTCCTGATATCAGGAATTATATCTCCACTAGTAACAACGTTCATTCTTGATATCAACAATTCAATTTCCACTAGTATAAACTATAATTCTTAATATCTGTAATTGTATTTTTACTAGTGAAATCTCGCCATAGGCTGCCATTCAAATTCAATTGTTGATATCAAGAATAGACATTTGCATGGCAAGCCGTTTTGACTTTTATTCATTTTCAGGATATGAACAATTCATCAACGATTCATATCAACAATTACATTTTCACTAGTTAAAATGTTCATTCTTGATATCAGGAATTAATTTCCACTAGAAACAACGTTCATTCTTGATATCAACAATTATATTTCCACCAGTAAAAACTATCATTCTTGATATCAACAATTGTATTTTTACTAGTGAAAGCTCATCATAGGCTGCCATTCAAATTCAATTCTTGATATCAGGAATTCAATTCTTACTAGTAACAATGACAATTTCTGATATCAAGAATTACATTGTTACTAGTACAAATATCTATTCTTGATATCAACAATTGAATTGCTACTATAGTAAAAATGTTCATTTCTGATATCATGAATGTGGTTGTTACTAGTAAAAAAGCCGTTTTAGATATCAGAAATTACATTGATATCAGAAATGAACATTTTTACTAGCAGCAATTCAATTGTTGTTGTCAAGAATAGACATTTGCACTAGCAACAATGTAATTGTTGATATCAGAAATTTGCATTTTTACTAGTAAGGATTGTATTCCTGAAATGTGAAACTGTTGATATCAAGAATTTCTTACTAGTAAAAATACAATTACAGATATCAAGAATGATAGTTTTTACTAGTGGAAATTGAATTGTTGATATCAAGAATGAACATTTTAACTAGTGAAAGTTCATATCCTGAGAATGAATAAAAGTCAAAACGGCTTGCCATACATTTGCACTAGTAACAATGTAATTGTTGATATCAGAAATTTGCATTTTTACTAGTAAGAATTGAATCCTGATCTGTGAAACTGGAATTTAATAAGAAATTAATTCTTGATATCAACAATTGAATTTGAATGGCAGCCTATGGTGAGATTTCACTAGTAAAAATACAATTCTTGATATCAACAATTATAGTTTTTATTGTTGATATCAAGAATGAACATTTTAAGCAGTGAAAATGTAATTGTTGATATCACAAGTTCATATCCTGAAAATGAATAAATGTTCAAATGGCTTGCCATAGTCACACTACACTCTTCGTTCCATCGACTTCAAAGTTCTGACCCGCGAATTCGCATCACATGACCACACGCAACCAGTAGAAGATCGATTCGTCACGGCATGAGTTCTAGGCTAAATTAAAACAATTATATTTTTGCTGTTAAATCGAGTAGGTTGTGCATAATTTTAAATTTTGAGTGTATATGTTGAATTCATGTTTATATTTTTAAAAAAAAGACACATTAAACGTGACGTCACATCACGACCGTTGCAGCATCCGATGAAATTCCGTTCAAGTTCGAAGTTTAAAGAGTTTCTTGTGTCACAACGAGCAAGAAATATTGTCATGGAGCCTCTAAATCTCCAACCTGTGGAAAATCGCCCGGTTTAAACGAACAGAGCAGAGGCAGAAACGCGACAGAACTCAATAAAACAAGAGATGGCGGCAAAAGCGAGGCGGAGATGATGTCGTTTTTATAACTCAACAGGTGCGTAAAGCGTTTTATTAAACGGATAAATTGCCATATAGATCGCTCGAATAGTTCATTTTGAAGTTAGTACCGTGTCTACTAATGGGTAAAGCTACAGTAACATCATCTAAACTCTCGTAATGAATGTTTTTTGAGCAGTATAACCGTATTCATCCGCAGAGCCGAAGCACAACCAAACCAGTGTTCTTCCGCCAAATACATACAGTTTTGTTTTTAACCGCTACGGCGTATTTTTAACATTAGCGAATGCGCTAGTTGTGTTAATAAAAGCTGTAAAATATTGTTAATTAATGCGTTAAAAAATATAGTGATTCACAGATGTTCAAAACGCCTCTCAAACCCACAAATCCAGTTCAATCCTATTGCACTGAATCCAAAACGTGATCACATTCAAACACCAAGTACCTCAAGTAAAACTGCATCCATCAGTCAAATAATCAAAAGACAAATATTCTGAAGTTTGTATTTACTGTAGTAGTAATGATAATAGTTATGATGGTTAATACAGGTCATTTTTAAGACTTCAAATCCAGTTCAATCCAGAAGTAGCTTTACACCATTTTTACTGCGGCAACGATTCAAATAATAATAATAAAAAAAAACATGAACAATCATCCAAACGCTTCAAAAAAGCACTCGGGTTTCAAGGTTCTGCATGTTTTTGTTTGGATCCAGCTGAATGATCAGAAACATCTGAAAATAAAGCTGCGCATAAACACCAAGAACGAGTAAAACGGCTTGAAATTCTGCTCAAGTCGTTCACGTCACGTCATCGTGAGATCACGGACAGGAAATGACATCATCGCTACAGGAATTCCTGACGTGACGTGATCTCGGTTGAGTTTGTTCCATTGGAACCAGTGAATGTCTCGGTCCGGCGGGAGAGACGTGAAATTAAAGACCACTTGAAACCACTTCAGAGTCACATGACCACAGAAATACTGCGACGCGGAGGAATCTCAAGAAACCGGTCGGGATTATGTGACGATCACATTTCGCCACAGAAACGAAACCGTTTTGATTTTTCTCATTTTCATGACGAGCACCTTTTCAAGTCTTATTTATATTATTTAAATTTTGAAGTATTTATACATCACGGTAGTATATGTCGTTTAGTTGTACGCTCTCAAATCGATGCTGATTAAAATGAATATTTAAAAAAAATCTAATTAATCAATCAGAAATGATTTGAATTACAAAAAAACAAAACAAAAAGTACATTTTATTTTCTTTAATTTTTTTAGAAAAATGTAGTTTTTATAATTCTCATTATTTCTATAAAGGCTACATTTTTATGACTTACTTAGAAATATTTATTAAATCATGGTATTTCTCAATACGAATCAGATAATGAAAAATACAAAAACAAACTAATGTTTTTTAAAAAAAATTGAAAAAAATCATTTAGTTTGTTTTTGTAATTCTCATTTCAAAAAATGCTTTATTTCTATTTTATTAAGTACCAGACATTTTTAGCAATATTTATTAAATCATAGTATTTCGTAAATAAGAATCGGAAAAATATATATATTTTTTTTTAAACTAAAAGTAAATGAAATAATAAAAAAATAGATAAATAAAATGTAAAAAAAAAAAAAGAGAAACGTAAAACGCATTTAATTCTCATATTAAAAAAAAGTCAAAGTAAAAATCTTAACGGTTCTAAAGTAATCCTCATTTAAATGTAATTGCATACTTTTGATTTTGTGTTGAAATATGACCTAGACAAATAAAAGAAAAGAAAAGAAAACGCTGTGCGTTGGTTGCTGTGAATGAAGGAGCTCGTACGGTGTTCCCGGGTTCGTTCGTGTGTGTGTGTGTGTGTGTGTGTGTGTGTGAGATCGGGCCCTCAGTATCTGTACATGTGGTACGTGCTGATCCATGAGGACGGGAACGCCCAGGCCGGGAATCTCTTCAGTAAGGACTCCAGCTGCTCCGAGCGCCGGTCCGGACCGGAGAAATAATGAGCGGAGATGGCCAGAGAGATCAAGCCCTCGTCGGGAGACGCGTCTGAGGTCTTGGGCGGCTGAAGGCGAGAAACACACGAAGTCACGCACCGAACGCTTCCGTGCTCCTCGGGTTAAACGTGAGCTCAAACCCACCTGGATCTCGAACCAGAAGTTCCAGGCAGGAGCGTCGAGGCCGTGAGAGTAAAATATGAAGTACTCTCCGCTGAGGTCGAACTGCGGCGTCCCGTCGCCGAACGACCAGCCGCTCAGAGACGCGCCGTTGCGCGGAAGCAGATACAGAGACATGTGAGTCGGACCTGCGCCAGAACAACAGCAGATTACTCAAGATTAGTCTCAAACTCGGAGCGAAGCTGATGATCTCATTCTATTCTCTGACACCAAGACAAATATAAACGTTTCATTAAAGAAATGAATCAAATATGCTATATATGCAAACATTTGTTATACATTTGAAACTAAAAGCAGCTTTATTCATTAAAAAAAGAATTTCTTTAAAAAATTTAATTAATAAATAAAAAAATAAATAATTAAAATGTCAGAATTAGAATGTCAGAATTAGAATTAAAATGTCAGAATTAAAATGTTAGAATTACAATTAGAATGTTAGAATTAGACTATTTTTGAAGAATTCAAAATTCTTTTTGATATTTATATATATTAAATATATTTGCATATTATACAACTTTATATTTGTAATACTAAAAGCAGTTTATATTCTTAAAAAACAGTTTGTGTATCAATAAAAAAAACACATTATAAAATGTAAGTAAAAAAAATGTTAATATTGTTATATATACAAATATAATTATAAAACTAGTTAAAAATGGTAATATTGGTGATATTATTTTCAACTAAAAGCAGATTTAATAAAAATAAAAAAGCTTTTGAAAAATAGTAGTCAACAGTAATTTGAGAATTATATACACATATATATATATATATATATATATATATATATATATATAATTTATTTATTATATAAATAATTTATTTATTAAAAAACTTTTGAAGAATAACTTAACTTTATATTTATCAACAGTCATTATTATATTTCATGAGTATCCAGTGCCCGTCAGGTTGATGACAAAATGAAGGCTGGAGTCTCACCTTTGACCTCAAAGGTCATTTTAACGCTTCCCCATTCGGTCTCCTGTCTGGATAAGAGCCGGAACTCGAGCGGAGCTTCAGGAGAGACTTCGGGAGCCGGGAGATACCAGTTCTTCCTGAAACAACGAGAGGAAGACGTCACTCGGACCGCTGAAGCCGTCCATCATCCGACCCTCTGTCACCTTTCACTCACTTGACCAGGAACTTGACCGGGAGGAACCACGGGAAGCCACAGTAGGGCATCTGGTCCTGACAGCGCGTGCGGATGCTGTCGTTGATCTGTGGGATGTGTGGAGTGATGTGCTGCATGCCGGTGTAATCCAGACTGTTGATCCATAAGCCGGAGTCGGAGCTCTGCAGAGATCCGTCCAGAGCGTGAAACCTGCGTGTGGTGTGCTGCACGCACACACACACACACACACACACACACACACACACAAACACACACACACAAACACAAACACACACAGAGAGAGAGATAAACAACTCAACTCAATATTCCAATTCTTCCAGGAATATTCCTCTAAAGCAGTCATGTTTTTCCGCTTCATTTTAACTTTAGTTAAAAGTTTTAGTCATATTATTGTGCGTTTGTAATTTTTTTTTTTTTAAACATGTCTATATAATTTTTATGGAATAGGCGTTCATTTGTTAACATTAGTTCATATGAATAACAATGAACAAAACCTCTACAGCGGTTATTAATCTTAATCTTTATCTCAGCATTTCTTAATAATTTAAGATCAAAAGTTATATCTGCTTTTTTCCCACCTTGGCAACAAGTTCAAATAACTAAATTATACATTTATAAAAAGAAACTTATTCTAAGTTAATGTTTATTTTATTCCAAGTTAGGACAGTGGTTTATGGTTTTAGTTTCAGTTCGCTGTAAACACGGGTCGGTGACGGCGCTACCTGGACAAACACTCGTTTGGGTCGCGGGCCGGACGGGTCGGCAGAGTACGGGAAGAACAGACCGCAGCAAACCAGAACAAACATCACTGTGAACACTGACCCCAGACCTGCCAAGATCCGCTTCGTACTGCAGGACAGATAGATGAAATGCATCTGGAGAGAGAGAGAGAGAGGAAGCATATGATGGAATAAGAGGATTTAATCTCCGTTTTATTTTGAATTAGAGTACAAACATGAATTAGAATGTTAGAATTAGAATGTTTGAATGTTAGAATTAGAATGTTTGAATGTTAGAATTAGAATTAAAATGTCAGAATTAGAATTAAAATGTCAGAATTAGAATTAAAATGTCAGAATTAGAATGTTAGAATTAGAATGTCAGAATTAGAATGTTAGAATTAGAATTAAAATGTCAGAATTAGAATGTTAGAATTAAAATGTCAGAATTAGAATGTTAGAATTAGAATTAAAATGTCAGAATTAGAATGTTAGAATTAGAATGTCAGAATTAGAATTAAAATGTCAGAATTAGAATGTTAGAATTAGAATGTCAGAATTAGAATGTTAGAATTAGAATGTCAGAATTAGAATGTCAGAATTAGAATTAAAATGTCAGAATTAGAATGTTAAAATTAGAATTAAAATGTCAGAATTAGAATTAGAATGTCAGAATTAGAATTAAAATGTCAGAATTAGAATGTTAGAATTAGAATGTCAGAATTAGAATTAGAATGTCAGAATTAGAATTAGAATGTCAGAATTAGAATGTTAGAATTAGAATGTCAGAATTAGAATTAGAATGTCAGAATTAGAATTAAAATGTCAGAATTAGAATTAAAATATCAGAATTAGAATGTTAGAATTAGAATGTCAGAATTAGAATGTTAGAATTAGAATGTTAGAATTAGAATGTTAGAATTAGAATTAAAATGTCAGAATTAGAATGTTAGAATTAAAATGTCAGAATTAGAATGTTAGAATTAGAATTAAAATGTCAGAATTAGAATGTTAGAATTAGAATGTCAGAATTAGAATTAAAATGTCAGAATTAGAATGTTAGAATTAGAATGTCAGAATTAGAATGTTAGAATTAGAATGTTAGAATTAGAATGTCAGAATTAGAATTAGAATGTCAGAATTAGAATTAGAATGTCAGAATTAGAATGTTAGAATTAGAATGTCAGAATTAGAATTAGAATGTCAGAATTAGAATTAAAATGTCAGAATTAGAATTAAAATGTCAGAATTAGAATGTTAGAATTAGAATGTTAGAATTAGAATTAAAATGTCAGAATTAGAATTAGAATGTCAGAATTAGAATTAAAATGTCAGAATTAGAATTAAAATGTCAGAATTAGAATGTTAGAATTAGAATGTCAGAATTAGAATTAGAATGTCAGAATTAGAATGTTAGAATTAGAATGTCAGAATTAGAATTAAAATGTCAGAATTAGAATTAAAATGTCAGAATTAGAATGTTAGAATTAGAATTAAAATGTCAGAATTAGAATGTTAGAATTAAAATGTCAGAATTAGAATTAAAATGTTAGAATTAAAATGTCAGAATTAGAATTAAAATGCTAGAATTAGAATGTTAGAATTAGAATTAAAATGTCAGAATTAGAATGTTAAAATTAGAATTAAAATGTCAGAATTAGAATTAGAATGTCAGAATTAGAATTAAAATGTCAGAATTAGAATGTTAGAATTAGAATGTCAGAATTAGAATTAGAATGTCAGAATTAGAATTAGAATGTCAGAATTAGAATGTTAGAATTAGAATGTCAGAATTAGAATTAGAATGTCAGAATTAGAATTAAAATGTCAGAATTAGAATTAAAATATCAGAATTAGAATGTTAGAATTAGAATGTCAGAATTAGAATGTTAGAATTAGAATGTTAGAATTAGAATGTTAGAATTAGAATTAAAATGTCAGAATTAGAATGTTAGAATTAAAATGTCAGAATTAGAATGTTAGAATTAGAATTAAAATGTCAGAATTAGAATGTTAGAATTAGAATGTCAGAATTAGAATTAAAATGTCAGAATTAGAATGTTAGAATTAGAATGTCAGAATTAGAATGTTAGAATTAGAATGTTAGAATTAGAATGTCAGAATTAGAATTAGAATGTCAGAATTAGAATTAGAATTAGAATGTCAGAATTAGAATGTTAGAATTAGAATGTCAGAATTAGAATTAGAATGTCAGAATTAGAATTAAAATGTCAGAATTAGAATGTTAGAATTAGAATGTCAGAATTAGAATTAGAATGTCAGAATTAGAATTAGAATGTCAGAATTAGAATTAAAATGTCAGAATTAGAATTAAAATGTCAGAATTAGAATGTTAGAATGTCAGAATTAGAATGTCAGAATTAGAATTAAAATGTCAGAATTAGAATTAAAATGTCAGAATTAGAATTAAAATGTCAGAATTAGAATTAAAATGTCAGAATTAGAATGTTAGAATTAGAATGTCAGAATTAGAATGTCAGAATTAGAATGTTAGAATTAGAATGTCAGAATTAGAATTAAAATGTCAGAATTAGAATTAAAATGTCAGAATTAGAATGTCAGAATTAGAATGTCAGAATTAGAATGTCAGAATTAGAATGTTAGAATTAGAATGTTAGAATTAGAATGTTAGAATTAGAATTAAAATGTCAGAATTAGAATGTTAGAATTAAAATGTCAGAATTAGAATGTTAGAATTAGAATTAAAATGTCAGAATTAGAATGTTAGAATTAGAATGTCAGAATTAGAATTAAAATGTCAGAATTAGAATGTTAGAATTAGAATGTCAGAATTAGAATTAAAATGTCAGAATTAGAATGTTAGAATTAGAATGTCAGAATTAGAATTAGAATGTCAGAATTAGAATGTTAGAATTAGAATGTTAGAATTAGAATGTCAGAATTAGAATTAAAATGTCAGAATTAGAATGTTAGAATTAGAATGTTAAAATTAGAATTAAAATGTCAGAATTAGAATGTTAGAATTAGAATGTTAGAATTAGAATTAAAATGTCAGAATTAGAATTAGAATGTCAGAATTAGAATTAAAATGTCAGAATTAGAATTAAAATGTCAGAATTAGAATTAAAATGTCAGAATTAGAATGTTAGAATTAGAATGTCAGAATTAGAATTAGAATGTCAGAATTAGAATTAAAATGTCAGAATTAGAATTAAAATGTCAGAATTAGAATTAAAATGTCAGAATTAGAATTAAAATGCTAGAATTAGAATGTTAGAATTAGAATTAAAATGTCAGAATTAGAATGTTAGAATTAGAATTAAAATGTCAGAATTAGAATGTTAGAATTAGAATGTCAGAATTAGAATTAGAATGTCAGAATTAGAATTAAAATGTCAGAATTAGAATTAAAATGTCAGAATTAGAATGTTAGAATTAGAATGTCAGAATTAGAATGTCAGAATTAGAATTAGAATGTCAGAATTAGAATTAAAATGTCAGAATTAGAATTAAAATGTCAGAATTAGAATTAAAATGTCAGAATTAGAATTAGAATGTCAGAATTAGAATGTTAGAATTAGAATGTTAGAATTAGAATTAAAATGTCAGAATTAGAATGTTAGAATTAAAATGTCAGAATTAGAATGTTAGAATTAGAATTAAAATGTCAGAATTAGAATGTTAGAATTAGAATGTCAGAATTAGAATGTTAGAATTAGAATTAAAATGTCAGAATTAGAATGTTAGAATTAAAATGTCAGAATTAGAATGTTAGAATTAGAATTAAAATGTCAGAATTAGAATGTCAGAATTAGAATGTCAGAATTAGAATGTCAGAATTAGAATTAAAATGTCAGAATTAGAATGTTAGAATTAGAATGTCAGAATTAGAATGTTAGAATTAGAATGTTAGAATTAGAATGTCAGAATTAGAATTAAAATGTCAGAATTAGAATTAAAATGTCAGAATTAGAATGTTAGAATTAGAATGTCAGAATTAGAATTAGAATGTCAGAATTAGAATGTTAGAATTAGAATGTCAGAATTAGAATTAAAATGTCAGAATTAGAATTAAAATGTCAGAATTAGAATTAAAATGTCAGAATTAGAATGTTAGAATTAGAATTAAAATGTCAGAATTAGAATGTTAGAATTAGAATTAAAATGTCAGAATTAGAATTAAAATGTCAGAATTAGAATTAAAATGTCAGAATTAGAATGTTAGAATTAGAATGTCAGAATTAGAATTAGAATGTCAGAATTAGAATGTTAGAATTAGAATGTCAGAATTAGAATTAAAATGTCAGAATTAGAATTAAAATGTCAGAATTAGAATTAAAATGTCAGAATTAGAATGTTAGAATTAGAATTAAAATGTCAGAATTAGAATGTTAGAATTAAAATGTCAGAATTAGAATTAAAATGTCAGAATTAGAATTAAAATGCTAGAATTAGAATGTTAGAATTAGAATTAAAATGTCAGAATTAGAATTAGAATGTTAGAATTAGAATTAAAATGTCAGAATTAGAATGTTAGAATTAGAATGTCAGAATTAGAATTAGAATGTCAGAATTAGAATTAAAATGTCAGAATTAGAATTAAAATGTCAGAATTAGAATGTCAGAATTAGAATGTCAGAATTAGAATTAGAATGTCAGAATTAGAATTAAAATGTCAGAATTAGAATTAAAATGTCAGAATTAGAATTAAAATGTCAGAATTAGAATTAGAATGTCAGAATTAGAATGTTAGAATTAGAATGTTAGAATTAGAATTAAAATGTCAGAATTAGAATGTTAGAATTAAAATGTCAGAATTAGAATGTTAGAATTAGAATTAAAATGTCAGAATTAGAATGTTAGAATTAGAATGTCAGAATTAGAATGTTAGAATTAGAATGTTAGAATTAGAATTAAAATGTCAGAATTAGAATGTTAGAATTAAAATGTCAGAATTAGAATGTTAGAATTAGAATTAAAATGTCAGAATTAGAATGTTAGAATTAGAATGTCAGAATTAGAATTAAAATGTCAGAATTAGAATGTCAGAATTAGAATGTTAGAATTAGAATGTCAGAATTAGAATTAAAATGTCAGAATTAGAATGTTAGAATTAGAATGTTAAAATTAGAATTAAAATGTCAGAATTAGAATGTTAGAATTAGAATTAAAATGTCAGAATTAGAATGTTGGAATTAGAATTAAAATGTCAGAATTAGAATTAAAATGTCAGAATTAGAATGTTAGAATTAGAATGTCAGAATTAGAATTAGAATGTCAGAATTAGAATGTCAGAATTAGAATTAAAATGTCAGAATTAGAATTAAAATGTCAGAATTAGAATGTTAGAATTAGAATTAAAATGTCAGAATTAGAATGTTAGAATTAGAATTAAAATGTCAGAATTAGAATTAAAATGTTAGAATTAAAATGTCAGAATTAGAATTAAAATGCTAGAATTAGAATGTTAGAATTAGAATTAAAATGTCAGAATTAGAATGTTAGAATTAGAATGTCAGAATTAGAATTAGAATGTCAGAATTAGAATGTTAGAATTAGAATGTTAGAATTAGAATTAAAATGTCAGAATTAGAATGTTAGAATTAAAATGTCAGAATTAGAATGTTAGAATTAGAATTAAAATGTCAGAATTAGAATGTCAGAATTAGAATGTCAGAATTAGAATGTCAGAATTAGAATTAAAATGTCAGAATTAGAATTAAAATGTCAGAATTAGAATGTTAGAATTAGAATTAAAATGTCAGAATTAGAATGTTAGAATTAGAATTAAAATGTCAGAATTAGAATTAAAATGTTAGAATTAAAATGTCAGAATTAGAATTAAAATGCTAGAATTAGAATGTTAGAATTAGAATTAAAATGTCAGAATTAGAATGTTAGAATTAGAATGTCAGAATTAGAATTAAAATGTCAGAATTAGAATGTTAGAATTAGAATGTCAGAATTAGAATTAGAATGTCAGAATTAGAATTAGAATGTCAGAATTAGAATTAAAATGTCAGAATTAGAATTAAAATGTCAGAATTAGAATGTTAGAATGTCAGAATTAGAATGTCAGAATTAGAATTAAAATGTCAGAATTAGAATTAAAATGTCAGAATTAGAATTAAAATGTCAGAATTAGAATTAAAATGTCAGAATTAGAATGTTAGAATTAGAATGTCAGAATTAGAATGTTAGAATTAGAATGTCAGAATTAGAATTAAAATGTCAGAATTAGAATTAAAATGTCAGAATTAGAATGTCAGAATTAGAATGTCAGAATTAGAATGTCAGAATTAGAATGTCAGAATTAGAATGTTAGAATTAGAATGTTAGAATTAGAATTAAAATGTCAGAATTAGAATGTTAGAATTAAAATGTCAGAATTAGAATGTTAGAATTAGAATTAAAATGTCAGAATTAGAATGTTAGAATTAGAATGTCAGAATTAGAATTAAAATGTCAGAATTAGAATGTTAGAATTAGAATGTCAGAATTAGAATTAAAATGTCAGAATTAGAATGTTAGAATTAGAATGTCAGAATTAGAATTAGAATGTCAGAATTAGAATGTTAGAATTAGAATGTTAGAATTAGAATGTCAGAATTAGAATTAAAATGTCAGAATTAGAATGTTAGAATTAGAATGTTAAAATTAGAATTAAAATGTCAGAATTAGAATGTTAGAATTAGAATGTTAGAATTAGAATTAAAATGTCAGAATTAGAATTAGAATGTCAGAATTAGAATTAAAATGTCAGAATTAGAATTAAAATGTCAGAATTAGAATTAAAATGTCAGAATTAGAATGTTAGAATTAGAATGTCAGAATTAGAATTAGAATGTCAGAATTAGAATTAGAATGTCAGAATTAGAATGTTAGAATTAGAATGTCAGAATTAGAATTAAAATGTCAGAATTAGAATTAAAATGTCAGAATTAGAATTAAAATGTCAGAATTAGAATTAAAATGCTAGAATTAGAATGTTAGAATTAGAATTAAAATGTCAGAATTAGAATGTTAGAATTAGAATTAAAATGTCAGAATTAGAATGTTAGAATTAGAATGTCAGAATTAGAATTAGAATGTCAGAATTAGAATTAAAATGTCAGAATTAGAATTAAAATGTCAGAATTAGAATGTTAGAATTAGAATGTCAGAATTAGAATGTCAGAATTAGAATTAGAATGTCAGAATTAGAATTAAAATGTCAGAATTAGAATTAAAATGTCAGAATTAGAATTAAAATGTCAGAATTAGAATTAAAATGTCAGAATTAGAATTAGAATGTCAGAATTAGAATGTTAGAATTAGAATGTTAGAATTAGAATTAAAATGTCAGAATTAGAATGTTAGAATTAAAATGTCAGAATTAGAATGTTAGAATTAGAATTAAAATGTCAGAATTAGAATGTTAGAATTAGAATGTTAGAATTAGAATTAAAATGTCAGAATTAGAATGTTAGAATTAAAATGTCAGAATTAGAATGTTAGAATTAGAATTAAAATGTCAGAATTAGAATGTCAGAATTAGAATGTCAGAATTAGAATGTCAGAATTAGAATTAAAATGTCAGAATTAGAATGTTAGAATTAGAATGTCAGAATTAGAATGTTAGAATTAGAATGTTAGAATTAGAATGTCAGAATTAGAATTAAAATGTCAGAATTAGAATTAAAATGTCAGAATTAGAATGTTAGAATTAGAATGTCAGAATTAGAATTAGAATGTCAGAATTAGAATGTTAGAATTAGAATGTCAGAATTAGAATTAAAATGTCAGAATTAGAATTAAAATGTCAGAATTAGAATTAAAATGTCAGAATTAGAATGTTAGAATTAGAATTAAAATGTCAGAATTAGAATGTTAGAATTAGAATTAAAATGTCAGAATTAGAATTAAAATGTCAGAATTAGAATTAAAATGTCAGAATTAGAATGTTAGAATTAGAATGTCAGAATTAGAATTAGAATGTCAGAATTAGAATGTTAGAATTAGAATGTCAGAATTAGAATTAAAATGTCAGAATTAGAATTAAAATGTCAGAATTAGAATTAAAATGTCAGAATTAGAATGTTAGAATTAGAATTAAAATGTCAGAATTAGAATGTTAGAATTAAAATGTCAGAATTAGAATTAAAATGTCAGAATTAGAATTAAAATGCTAGAATTAGAATGTTAGAATTAGAATTAAAATGTCAGAATTAGAATGTTAGAATTAGAATTAAAATGTCAGAATTAGAATGTTAGAATTAGAATGTCAGAATTAGAATTAGAATGTCAGAATTAGAATTAAAATGTCAGAATTAGAATTAAAATGTCAGAATTAGAATGTCAGAATTAGAATGTCAGAATTAGAATTAGAATGTCAGAATTAGAATTAAAATGTCAGAATTAGAATTAAAATGTCAGAATTAGAATTAAAATGTCAGAATTAGAATTAGAATGTCAGAATTAGAATGTTAGAATTAGAATGTTAGAATTAGAATTAAAATGTCAGAATTAGAATGTTAGAATTAAAATGTCAGAATTAGAATGTTAGAATTAGAATTAAAATGTCAGAATTAGAATGTTAGAATTAGAATGTCAGAATTAGAATGTTAGAATTAGAATGTTAGAATTAGAATTAAAATGTCAGAATTAGAATGTTAGAATTAAAATGTCAGAATTAGAATGTTAGAATTAGAATTAAAATGTCAGAATTAGAATGTTAGAATTAGAATGTCAGAATTAGAATTAAAATGTCAGAATTAGAATGTCAGAATTAGAATGTTAGAATTAGAATGTCAGAATTAGAATTAAAATGTCAGAATTAGAATGTTAGAATTAGAATGTTAAAATTAGAATTAAAATGTCAGAATTAGAATGTTAGAATTAGAATTAAAATGTCAGAATTAGAATGTTAGAATTAGAATTAAAATGTCAGAATTAGAATTAAAATGTCAGAATTAGAATGTTAGAATTAGAATGTCAGAATTAGAATTAGAATGTCAGAATTAGAATGTCAGAATTAGAATTAAAATGTCAGAATTAGAATTAAAATGTCAGAATTAGAATGTTAGAATTAGAATTAAAATGTCAGAATTAGAATGTTAGAATTAGAATTAAAATGTCAGAATTAGAATTAAAATGTTAGAATTAAAATGTCAGAATTAGAATTAAAATGCTAGAATTAGAATGTTAGAATTAGAATTAAAATGTCAGAATTAGAATGTTAGAATTAGAATGTCAGAATTAGAATTAGAATGTCAGAATTAGAATGTTAGAATTAGAATGTTAGAATTAGAATTAAAATGTCAGAATTAGAATGTTAGAATTAAAATGTCAGAATTAGAATGTTAGAATTAGAATTAAAATGTCAGAATTAGAATGTCAGAATTAGAATGTCAGAATTAGAATGTCAGAATTAGAATTAAAATGTCAGAATTAGAATGTTAGAATTAGAATGTCAGAATTAGAATGTTAGAATTAGAATGTTAGAATTAGAATGTCAGAATTAGAATTAAAATGTCAGAATTAGAATGTTAGAATTAGAATGTTAAAATTAGAATTAAAATGTCAGAATTAGAATGTTAGAATTAGAATTAAAATGTCAGAATTAGAATTAAAATGTCAGAATTAGAATGTTAGAATTAGAATGTCAGAATTAGAATTAGAATGTCAGAATTAGAATGTTAGAATTAGAATGTCAGAATTAGAATTAAAATGTCAGAATTAGAATTAAAATGTCAAAATTAGAATTAAAATGTCAGAATTAGAATGTTAGAATTAGAATTAAAATGTCAGAATTAGAATGTTAGAATTAAAATGTCAGAATTAGAATTAAAATGTCAGAATTAGAATTAAAATGCTAGAATTAGAATGTTAGAATTAGAATTAAAATGTCAGAATTAGAATGTTAGAATTAGAATTAAAATGTCAGAATTAGAATGTTAGAATTAGAATGTCAGAATTAGAATTAGAATGTCAGAATTAGAATTAAAATGTCAGAATTAGAATTAAAATGTCAGAATTAGAATGTCAGAATTAGAATTAGAATGTCAGAATTAGAATTAAAATGTCAGAATTAGAATTAAAATGTCAGAATTAGAATTAAAATGTCAGAATTAGAATTAGAATGTCAGAATTAGAATGTTAGAATTAGAATGTTAGAATTAGAATTAAAATGTCAGAATTAGAATGTTAGAATTAAAATGTCAGAATTAGAATGTTAGAATTAGAATTAAAATGTCAGAATTAGAATGTTAGAATTAGAATGTCAGAATTAGAATGTTAGAATTAGAATGTTAGAATTAGAATTAAAATGTCAGAATTAGAATGTTAGAATTAAAATGTCAGAATTAGAATGTTAGAATTAGAATTAAAATGTCAGAATTAGAATGTTAGAATTAGAATGTCAGAATTAGAATTAAAATGTCAGAATTAGAATGTTAGAATTAGAATGTCAGAATTAGAATGTTAGAATTAGAATGTCAGAATTAGAATTAAAATGTCAGAATTAGAATGTTAGAATTAGAATGTTAAAATTAGAATTAAAATGTCAGAATTAGAATGTTAGAATTAGAATGTTAGAATTAGAATTAAAATGTCAGAATTAGAATGTTAGAATTAGAATTAAAATGTCAGAATTAGAATTAAAATGTCAGAATTAGAATGTTAGAATTAGAATGTCAGAATTAGAATTAGAATGTCAGAATTAGAATGTCAGAATTAGAATTAAAATGTCAGAATTAGAATTAAAATGTCAGAATTAGAATGTTAGAATTAGAATTAAAATGTCAGAATTAGAATGTTAGAATTAGAATTAAAATGTCAGAATTAGAATTAAAATGTTAGAATTAAAATGTCAGAATTAGAATTAAAATGCTAGAATTAGAATGTTAGAATTAGAATTAAAATGTCAGAATTAGAATGTTAGAATTAGAATGTCAGAATTAGAATTAGAATGTCAGAATTAGAATTAAAATGTCAGAATTAGAATTAAAATGTCAGAATTAGAATGTTAGAATTAGAATTAAAATGTCAGAATTAGAATGTTAGAATTAGAATGTCAGAATTAGAATTAAAATGTCAGAATTAGAATTAAAATGTCAGAATTAGAATGTTAGAATTAGAATGTCAGAATTAGAATTAGAATGTCAGAATTAGAATGTTAGAATTAGAATGTCAGAATTAGAATTAAAATGTCAGAATTAGAATTAAAATGTCAGAATTAGAATGTTAGAATTAGAATGTCAGAATTAGAATGTTAGAATTAGAATTAAAATGTCAGAATTAGAATTAAAATGTTAGAATTAAAATGTCAGAATTAGAATTAAAATGCTAGAATTAGAATGTTAGAATTAGAATTAAAATGTCAGAATTAGAATGTTAGAATGAGAATGTCAGAATTAGAATTAGAATGTCAGAATTAGAATTAAAATGTCAGAATTAGAATGTTAGAATTAGAATGTCAGAATTAGAATGTTAGAATTAGAATTAAAATGTCAGAATTAGAATGTTAGAATTAGAATTAAAATGTCAGAATTAGAATTAAAATGTTAGAATTAAAATGTCAGAATTAGAATTAAAATGCTAGAATTAGAATGTTAGAATTAGAATTAAAATGTCAGAATTAGAATGTTAGAATTAGAATGTCAGAATTAGAATGTCAGAATTAGAATATTAGAATGTCAGAATTAGAATTAAAATGTCAGAATTAGAATTAAAATGTCAGAATTAGAATTAAAATGTCAGAATTAGAATGTTAGAATTAGAATGTCAGAATTAGAATGTTAGAATTAGAATGTTAGAATTAGAATGTCAGAATTAGAATTAAAATGTCAGAATTAGAATGTTAGAATTAAAATGTCAGAATTAGAATGTTAGAATTAGAATTAAAATGTCAGAATTAGAATGTTAGAATTAGAATTAGAATGTCAGAATTAGAATTAAAATGTCAGAATTAGAATTAAAATGTCAGAATTAGAATGTTAGAATTAGAATGTCAGAATTAGAATTAGAATGTCAGAATTAGAATGTCAGAATTAGAATGTTAGAATTAGAATGTCAGAATTAGAATTAAAATGTCAGAATTAGAATGTTAGAATTAGAATGTCAGAATTAGAATGTTAGAATTAGAATTAAAATGTCAGAATTAGAATTAGAATGTCAGAATTAGAATGTTAGAATTAGAATGTTAGAATTAGAATTAAAATGTCAGAATTAGAATGTTAGAATTAAAATGTCAGAATTAGAATGTTAGAATTAGAATTAAAATGTCAGAATTAGAATGTTAGAATTAGAATGTCAGAATTAGAATGTTAGAATTAGAATGTTAGAATTAGAATTAAAATGTCAGAATTAGAATGTTAGAATTAAAATGTCAGAATTAGAATGTTAGAATTAGAATTAAAATGTCAGAATTAGAATGTTAGAATTAGAATGTCAGAATTAGAATTAAAATGTCAGAATTAGAATGTTAGAATTAGAATGTCAGAATTAGAATGTTAGAATTAGAATGTCAGAATTAGAATTAAAATGTCAGAATTAGAATGTTAGAATTAGAATGTTAAAATTAGAATTAAAATGTCAGAATTAGAATGTTAGAATTAGAATGTTAGAATTAGAATTAAAATGTCAGAATTAGAATGTTAGAATTAGAATTAAAATGTCAGAATTAGAATTAAAATGTCAGAATTAGAATGTTAGAATTAGAATGTCAGAATTAGAATTAGAATGTCAGAATTAGAATGTCAGAATTAGAATTAAAATGTCAGAATTAGAATTAAAATGTCAGAATTAGAATGTTAGAATTAGAATTAAAATGTCAGAATTAGAATGTTAGAATTAGAATTAAAATGTCAGAATTAGAATTAAAATGTTAGAATTAAAATGTCAGAATTAGAATTAAAATGCTAGAATTAGAATGTTAGAATTAGAATTAAAATGTCAGAATTAGAATGTTAGAATTAGAATGTCAGAATTAGAATTAGAATGTCAGAATTAGAATTAAAATGTCAGAATTAGAATTAAAATGTCAGAATTAGAATGTTAGAATTAGAATTAAAATGTCAGAATTAGAATGTTAGAATTAGAATGTCAGAATTAGAATTAAAATGTCAGAATTAGAATTAAAATGTCAGAATTAGAATGTTAGAATTAGAATGTCAGAATTAGAATTAGAATGTCAGAATTAGAATGTTAGAATTAGAATGTCAGAATTAGAATTAAAATGTCAGAATTAGAATTAAAATGTCAGAATTAGAATGTTAGAATTAGAATGTCAGAATTAGAATGTTAGAATTAGAATTAAAATGTCAGAATTAGAATTAAAATGTTAGAATTAAAATGTCAGAATTAGAATTAAAATGCTAGAATTAGAATGTTAGAATTAGAATTAAAATGTCAGAATTAGAATGTTAGAATGAGAATGTCAGAATTAGAATTAGAATGTCAGAATTAGAATTAAAATGTCAGAATTAGAATGTTAGAATTAGAATGTCAGAATTAGAATGTTAGAATTAGAATTAAAATGTCAGAATTAGAATGTTAGAATTAGAATTAAAATGTCAGAATTAGAATTAAAATGTTAGAATTAAAATGTCAGAATTAGAATTAAAATGCTAGAATTAGAATGTTAGAATTAGAATTAAAATGTCAGAATTAGAATGTTAGAATTAGAATGTCAGAATTAGAATGTCAGAATTAGAATATTAGAATGTCAGAATTAGAATTAAAATGTCAGAATTAGAATTAAAATGTCAGAATTAGAATTAAAATGTCAGAATTAGAATGTTAGAATTAGAATGTCAGAATTAGAATGTTAGAATTAGAATGTTAGAATTAGAATGTCAGAATTAGAATTAAAATGTCAGAATTAGAATGTTAGAATTAAAATGTCAGAATTAGAATGTTAGAATTAGAATTAAAATGTCAGAATTAGAATGTTAGAATTAGAATGTCAGAATTAGAATTAAAATGTCAGAATTAGAATGTTAGAATTAGAATGTCAGAATTAGAATTAAAATGTCAGAATTAGAATGTTAGAATTAGAATGTCAGAATTAGAATTAGAATGTCAGAATTAGAATGTTAGAATTAGAATGTTAGAATTAGAATGTCAGAATTAGAATTAAAATGTCAGAATTAGAATGTTAGAATTAGAATGTTAGAATTAGAATGTTAGAATTAGAATTAAAATGTCAGAATTAGAATGTTAGAATTAAAATGTCAGAATTAGAATGTTAGAATTAGAATTAAAATGTCAGAATTAGAATGTTAGAATTAGAATGTCAGAATTAGAATTAAAATGTCAGAATTAGAATGTTAGAATTAGAATGTCAGAATTAGAATGTTAGAATTAGAATGTCAGAATTAGAATTAAAATGTCAGAATTAGAATGTTAGAATTAGAATGTTAGAATTAGAATTAAAATGTCAGAATTAGAATTAAAATGTTAGAATTAAAATGTCAGAATTAGAATTAAAATGCTAGAATTAGAATGTTAGAATTAGAATTAAAATGTCAGAATTAGAATGTTAGAATGAGAATGTCAGAATTAGAATTAGAATGTCAGAATTAGAATTAAAATGTCAGAATTAGAATGTTAGAATTAGAATGTCAGAATTAGAATGTTAGAATTAGAATTAAAATGTCAGAATTAGAATGTTAGAATTAGAATTAAAATGTCAGAATTAGAATTAAAATGTTAGAATTAAAATGTCAGAATTAGAATTAAAATGCTAGAATTAGAATGTTAGAATTAGAATTAAAATGTCAGAATTAGAATGTTAGAATTAGAATGTCAGAATTAGAATGTCAGAATTAGAATATTAGAATGTCAGAATTAGAATTAAAATGTCAGAATTAGAATTAAAATGTCAGAATTAGAATTAAAATGTCAGAATTAGAATGTTAGAATTAGAATGTCAGAATTAGAATGTTAGAATTAGAATGTTAGAATTAGAATGTCAGAATTAGAATTAAAATGTCAGAATTAGAATGTTAGAATTAAAATGTCAGAATTAGAATGTTAGAATTAGAATTAAAATGTCAGAATTAGAATGTTAGAATTAGAATTAGAATGTCAGAATTAGAATTAAAATGTCAGAATTAGAATTAAAATGTCAGAATTAGAATGTTAGAATTAGAATGTCAGAATTAGAATGTTAGAATTAGAATGTCAGAATTAGAATTAAAATGTCAGAATTAGAATGTTAGAATTAGAATGTTAAAATTAGAATTAAAATGTCAGAATTAGAATGTTAGAATTAGAATGTTAGAATTAGAATTAAAATGTCAGAATTAGAATGTTAGAATTAGAATTAAAATGTCAGAATTAGAATTAAAATGTCAGAATTAGAATGTTAGAATTAGAATGTCAGAATTAGAATTAGAATGTCAGAATTAGAATGTCAGAATTAGAATTAAAATGTCAGAATTAGAATTAAAATGTCAGAATTAGAATGTTAGAATTAGAATTAAAATGTCAGAATTAGAATGTTAGAATTAGAATTAAAATGTCAGAATTAGAATTAAAATGTTAGAATTAAAATGTCAGAATTAGAATTAAAATGCTAGAATTAGAATGTTAGAATTAGAATTAAAATGTCAGAATTAGAATGTTAGAATTAGAATGTCAGAATTAGAATTAGAATGTCAGAATTAGAATTAAAATGTCAGAATTAGAATTAAAATGTCAGAATTAGAATGTTAGAATTAGAATTAAAATGTCAGAATTAGAATGTTAGAATTAGAATGTCAGAATTAGAATTAAAATGTCAGAATTAGAATTAAAATGTCAGAATTAGAATGTTAGAATTAGAATGTCAGAATTAGAATTAGAATGTCAGAATTAGAATGTTAGAATTAGAATGTCAGAATTAGAATTAAAATGTCAGAATTAGAATTAAAATGTCAGAATTAGAATGTTAGAATTAGAATGTCAGAATTAGAATGTTAGAATTAGAATTAAAATGTCAGAATTAGAATTAAAATGTTAGAATTAAAATGTCAGAATTAGAATTAAAATGCTAGAATTAGAATGTTAGAATTAGAATTAAAATGTCAGAATTAGAATGTTAGAATGAGAATGTCAGAATTAGAATTAGAATGTCAGAATTAGAATTAAAATGTCAGAATTAGAATGTTAGAATTAGAATGTCAGAATTAGAATGTTAGAATTAGAATTAAAATGTCAGAATTAGAATGTTAGAATTAGAATTAAAATGTCAGAATTAGAATTAAAATGTTAGAATTAAAATGTCAGAATTAGAATTAAAATGCTAGAATTAGAATGTTAGAATTAGAATTAAAATGTCAGAATTAGAATGTTAGAATTAGAATGTCAGAATTAGAATGTCAGAATTAGAATATTAGAATGTCAGAATTAGAATTAAAATGTCAGAATTAGAATTAAAATGTCAGAATTAGAATTAAAATGTCAGAATTAGAATGTTAGAATTAAAATGTCAGAATTAGAATGTTAGAATTAGAATGTTAGAATTAGAATGTCAGAATTAGAATTAAAATGTCAGAATTAGAATGTTAGAATTAAAATGTCAGAATTAGAATGTTAGAATTAGAATTAAAATGTCAGAATTAGAATGTTAGAATTAGAATGTCAGAATTAGAATTAAAATGTCAGAATTAGAATGTTAGAATTAGAATGTCAGAATTAGAATTAAAATGTCAGAATTAGAATGTTAGAATTAGAATGTCAGAATTAGAATTAGAATGTCAGAATTAGAATGTTAGAATTAGAATGTTAGAATTAGAATGTCAGAATTAGAATTAAAATGTCAGAATTAGAATGTTAGAATTAGAATGTTAGAATTAGAATGTTAGAATTAGAATTAAAATGTCAGAATTAGAATGTTAGAATTAAAATGTCAGAATTAGAATGTTAGAATTAGAATTAAAATGTCAGAATTAGAATGTTAGAATTAGAATGTCAGAATTAGAATTAAAATGTCAGAATTAGAATGTTAGAATTAGAATGTCAGAATTAGAATTAAAATGTCAGAATTAGAATGTTAGAATTAGAATGTCAGAATTAGAATTAGAATGTCAGAATTAGAATGTTAGAATTAGAATGTTAGAATTAGAATGTCAGAATTAGAATTAAAATGTCAGAATTAGAATGTTAGAATTAGAATGTTAAAATTAGAATTAAAATGTCAGAATTAGAATGTTAGAATTAGAATGTTAGAATTAGAATTAAAATGTCAGAATTAGAATTAGAATGTCAGAATTAGAATTAAAATGTCAGAATTAGAATTAAAATGTCAGAATTAGAATGTTAGAATTAGAATGTCAGAATTAGAATTAGAATGTCAGAATTAGAATTAGAATGTCAGAATTAGAATGTTAGAATTAGAATGTCAGAATTAGAATTAAAATGTCAGAATTAGAATTAAAATGTCAGAATTAGAATTAAAATGTCAGAATTAGAATTAAAATGCTAGAATTAGAATGTTAGAATTAGAATTAAAATGTCAGAATTAGAATGTTAGAATTAGAATTAAAATGTCAGAATTAGAATGTTAGAATTAGAATGTCAGAATTAGAATTAGAATGTCAGAATTAGAATTAAAATGTCAGAATTAGAATTAAAATGTCAGAATTAGAATGTTAGAATTAGAATGTCAGAATTAGAATGTCAGAATTAGAATTAGAATGTCAGAATTAGAATTAAAATGTCAGAATTAGAATTAAAATGTCAGAATTAGAATTAAAATGTCAGAATTAGAATTAAAATGTCAGAATTAGAATTAGAATGTCAGAATTAGAATGTTAGAATTAGAATGTTAGAATTAGAATTAAAATGTCAGAATTAGAATGTTAGAATTAAAATGTCAGAATTAGAATGTTAGAATTAGAATTAAAATGTCAGAATTAGAATGTTAGAATTAGAATGTTAGAATTAGAATTAAAATGTCAGAATTAGAATGTTAGAATTAAAATGTCAGAATTAGAATGTTAGAATTAGAATTAAAATGTCAGAATTAGAATGTCAGAATTAGAATGTCAGAATTAGAATGTCAGAATTAGAATTAAAATGTCAGAATTAGAATGTTAGAATTAGAATGTCAGAATTAGAATGTTAGAATTAGAATGTTAGAATTAGAATGTCAGAATTAGAATTAAAATGTCAGAATTAGAATTAAAATGTCAGAATTAGAATGTTAGAATTAGAATGTCAGAATTAGAATTAGAATGTCAGAATTAGAATGTTAGAATTAGAATGTCAGAATTAGAATTAAAATGTCAGAATTAGAATTAAAATGTCAGAATTAGAATTAAAATGTCAGAATTAGAATGTTAGAATTAGAATTAAAATGTCAGAATTAGAATGTTAGAATTAGAATTAAAATGTCAGAATTAGAATTAAAATGTCAGAATTAGAATTAAAATGTCAGAATTAGAATGTTAGAATTAGAATGTCAGAATTAGAATTAGAATGTCAGAATTAGAATGTTAGAATTAGAATGTCAGAATTAGAATTAAAATGTCAGAATTAGAATTAAAATGTCAGAATTAGAATTAAAATGTCAGAATTAGAATGTTAGAATTAGAATTAAAATGTCAGAATTAGAATGTTAAAATTAGAATTAAAATGTCAGAATTAGAATGTTAGAATTAGAATGTTAGAATTAGAATTAAAATGTCAGAATTAGAATGTTAGAATTAGAATTAAAATGTCAGAATTAGAATTAAAATGTCAGAATTAGAATGTTAGAATTAGAATGTCAGAATTAGAATTAGAATGTCAGAATTAGAATGTCAGAATTAGAATTAAAATGTCAGAATTAGAATTAAAATGTCAGAATTAGAATGTTAGAATTAGAATTAAAATGTCAGAATTAGAATGTTAGAATTAGAATTAAAATGTCAGAATTAGAATTAAAATGTTAGAATTAAAATGTCAGAATTAGAATTAAAATGCTAGAATTAGAATGTTAGAATTAGAATTAAAATGTCAGAATTAGAATGTTAGAATTAGAATGTCAGAATTAGAATTAGAATGTCAGAATTAGAATTAAAATGTCAGAATTAGAATTAAAATGTCAGAATTAGAATGTTAGAATTAGAATTAAAATGTCAGAATTAGAATGTTAGAATTAGAATGTCAGAATTAGAATTAAAATGTCAGAATTAGAATTAAAATGTCAGAATTAGAATGTTAGAATTAGAATGTCAGAATTAGAATTAGAATGTCAGAATTAGAATGTTAGAATTAGAATGTCAGAATTAGAATTAAAATGTCAGAATTAGAATTAAAATGTCAGAATTAGAATGTTAGAATTAGAATGTCAGAATTAGAATGTTAGAATTAGAATTAAAATGTCAGAATTAGAATTAAAATGTTAGAATTAAAATGTCAGAATTAGAATTAAAATGCTAGAATTAGAATGTTAGAATTAGAATTAAAATGTCAGAATTAGAATGTTAGAATGAGAATGTCAGAATTAGAATTAGAATGTCAGAATTAGAATTAAAATGTCAGAATTAGAATGTTAGAATTAGAATGTCAGAATTAGAATGTTAGAATTAGAATTAAAATGTCAGAATTAGAATGTTAGAATTAGAATTAAAATGTCAGAATTAGAATTAAAATGTTAGAATTAAAATGTCAGAATTAGAATTAAAATGCTAGAATTAGAATGTTAGAATTAGAATTAAAATGTCAGAATTAGAATGTTAGAATTAGAATGTCAGAATTAGAATGTCAGAATTAGAATATTAGAATGTCAGAATTAGAATTAAAATGTCAGAATTAGAATTAAAATGTCAGAATTAGAATTAAAATGTCAGAATTAGAATGTTAGAATTAAAATGTCAGAATTAGAATGTTAGAATTAGAATGTTAGAATTAGAATGTCAGAATTAGAATTAAAATGTCAGAATTAGAATGTTAGAATTAAAATGTCAGAATTAGAATGTTAGAATTAGAATTAAAATGTCAGAATTAGAATGTTAGAATTAGAATGTCAGAATTAGAATTAAAATGTCAGAATTAGAATGTTAGAATTAGAATGTCAGAATTAGAATTAAAATGTCAGAATTAGAATGTTAGAATTAGAATGTCAGAATTAGAATTAGAATGTCAGAATTAGAATGTTAGAATTAGAATGTTAGAATTAGAATGTCAGAATTAGAATTAAAATGTCAGAATTAGAATGTTAGAATTAGAATGTTAGAATTAGAATGTTAGAATTAGAATTAAAATGTCAGAATTAGAATGTTAGAATTAAAATGTCAGAATTAGAATGTTAGAATTAGAATTAAAATGTCAGAATTAGAATGTTAGAATTAGAATGTCAGAATTAGAATTAAAATGTCAGAATTAGAATGTTAGAATTAGAATGTCAGAATTAGAATTAAAATGTCAGAATTAGAATGTTAGAATTAGAATGTCAGAATTAGAATTAGAATGTCAGAATTAGAATGTTAGAATTAGAATGTTAGAATTAGAATGTCAGAATTAGAATTAAAATGTCAGAATTAGAATGTTAGAATTAGAATGTTAAAATTAGAATTAAAATGTCAGAATTAGAATGTTAGAATTAGAATGTTAGAATTAGAATTAAAATGTCAGAATTAGAATTAGAATGTCAGAATTAGAATTAAAATGTCAGAATTAGAATTAAAATGTCAGAATTAGAATGTTAGAATTAGAATGTCAGAATTAGAATTAGAATGTCAGAATTAGAATTAGAATGTCAGAATTAGAATGTTAGAATTAGAATGTCAGAATTAGAATTAAAATGTCAGAATTAGAATTAAAATGTCAGAATTAGAATTAAAATGTCAGAATTAGAATTAAAATGCTAGAATTAGAATGTTAGAATTAGAATTAAAATGTCAGAATTAGAATGTTAGAATTAGAATTAAAATGTCAGAATTAGAATGTTAGAATTAGAATGTCAGAATTAGAATTAGAATGTCAGAATTAGAATTAAAATGTCAGAATTAGAATTAAAATGTCAGAATTAGAATGTTAGAATTAGAATGTCAGAATTAGAATGTCAGAATTAGAATTAGAATGTCAGAATTAGAATTAAAATGTCAGAATTAGAATTAAAATGTCAGAATTAGAATTAAAATGTCAGAATTAGAATTAAAATGTCAGAATTAGAATTAGAATGTCAGAATTAGAATGTTAGAATTAGAATGTTAGAATTAGAATTAAAATGTCAGAATTAGAATGTTAGAATTAAAATGTCAGAATTAGAATGTTAGAATTAGAATTAAAATGTCAGAATTAGAATGTTAGAATTAGAATGTTAGAATTAGAATTAAAATGTCAGAATTAGAATGTTAGAATTAAAATGTCAGAATTAGAATGTTAGAATTAGAATTAAAATGTCAGAATTAGAATGTCAGAATTAGAATGTCAGAATTAGAATGTCAGAATTAGAATTAAAATGTCAGAATTAGAATGTTAGAATTAGAATGTCAGAATTAGAATGTTAGAATTAGAATGTTAGAATTAGAATGTCAGAATTAGAATTAAAATGTCAGAATTAGAATTAAAATGTCAGAATTAGAATGTTAGAATTAGAATGTCAGAATTAGAATTAGAATGTCAGAATTAGAATGTTAGAATTAAAATGTCAGAATTAGAATTAAAATGTCAGAATTAGAATTAAAATGTCAGAATTAGAATGTTAGAATTAGAATTAAAATGTCAGAATTAGAATGTTAGAATTAGAATTAAAATGTCAGAATTAGAATTAAAATGTCAGAATTAGAATTAAAATGTCAGAATTAGAATGTTAGAATTAGAATGTCAGAATTAGAATTAGAATGTCAGAATTAGAATGTTAGAATTAGAATGTCAGAATTAGAATTAAAATGTCAGAATTAGAATTAAAATGTCAGAATTAGAATTAAAATGTCAGAATTAGAATGTTAGAATTAGAATTAAAATGTCAGAATTAGAATGTTAGAATTAAAATGTCAGAATTAGAATTAAAATGTCAGAATTAGAATTAAAATGCTAGAATTAGAATGTTAGAATTAGAATTAAAATGTCAGAATTAGAATGTTAGAATTAGAATTAAAATGTCAGAATTAGAATGTTAGAATTAGAATGTCAGAATTAGAATTAGAATGTCAGAATTAGAATTAAAATGTCAGAATTAGAATTAAAATGTCAGAATTAGAATGTCAGAATTAGAATGTCAGAATTAGAATTAGAATGTCAGAATTAGAATTAAAATGTCAGAATTAGAATTAAAATGTCAGAATTAGAATTAAAATGTCAGAATTAGAATTAGAATGTCAGAATTAGAATGTTAGAATTAGAATGTTAGAATTAGAATTAAAATGTCAGAATTAGAATGTTAGAATTAAAATGTCAGAATTAGAATGTTAGAATTAGAATTAAAATGTCAGAATTAGAATGTTAGAATTAGAATGTCAGAATTAGAATGTTAGAATTAGAATGTTAGAATTAGAATTAAAATGTCAGAATTAGAATGTTAGAATTAAAATGTCAGAATTAGAATGTTAGAATTAAAATGTCAGAATTAGAATTAAAATGTCAGAATTAGAATTAAAATGCTAGAATTAGAATGTTAGAATTAGAATTAAAATGTCAGAATTAGAATGTTAGAATTAGAATTAAAATGTCAGAATTAGAATGTTAGAATTAGAATGTCAGAATTAGAATTAGAATGTCAGAATTAGAATTAAAATGTCAGAATTAGAATTAAAATGTCAGAATTAGAATGTCAGAATTAGAATGTCAGAATTAGAATTAGAATGTCAGAATTAGAATTAAAATGTCAGAATTAGAATTAAAATGTCAGAATTAGAATTAAAATGTCAGAATTAGAATTAGAATGTCAGAATTAGAATGTTAGAATTAGAATGTTAGAATTAGAATTAAAATGTCAGAATTAGAATGTTAGAATTAAAATGTCAGAATTAGAATGTTAGAATTAGAATTAAAATGTCAGAATTAGAATGTTAGAATTAGAATGTCAGAATTAGAATGTTAGAATTAGAATGTTAGAATTAGAATTAAAATGTCAGAATTAGAATGTTAGAATTAAAATGTCAGAATTAGAATGTTAGAATTAGAATTAAAATGTCAGAATTAGAATGTTAGAATTAGAATGTCAGAATTAGAATTAAAATGTCAGAATTAGAATGTCAGAATTAGAATGTTAGAATTAGAATGTCAGAATTAGAATTAAAATGTCAGAATTAGAATGTTAGAATTAGAATGTTAAAATTAGAATTAAAATGTCAGAATTAGAATGTTAGAATTAGAATTAAAATGTCAGAATTAGAATGTTAGAATTAGAATTAAAATGTCAGAATTAGAATTAAAATGTCAGAATTAGAATGTTAGAATTAGAATGTCAGAATTAGAATTAGAATGTCAGAATTAGAATGTCAGAATTAGAATTAAAATGTCAGAATTAGAATTAAAATGTCAGAATTAGAATGTTAGAATTAGAATTAAAATGTCAGAATTAGAATGTTAGAATTAGAATTAAAATGTCAGAATTAGAATTAAAATGTTAGAATTAAAATGTCAGAATTAGAATTAAAATGCTAGAATTAGAATGTTAGAATTAGAATTAAAATGTCAGAATTAGAATGTTAGAATTAGAATGTCAGAATTAGAATTAGAATGTCAGAATTAGAATGTTAGAATTAGAATGTTAGAATTAGAATTAAAATGTCAGAATTAGAATGTTAGAATTAAAATGTCAGAATTAGAATGTTAGAATTAGAATTAAAATGTCAGAATTAGAATGTCAGAATTAGAATGTCAGAATTAGAATGTCAGAATTAGAATTAAAATGTCAGAATTAGAATGTTAGAATTAGAATGTCAGAATTAGAATGTTAGAATTAGAATGTTAGAATTAGAATGTCAGAATTAGAATTAAAATGTCAGAATTAGAATGTTAGAATTAGAATGTTAAAATTAGAATTAAAATGTCAGAATTAGAATGTTAGAATTAGAATTAAAATGTCAGAATTAGAATTAAAATGTCAGAATTAGAATGTTAGAATTAGAATGTCAGAATTAGAATTAGAATGTCAGAATTAGAATGTTAGAATTAGAATGTCAGAATTAGAATTAAAATGTCAGAATTAGAATTAAAATGTCAAAATTAGAATTAAAATGTCAGAATTAGAATGTTAGAATTAGAATTAAAATGTCAGAATTAGAATGTTAGAATTAAAATGTCAGAATTAGAATTAAAATGTCAGAATTAGAATTAAAATGCTAGAATTAGAATGTTAGAATTAGAATTAAAATGTCAGAATTAGAATGTTAGAATTAGAATTAAAATGTCAGAATTAGAATGTTAGAATTAGAATGTCAGAATTAGAATTAGAATGTCAGAATTAGAATTAAAATGTCAGAATTAGAATTAAAATGTCAGAATTAGAATGTCAGAATTAGAATTAGAATGTCAGAATTAGAATTAAAATGTCAGAATTAGAATTAAAATGTCAGAATTAGAATTAAAATGTCAGAATTAGAATTAGAATGTCAGAATTAGAATGTTAGAATTAGAATGTTAGAATTAGAATTAAAATGTCAGAATTAGAATGTTAGAATTAAAATGTCAGAATTAGAATGTTAGAATTAGAATTAAAATGTCAGAATTAGAATGTCAGAATTAGAATGTTAGAATTAGAATGTTAGAATTAGAATTAAAATGTCAGAATTAGAATGTTAGAATTAAAATGTCAGAATTAGAATGTTAGAATTAGAATTAAAATGTCAGAATTAGAATGTTAGAATTAGAATGTCAGAATTAGAATTAAAATGTCAGAATTAGAATGTTAGAATTAGAATGTCAGAATTAGAATGTTAGAATTAGAATGTCAGAATTAGAATTAAAATGTCAGAATTAGAATGTTAGAATTAGAATTAAAATGTCAGAATTAGAATGTTAGAATTAGAATGTCAGAATTAGAATGTTAGAATTAGAATTAAAATGTCAGAATTAGAATGTTAGAATTAGAATTAAAATGTCAGAATTAGAATTAAAATGTTAGAATTAAAATGTCAGAATTAGAATTAAAATGCTAGAATTAGAATGTTAGAATTAGAATTAAAATGTCAGAATTAGAATGTTAGAATTAGAATGTCAGAATTAGAATGTCAGAATTAGAATATTAGAATGTCAGAATTAGAATTAAAATGTCAGAATTAGAATGTTAGAATTAGAATGTCAGAATTAGAATGTTAGAATTAGAATGTTAGAATTAGAATGTCAGAATTAGAATTAAAATGTCAGAATTAGAATGTTAGAATTAAAATGTCAGAATTAGAATGTTAGAATTAGAATTAAAATGTCAGAATTAGAATGTTAGAATTAGAATTAGAATGTCAGAATTAGAATTAAAATGTCAGAATTAGAATTAAAATGTCAGAATTAGAATGTTAGAATTAGAATGTCAGAATTAGAATTAGAATGTCAGAATTAGAATGTCAGAATTAGAATGTTAGAATTAGAATGTCAGAATTAGAATTAAAATGTCAGAATTAGAATGTTAGAATTAGAATGTCAGAATTAGAATGTTAGAATTAGAATTAAAATGTCAGAATTAGAATTAGAATGTCAGAATTAGAATGTTAGAATTAGAATGTTAGAATTAGAATTAAAATGTCAGAATTAGAATGTTAGAATTAAAATGTCAGAATTAGAATGTTAGAATTAGAATTAAAATGTCAGAATTAGAATGTTAGAATTAGAATGTCAGAATTAGAATGTTAGAATTAGAATGTTAGAATTAGAATTAAAATGTCAGAATTAGAATGTTAGAATTAAAATGTCAGAATTAGAATGTTAGAATTAGAATTAAAATGTCAGAATTAGAATGTTAGAATTAGAATGTCAGAATTAGAATTAAAATGTCAGAATTAGAATGTTAGAATTAGAATGTCAGAATTAGAATGTTAGAATTAGAATGTCAGAATTAGAATTAAAATGTCAGAATTAGAATGTTAGAATTAGAATGTTAAAATTAGAATTAAAATGTCAGAATTAGAATGTTAGAATTAGAATGTTAGAATTAGAATTAAAATGTCAGAATTAGAATGTTAGAATTAGAATTAAAATGTCAGAATTAGAATTAAAATGTCAGAATTAGAATGTTAGAATTAGAATGTCAGAATTAGAATTAGAATGTCAGAATTAGAATGTCAGAATTAGAATTAAAATGTCAGAATTAGAATTAAAATGTCAGAATTAGAATGTTAGAATTAGAATTAAAATGTCAGAATTAGAATGTTAGAATTAGAATTAAAATGTCAGAATTAGAATTAAAATGTTAGAATTAAAATGTCAGAATTAGAATTAAAATGCTAGAATTAGAATGTTAGAATTAGAATTAAAATGTCAGAATTAGAATGTTAGAATTAGAATGTCAGAATTAGAATTAGAATGTCAGAATTAGAATTAAAATGTCAGAATTAGAATTAAAATGTCAGAATTAGAATGTTAGAATTAGAATTAAAATGTCAGAATTAGAATGTTAGAATTAGAATGTCAGAATTAGAATTAAAATGTCAGAATTAGAATTAAAATGTCAGAATTAGAATGTTAGAATTAGAATGTCAGAATTAGAATTAGAATGTCAGAATTAGAATGTTAGAATTAGAATGTCAGAATTAGAATTAAAATGTCAGAATTAGAATTAAAATGTCAGAATTAGAATGTTAGAATTAGAATGTCAGAATTAGAATGTTAGAATTAGAATTAAAATGTCAGAATTAGAATTAAAATGTTAGAATTAAAATGTCAGAATTAGAATTAAAATGCTAGAATTAGAATGTTAGAATTAGAATTAAAATGTCAGAATTAGAATGTTAGAATGAGAATGTCAGAATTAGAATTAGAATGTCAGAATTAGAATTAAAATGTCAGAATTAGAATGTTAGAATTAGAATGTCAGAATTAGAATGTTAGAATTAGAATTAAAATGTCAGAATTAGAATGTTAGAATTAGAATTAAAATGTCAGAATTAGAATTAAAATGTTAGAATTAAAATGTCAGAATTAGAATTAAAATGCTAGAATTAGAATGTTAGAATTAGAATTAAAATGTCAGAATTAGAATGTTAGAATTAGAATGTCAGAATTAGAATGTCAGAATTAGAATATTAGAATGTCAGAATTAGAATTAAAATGTCAGAATTAGAATTAAAATGTCAGAATTAGAATTAAAATGTCAGAATTAGAATGTTAGAATTAGAATGTCAGAATTAGAATGTTAGAATTAGAATGTTAGAATTAGAATGTCAGAATTAGAATTAAAATGTCAGAATTAGAATGTTAGAATTAAAATGTCAGAATTAGAATGTTAGAATTAGAATTAAAATGTCAGAATTAGAATGTTAGAATTAGAATTAGAATGTCAGAATTAGAATTAAAATGTCAGAATTAGAATTAAAATGTCAGAATTAGAATGTTAGAATTAGAATGTCAGAATTAGAATTAGAATGTCAGAATTAGAATGTCAGAATTAGAATGTTAGAATTAGAATGTCAGAATTAGAATTAAAATGTCAGAATTAGAATGTTAGAATTAGAATGTCAGAATTAGAATGTTAGAATTAGAATTAAAATGTCAGAATTAGAATTAAAATGTTAGAATTAAAATGTCAGAATTAGAATTAAAATGCTAGAATTAGAATGTTAGAATTAGAATTAAAATGTCAGAATTAGAATGTTAGAATTAGAATGTCAGAATTAGAATTAGAATGTCAGAATTAGAATTAAAATGTCAGAATTAGAATGTTAGAATTAGAATGTCAGAATTAGAATTAAAATGTCAGAATTAGAATTAAAATGTCAGAATTAGAGTTAAAATGTCAGAATTAGAATTAAAATGTCAGAATTAGAATGTTAGAATTAGAATTAAAATGTCAGAATTAGAATGTTAGAATTAGAATGTCAGAATTAGAATTAGAATGTCAGAATTAGAATTAGAATGTTAGAATTAGAATGTCAGAATTAGAATTAGAATGTCAGAATTAGAATGTTAGAATTAGAATGTCAGAATTAGAATTAAAATGTCAGAATTAGAATTAAAATGTCAGAATTAGAATGTTAGAATTAGAATTAAAATGTCAGAATTAGAATGTTAGAATTAGAATGTCAGAATTAGAATTAAAATGTCAGAATTAGAATTAAAATGTCAGAATTAGAATGTTAGAATTAGAATTAAAATGTCAGAATTAGAATGTTAGAATTAGAATTAAAATGTCAGAATTAGAATTAAAATGTTAGAATTAAAATGTCAGAACTAGAATTAAAATGCTAGAATTAGAATGTTAGAATTAGAATTAAAATGTCAGAATTAGAATGTTAGAATTAGAATGTCAGAATTAGAATTAAAATGTCAGAATTAGAATTAAAATGTCAGAATTAGAATCTCAGAATTAGAATTAGAATGTCAGAATTAGAATTAAAATGTCAGAATTAGAATTAAAATGTCAGAATTAGAATGTTAGAATTAGAATTAAAATGTCAGAATTAGAATTAAAATGTCAGAATTAGAATTAAAATGTCAGAATTAGAATGTTAGAATTAGAATGTCAGAATTAGAATGTTAGAATTAGAATTAAAATGTCAGAATTAGAATTAAAATGTTAGAATTAAAATGTCAGAATTAGAATTAAAATGCTAGAATTAGAATGTTAGAATTAGAATTAAAATGTCAGAATTAGAATGTTAGAATGAGAATGTCAGAATTAGAATTAGAATGTCAGAATTAGAATTAAAATGTCAGAATTAGAATGTTAGAATTAGAATGTCAGAATTAGAATGTTAGAATTAGAATTAAAATGTCAGAATTAGAATGTTAGAATTAGAATTAAAATGTCAGAATTAGAATTAAAATGTTAGAATTAAAATGTCAGAATTAGAATTAAAATGCTAGAATTAGAATGTTAGAATTAGAATTAAAATGTCAGAATTAGAATGTTAGAATTAGAATGTCAGAATTAGAATGTCAGAATTAGAATATTAGAATGTCAGAATTAGAATTAAAATGTCAGAATTAGAATTAAAATGTCAGAATTAGAATTAAAATGTCAGAATTAGAATGTTAGAATTAGAATGTCAGAATTAGAATGTTAGAATTAGAATGTTAGAATTAGAATGTCAGAATTAGAATTAAAATGTCAGAATTAGAATGTTAGAATTAAAATGTCAGAATTAGAATGTTAGAATTAGAATTAAAATGTCAGAATTAGAATGTTAGAATTAGAATTAGAATGTCAGAATTAGAATTAAAATGTCAGAATTAGAATTAAAATGTCAGAATTAGAATGTTAGAATTAGAATGTCAGAATTAGAATTAGAATGTCAGAATTAGAATGTCAGAATTAGAATGTTAGAATTAGAATGTCAGAATTAGAATTAAAATGTCAGAATTAGAATGTTAGAATTAGAATGTCAGAATTAGAATGTTAGAATTAGAATTAAAATGTCAGAATTAGAATTAAAATGTTAGAATTAAAATGTCAGAATTAGAATTAAAATGCTAGAATTAGAATGTTAGAATTAGAATTAAAATGTCAGAATTAGAATGTTAGAATTAGAATGTCAGAATTAGAATTAGAATGTCAGAATTAGAATTAAAATGTCAGAATTAGAATGTTAGAATTAGAATGTCAGAATTAGAATTAAAATGTCAGAATTAGAATTAAAATGTCAGAATTAGAGTTAAAATGTCAGAATTAGAATTAAAATGTCAGAATTAGAATGTTAGAATTAGAATTAAAATGTCAGAATTAGAATGTTAGAATTAGAATGTCAGAATTAGAATTAGAATGTCAGAATTAGAATTAGAATGTTAGAATTAGAATGTCAGAATTAGAATTAGAATGTCAGAATTAGAATGTTAGAATTAGAATGTCAGAATTAGAATTAAAATGTCAGAATTAGAATTAAAATGTCAGAATTAGAATGTTAGAATTAGAATTAAAATGTCAGAATTAGAATGTTAGAATTAGAATTAAAATGTCAGAATTAGAATTAAAATGTTAGAATTAAAATGTCAGAACTAGAATTAAAATGCTAGAATTAGAATGTTAGAATTAGAATTAAAATGTCAGAATTAGAATGTTAGAATTAGAATGTCAGAATTAGAATTAAAATGTCAGAATTAGAATTAAAATGTCAGAATTAGAATCTCAGAATTAGAATTAGAATGTCAGAATTAGAATTAAAATGTCAGAATTAGAATTAAAATGTCAGAATTAGAATGTTAGAATTAGAATTAAAATGTCAGAATTAGAATTAGAATGTTTGAATATAAAGGTTTGAATTTAGAAAGTTTGTTTAAATGTCTGAATTTGAATGTTTGAATATGAATTTACTAGTTTACATTTAGTCTGTATGACTCACAAAATAGGAAGACAGAATGACAGTTGCCAGGGTAACAATTGAGGCCAGGATGACATCCGGTGGGATTTCGGTTCCGCTGCGGCCCAGGATGGGTGTAAAGATCTCAAAAACCACCCAGATGAGGAACATGATGTGGACGTACGGCACGGCGAGACCAATCAGGTACAGGACGGAGTACTGCAGAGACGCTCCTGCGCACACACACGACCTCATTTCAACATCTGACCCCTGATTCCTGCCCTTTGACCCCATCCGGAGCTAAACCATCCTTTCAACACACTATTAATGTATAGATCTGAGGAAAATGTATAGCATTAAAATAGCTCAAAAATTTGCATAATATCTTAAGCAAGCATAAAAAAAGTCTCAAATAAATACACCAAAATGTGAACACAATGTTTTCCGGGAATCGCGCCGCAGAGTGAATGTGGCGTGACCTCTGACCTCTGGCTCTGAAGTGCTTTCTGAGCAGCAGTTTGCTGGCGAGCGGGAACACCACCATCATCATGGGCACGTACGCCGAACACAAGCCGCGCTGAGTGAGGAAGAGCAGCGCACAACACCACAACAGCAGACTGACGTCGAAGAAGAGCTCGGCCAGATCCACACGACTCGCGCTCTGAACACACACACACACACACACACACACACACACTTCCTTACTAAACATGCTGAGACATCAGATCAGATCTAAAGACAATATGAATATTTATAAATATTGACATGCTGTAGCTGGTCACAATTTCTTATAATGGTAATGGTATTGTTTTTTAATATTTTTTATAATGTAGCAAATTATGAAAAAAAAGTATATAGTTTGTTATAAGTTTGTTATTAAAGTTGATCTAATTTATTTAACAAACTCAGGCCTCATTTCATTAAAAATCACCATAGAAACTGAAATTATTTATGCACTTTGTGAATGAATAATTATAAATCCAGTGTTTCTCATATAAAACACTCTGAACACAAACACTGGACACGCCCACGGTCTCGGCCAATCAGAGCGCGGCAGGAGAATCAGCCAGAGCAGGAATTTCTCTTTAACACACACAGATCGAGGTCACTGTGTCCTTCACTGATCTTTTTCAGCTTTCTATTCCTCAAAGAATCCTGAAATTCATGTTTTCAGCATCGATAATAATCAGAAATGTTTCTTGAGCATCAAATCATCATATCAGAATGATTTCTGAAGGATCATCTGGAGGAATGATGCTGAAAATTCAGCTTTGATCACTGGATATAAATTATACTTTACTATATATTGACATAGAAAACAGTTAAATTAAATTCTAATAATATTTCACTATTTTTACTGTATATTTGATATTTTTGTGCAGAAGAGACTCTTTCTAAAACATGTTTTTTAAATGTACTTGTGGTGGAAGTTTATCTGTGAAATAATAAACCTGTGTTGAGAAATCCATCAAAACTCAGAGAAATGAATAGAATGAAGAAACAAACAGCTGACCTGAATAAATTCTAATAACTAACCTGGAAATTAAAGTGTAACTACACAAACACACAAGAACGCAGCTTTCACCATTACATTATTTACATTCGATGCAAATTACGCAAGACTGCAAAACCAACACTTTATGAGCTCCTTTATGATATATTACAAATGTAATATTTGTACTTTTACTAATTCGCATCAAGCTGTTTAAACGGACTAAGTTTCATTATATGAAGTGGTGACCAGTTATAGCGTCTAAAATGCACATTTCCTCTCAACATTCATACAGATTTAAACTTGAATGAAAATCATTGTTAATGTGAACTCCACGTCTGATCACATCAGACACGCTGCTGGTGACATTCATAGAAGAAGCCGTGTGACGTTAGCTATGAACACAGTAGTGACAAGGTCAAACGCAAAACCATTAGAAAACCTGTAATTTCATGTGACTCGAGGCACAAGAACTGGGCATTCAGTAACTAGACCTTACTGGCATGTTAAAAGACGCCCTCAGTGCGCTCCGGTTTACATCCGTTCATCTGCAAACAAACTCATTTCGTCAAGATCTACAGTGACTTCAGAACTGAACTGGCTTTAACTGATTCATAATATCAGTCAGCATATCACTGACCTATTAAAAATGTACTTTATAAATCAATTATTTTAATAAATAAATATATCACTTTAAAATGTATTCAAATAATGCAACTGATGAGGCATTAAAATAAATAAGTAAATTAATAAAGTATTTATTTAAATACTGTCACTGATTTGGCATTTAAAATATATATTATTATTAATTTAAATAATGCTTCTGATTTGACGTAAAAAAATATTTTTATTTAAATAATAGTACTGATTTGACATGATAAAAATACATAAATAATTGTATTTATTACAATAATATAACTGATTTGACATTTAAATAAATAAATGAATATATTATTGTTATTGTTTATTTATGTATTTATTTATATAATGCTATGGATTTGACGTTTAAAAATAAATAAATAAATAAATAAATAAATAAATGCTTTATTTTTCTTAATTCTACTGATTTGGACTAAGTAATAAATTCTATTTTAATAATGCGACTGATTCTGAATAATAATAGTAATAATAATAAAAACATTTAAATAATAGTACTGATTTGACATTATAAAAATAAATAAATAATTGTATTTATTACAATAATATAACTGATTTGACATTTAAAAAACAAATAATGAATAAATATATTTATTTAAATAATACTATTGATTTGACATTTAAATAAATAAATGAATATATTATTGTTATTGTTTATTTATGCATTTATTTAAATAACGCTATTGATTTGACGTTTAAAAATAGATAAATAAATGCTTTATTTTTCTTAATTCTACTGATTTGGACGAAATAATAAATGCTATTTTAATAATGCTACTGATTCTGAATAATAATGCTACTGCTTTGGCATAAAATCGTGCGTTTAGGGTCACTGGAGTGTGACATCAGATCTGTTCAGCTGAAATCATAGAAGAGCGTTTCTGCCGTCACGATGGCAGATGAACTCGTGTGTTTTGTCCCACGACTCACCCCGTAGTACAGGTTCTTGGCCAGCGTGTGGATCAACAGGATCTTGCCGGCGGCGACGGATCCGTACAGACCGACGGCGGCGTAGAAGTGAGTGTACCAGAACATGGAGCGTCCCGTCAGTGTGACGAGCAGAGCCACGATCAGAACCGTCAGCAGAGTCACGAACCAGCTCAGGACCACCAAACACGCCGCACTCGCCAGATCACGCGTGTACTGGCCGCCTGCAAACACCAGCCATCAGTGCTTTCAACAGTCTGCAGTCAAATACAGCTTTATGAAGCATCACTTCTTCATATTTTATGCTTCTTTACTCACATTACAAAGTGAACATTCGACACAGAGCTGAACAGATTCATAATATTATACCAGTTATCATTATAACAACATATCAGTTATCAGCGACAACATGATTATTATGAAAGAATTTTATAATTAAATAGAATTTTTTTTTTATTTAAATAATGGCATTAAAATAAATAAGCACATGGATGAATAAACATATGAATAAATTAACTATATTTTCATTTAAATAATGCTACGGATTTATTTAACAACCACTACTGATTTGGCATTAAAATAAATAAATAAATCAATTTTTTTAAATAATTAAATTAAAATGATGAATAAACAACATAAATATAACGATAAATATAAAGACCACAAAAATAAATACCACATAAATAACGCAAAAAAAGACATACATTTTAAATAATTTATTTAAATAATGCTACTGATTTGCCATTAAATTAAATAAATAAATGGATAAATAATTAAATTATATTTTTATTTAAATAATCCTACTGACTTGAAATAACTTAAAATAAATAAATTAACAAACAAATAAAAAGATAAAATAGATAAATTAATAATATTTGTATTTAAATAATACTACTTGGCATTAAAAATAAATTATTTTTATTTATTTTTTAATTTAAATAATTTGATTTGACCTTAAAATAAATTATTATAATATATATATATATATATATATATATATATAATAATTTATTTTATATTTTTTAAAATAATGCTATACATATGCATATATATATGTATAGCATTATTTAAAAAAATATATTACTTGATGTTAAAACAAACAAACAAACAGATAAAAAAAAAAATAGAAAAATAGTAGAAATTAAATTACAGAAACTTCACTAAACGGACAACACTTTAACAATATTTTTTCAAAATATAATATATAGAATAGTCTTTAACAAATATAATGAATATTATAAATATTATAAAAATATATAAGCCTTCTGATATTTGATAGAAAATTAAAAAACTTCTAAAAAACGCCTATTAATGACATTAAAACCATTCAGTGATGACATGACCATGAACCGTACCCACGCTGCTGGTCAACATGCATTTCTTGCCCAGGTAGATCGCCGTGGCGACGGCCGCCATGTAGTTGATGATGGTGCCGACGCGAGCGGGATACGCCACCACCGTCACTCCCAGCAGGTCGAAGAACACCATGTTCCCATGCCGGTACTGCGAGGAATCCGCCAGCTCGTCTGACATCACCAGGTGCTTGAGTACAGACAGGATGTTGTCGCCTGGTGACAGAGACAAACAGGAAGTCCATCATTCTCAAAGAAATTGATACAGACACATTATCTCGTTCTATATAAGCACAATCTGTCCTCACGATTCTCAAACACACAGTGCTGTTGTTCTACTGCAGGTGTTTTAAACTTAAATCTGAACGACTGTCGACACATTAATCTTGTGTCTTAGATCCGACTCACAGAGAATTAAACACAGCACTGGCTCTACGTTCTGACTGGACGAGCTAGGTTTAAAAGAAGTTATGTTAACAAACATGTGACGCACATCAGCTGAAAGTTCTGTTTGCTCATTGGTCATTGGTGCCTATAAAATGGCTATTTTGATTATTAGTTTTATTAATAAATTTAATTACTTACTGAATATCCGCATCTTTCATCATATTGCTGCAGTTTTATAAAAGCAATACAACAGTCAAAGATAACCATCATGGTACAGAGCAAGAGACCAGACTTCAACACACACACACACAAGTAACATCTAAAGAACACAGATGGAGCTATTTAACAACCGACATCAATTATGAGATTATGGGCCAGATTTACTAACAGCTTGCTCCAGCGCAAACCGTTAAAAACGACTCATATTTGTGTCTGACCTTATTGCATATGCATTTGTAGGAGACGCTAAATGAATCATACACACATATTTAAATGAATCATACAAGGCCTGGTCGGTTTACTGGTATTTGCGGCATTATTTATCGTCCAAAAAAAGCACGTCTCGAAGCAGATGCTGGTTTGGAAGCGATCTGGCCGCGTCAGAGTTCACTCGTTTGATCACAGAAGCGTCCACTTCCATCGCCGCGGTGTTAGAATTGCGCCGTCACACTAATTTGCCCTGTTTGGTAAATCTGGCCCTATATCTTTTATTTCTATTCATAAAGATCCTCTGAAACACAGAGTCCATCTTATATGACATCTGTCTGACTGCTGATCTGGTCAAAACTGTGTGTGTGTGTGTGTGAGAGAGAGAGAGAAAGTGTAAGAGAGTGTGTGTGAGAGTGTGTTGAGTGAGAGTGTGTTGAGTGTGTGTGAGAGTGAGAGAGTGTGTTGAGTGAGAGTGTGAGAGTGTTGAGTGTGTGTGAGAGTGAGAGTGTGTTGAGTGAGAGTGTGAGAGTGTTGAGTGTGTGTGAGAGTGAGAGTGTGTTGAGTGAGAGTGTGTGTTGAGTGAGAGTGTGAGAGTGTTGAGTGAGAGTGTCGAGTGAGAGTGTGAGAGTGTGTGTGAGAGTGAGAGTGTGTTGAGTGAGAGTGAGTGTTGAGTGAGAGTGTGTTGAGTGAGAGTGAGAGTGTGTTGAGTGAGAGTGTGTGTGAGTGAGAGTGTGTGTGAGTGTTAGAGTGTGTTGAGTGAGAGTGTGTCGAGTGAGAGTGTGTGTGAGTGTTAGAGTGTGTTGAGTGAGAGTGTGTCGAGTGAGAGTGTGTGTGAGTGTTAGAGTGTGTTGAGTGAGAGTGTGAGAGTGTGTGTGAGAGTGAGAGTGTGTTGAGTGAGAGTGAGTGTTGAGTGAGAGTGTGTTGAGTGAGAGTGTGTTGAGTGAGAGTGAGAGTGTGTTGAGTGAGAGTGTGTGTGAGTGAGAGTGTGTGTGAGTGTTAGAGTGTGTTGAGTGAGAGTGTGTCGAGTGAGAGTGTGTGTGAGTGTTAGAGTGTGTTGAGTGAGAGTGTGTGTGTGTTGAGTGAGAGTGTGTTGAGTGAGTGTGTTGAGTGTGAGAGTGTGTGTGAGAGTTAGAGTGTGTTGAGTGAGAGTGTGTCGAGTGAGAGTGTGTGTGTGTTAGAGTGTGTTGAGTGAGAGTGTGTGTGAGAGTGAGTGTGAGTGTTAGAGTGTGTTGAGTGAGAGTGTGTTGAGTGAGAGTGTGTGTCGAGTGAGTGTGAGAGTATGTCGAGTGAGTGTGAGAGTGTGTCGAGTGAGAGTGAGTGTTGAGTGAGAGTGTGTGTGAGAGTGTTGAGTGAGTGTGTGTTGAGTGAGAGTGTGTGTTGAGTGAGAGTGTGAGATTGTTGAGTGAGAGTGTGTCGAGTGAGAGTGTGAGAGTGTGTGTGAGAGTGAGAGAGTGTTGAGTGAGAGTGAGAGTGTGTGTGAGAGTGTTGAGTGAGAGTGTTGAGTGAGAGTGTGTTGAGTGAGAGTGTGAGAGTGTGTGTGAGAGTGAGAGAGTGTTGAGTGAGAGTGTGTGTGAGAGTGTTGAGTGAGAGTGTGTTGAGTGAGTGTGAGTGTGTTGAGTGAGAGTGAGAGAGTGTGTTGAGTGAGAGTGAGAGAGTGTGTTGAGTGAGAGTGAGAGAGTGTGTTGAGTGAGAGTGAGAGAGTGTGTTGAGTGAGAGTGAGAGAGTGTGTTGAGTGAGAGTGTTAGAGTGTGTTGAGTGAGAGTGTGTTGAGTGTGTGTGAGAGTGAGAGAGTGTGTTGAGTGAGAGTGTGAGAGTGTTGAGTGTGTGTGAGAGTGAGAGTGTGTTGAGTGAGAGTGTGTGTTGAGTGAGAGTGTGAGAGTGTTGAGTGTGTGTGAGAGTGAGAGTGTGTTGAGTGAGAGTGTGTGTTGAGTGAGAGTGTGAGAGTGTTGAGTGAGAGTGTCGAGTGAGAGTGTGAGAGTGTGTGTGAGAGTGAGAGTGTGTTGAGTGAGAGTGAGTGTTGAGTGAGAGTGTGTTGAGTGAGAGTGTGTTGAGTGAGAGTGAGAGTGTGTTGAGTGAGAGTGTGTGTGAGTGAGAGTGTGTGTGAGTGTTAGAGTGTGTTGAGTGAGAGTGTGTCGAGTGAGAGTGTGTGTGAGTGTTAGAGTGTGTTGAGTGAGAGTGTGTGTGTGTTGAGTGAGAGTGTGTTGAGTGAGTGTGTTGAGTGTGAGAGTGTGTGTGAGAGTTAGAGTGTGTTGAGTGAGAGTGTGTCGAGTGAGAGTGTGTGTGTGTTAGAGTGTGTTGAGTGAGAGTGTGTGTGAGAGTGAGTGTGAGTGTTAGAGTGTGTTGAGTGAGAGTGTGTTGAGTGAGAGTGTGTGTCGAGTGAGTGTGAGAGTATGTCGAGTGAGTGTGAGAGTGTGTCGAGTGAGAGTGAGTGTTGAGTGAGAGTGTGTGTGAGAGTGTTGAGTGAGTGTGTGTTGAGTGAGAGTGTGTGTTGAGTGAGAGTGTGAGATTGTTGAGTGAGAGTGTGTCGAGTGAGAGTGTGAGAGTGTGTGTGAGAGTGAGAGAGTGTTGAGTGAGAGTGAGAGTGTGTGTGAGAGTGTTGAGTGAGAGTGTTGAGTGAGAGTGTGTTGAGTGAGAGTGTGAGAGTGTGTGTGAGAGTGAGAGAGTGTTGAGTGAGAGTGTGTGTGAGAGTGTTGAGTGAGAGTGTGTTGAGTGAGTGTGAGTGTGTTGAGTGAGAGTGAGAGAGTGTGTTGAGTGAGAGTGAGAGAGTGTGTTGAGTGAGAGTGAGAGAGTGTGTTGAGTGAGAGTGAGAGAGTGTGTTGAGTGAGAGAGTGAGAGAGTGTGTTGAGTGAGAGTGTTAGAGTGTGTTGAGTGAGAGTGTGAGAGTGTGTGTGAGTGAGAGAGTGTGTCGAGTGAGAGTGTGTGTGAGTGTTAGAGTGTGTTGAGTGAGAGTGTGAGAGTGTGTGTGAGTGAGAGAGTGTGTCGAGTGAGAGTGTGTGTTGAGTGAGTGTGAGAGTGTGTCGAGTGAGAGTGTGTGTTGAGTGAGTGTGAGAGTGTCGAGTGAGAGTGTTGAGTGAGAGTGAGTTGAGTGAGAGTGAGAGAGTGTTGAGTGAGAGTGAGAGAGTGTGTTGAGTGAGAGTGAGAGAGTGTGTTGAGTGAGAGTGAGAGAGTGTGTTGAGTGAGAGTGTTAGAGTGTGTTGAGTGAGAGTGTGAGAGTGTGTGTGTGAGTGAGAGAGTGTGTCGAGTGAGAGTGTGTGTGAGTGTTAGAGTGTGTTGAGTGAGAGTGTGAGAGTGTGTGTGAGTGAGAGAGTGTGTCGAGTGAGAGTGTGTGTTGAGTGAGTGTGAGAGTGTGTCGAGTGAGAGTGTGTGTTGAGTGAGTGTGAGAGTGTCGAGTGAGAGTGTTGAGTGAGAGTGAGTTGAGTGAGAGTGAGAGAGTGTTGAGTGAGAGTGTGTCGAGTGAGTGTGAGAGTGTGTTGAGAGAGAGTGAGAGAGTGTTGAGTGAGAGTGTGTGAGTGTGTGAGAGTGTGTTGAGTGTGTGTGAGAGTGAGTGTGTGTGTGTGTGAGTGTGTTGAGTGTGTGTATGTGAGTGAGAGAGAGTGAGAGAGAGTGAGTGAGTGTGTGTGTGTGTGTTGAGAGTGAAGCAGCTCCTCATATTTTCTCTCACTCATCATCTAGATCATCTTGAACAGAACAGCAGCTGAGAACTTCACTCTTACTCTCTCTGAAGCAGGTGTTTTGTTTCCTAACGTCTTCATATGAGCCTGTAGATCAGGAATCATGCGTCTCACCTGCTCTCTGGATGGAGTCAATGTGGATTCGCTCCGGAGTGTCATATTTAGTGTGATAGATGAAACCGTTCTCTATGAAAGCAAGATCAATTCCTGCAGAACGAGACAGAAGAAGATTCGCACTTAATAAAATCTTCATGATGTGAATCTGACAGTCTCAGAAAATACCTCTGATTTACTCATCTCCATACCAGGAATATTCCCAAAGTCCCTGTAGATGCGGAAGTCTGTGTCTGAGGGAATCACTCCGCTCTGGAAAACCTCCTGACCGACCACTGAGGCGAACGGGTGGACGGCGGATCGGACATACGCCTGGACCAGCCACGGGTTCTCTGGACCTGAGACACACACGCACACCACATAAAACCGACTTTTCATCTCACAGTTTTTACTTCTTTTTTTCAGCAAACTTTGTTTATATCGGACATTATAACCCGCAATTCTGATAATAAAGACAAGATTAAAAAAGTTGCAATTACAAATTTCAAATCGCCTAATTTGCCAATAAACCAGTTTTACTAATTGCAATAAAAACGTTTGAATAAAGAAACGCGGCGTCTGTGATGCAACATTTTCCAGCACTTCAAACGTTATTTTTAATGTGACGACCAAAAACATCATCCGTCTGAGATTGTCCCCATTTCTAAACCCGAACGTTTCCAGAAACAGGAAATCCAACATTTGATAAAAAACACATTTATTTGAAAAGAAGACATTAATTACCACTTTAACGATCCCAGAGGACTATTTATTTGCGCATTTATTAGCCATTTCCTGAAATAGTTTTTCACTCAGTTTCGCTTCTGAATAAATGTTAAACATTATAAAATCTCTAGGTTTAAAAAGACATTTTGTCAAGGTGACGTACTCAAAAAATCTCTTGAAAAACAATAACTTTTCTTGCGAATGAATCACACAGAAAGCGGCAGCTCAACGATTTCAGCACACTTGTGAAAACTCTCAGTTTACTCAATGAATCGAACTAAAGTGTGTTGAGGCTTCACAAAAAAAAGTGTGAAAACTGATGGTCGAATTGAATTTTGTTGAGGAGGAACACTGAGACACAACACTTTTTATGTTGTCTTACTTTTGAATACCTAAATTAATGCCAAGCCTGACTATTTCAGTGACTATATTCTGATTACAAACCGAGTATTACACTATTGATGCTGTTAAAGCGACCTCAGGACACTGAAGATAACAACAACAAGTTTTCCAGCTGGCTTATATTATTGTGGAAGTTTTCATTCCTGATTTATTGGATAAGGACAAAAGATGAGGAATTATATTATATATACACAGGGTTGGGGAGTAACGAAATACAAGTAACTCAGTTATGTATTTAAAATACAAAATGGGTGGTGATCAGATTACAGTTCCATCTGAAAAGTGTTTTAGATTACCAAAGTGATTACTTTGAGTTTTAATGTCATTTAAACAGAATAAAGTCAGAATTGGGAGATTTAAACTTGCAATACTGACTTTTTTTCTTGCAATTGTGAATTTAGTCTGAGAGTTTATATCTCATAATTCTGACTTTTCTCAATATTGTCAGTTTATATCTCATAATTGTGACTTTTCTCAATATTGTGAGTTTATATCTCATAATTCTGACTTTTCTCAATATTGTGAGTTTATATCTCATAATTCTGACTTTTCTCAATATTGCGAGTTTATATCTCATAATTCTGACTTTTCTCAATATTGTCAGTTTATATCTCATAATTCTGACTTTTCTCAATATTGTGAGTTTATATCTCATAATTCTGACTTTTCTCAATATTGTGAGTTTATATCTCATAATTCTGACTTTTCTCAATATTGCGAGTTTATATCTCATAATTCTGACTTTTCTCAATATTGTCAGTTTATATCTCATAATTCTGACTTTTCTCAATATTGTGAGTTTATATCTCATAATTCTGACTTTTCTCAATATTGTGAGTTTATATCTCATAATTCTGACTTTTCTCAATATTGCGAGTTTATATCTCATAATTCTGACTTTTCTCAATATTTTGAGTTTATATCTCATAATTCTGACTTTTCTCAATATTGTGAGTTTATATCTCATAATTCTGACTTTTCTCAATATTGCGAGTTTATATCTCATAATTCTGACTTTTCTCAATATTTTGAGTTTATATCTCATAATTCTGACTTTTCTCAATATTGTGAGTTTATATCTCATAATTCTGACTTTTCTCAATATTGTCAGTTTATATCTCATAATTCTGACTTTTCTCAATATTGTGAGTTTATATCCCATAATTCTGACTTTTCTCAATATTGTGAGTTTATATCTCATAATTCTGACTTTTCTCAATATTGTCAGTTTATATCTCATAATTCTGACTTTTCTCAATATTGTGAGTTTATATCTCATAATTCTGACTTTTCTCAATATTGTGAGTTTATATCTCATAATTTTGACTTTTCTCAATATTGTGAGTTTATATCTCATAATTCTGACTTTATAACTCACAATTGCAACTTTATATCACTCAATTCTGAGGGAAAAAGTCAGAATTGTGAGATAAAAACTCTCAATGATCTTTTTTGTGTTTGTTCCACACTTATTAGTATTCCAAAGTATTCTAAAGTATTTAGATGAAGTTACTAAACTTGAGTAATGTAACGAAATACGTTACAAATGACTTTTTAAAGCATGTATTTTGTAATCTATAGTGAAATATATATATATATATATATATATATATATATATATATATATATATTTTTTTTTTTTTTTTTTTTTTACTTGTAATTTCTACCAGAAAAATATTTTAGAGATTGAAAAATTTATACTCATTACAAAATGCCCATGGCGTTTTTAGATTTTATTGATCTCATGACTTTTCCTGGTCTAGAAATCACACCTTTTCCTCATTTATTCTAGTTTTTCAAGACCACGTGAATCCCGGGGGAAGAAATATCTTGATTTTTAGTTGTTTTAGCTGACTGTCATGCCTCTTCTGTCTTCTCGAGGCCGTCCGGTTGAGAACTGCTGGTTTAGAGCGACGCTCGTGTGGATGAGGATGACGGCGGTGAATCTCGAGCACTCGTTCTGCCTAGCGACCGCGCAGATGTCTTCTGCTGCAGGTGTTCCGCTCCGACGCACACAGGTGTAATGAGTGTTTACCTGTCTGAAACACCACCTCTTTCCCTCCCACTCCTGCCGCCTCCAGGTTCACAAACGCTCGCACCTGCTGAGCCCAGGGATGCTGGGTAATGAAGCCGTGACTCGCCTGAGAGAGAGAGACACTGAGACCATGAATGATGAAAGTGATGTGAGCTGAACACATTTCACCGAGACAATCGCATGCTCGCTGAGGTCAAAGGTCAGACGTGTGGTGACCTCTCACCTGCAGGATGTTCTCCTCTGCCCCGTTGAACAGGAAGATGACGCCGTGTTTGAGCGGCGTGGAGAGATTTGCCAGCGAGTGTAAAACCTCGAGCATCACAGAGCAGCTGACGGCGTCATCACTGGCTCCTGAAACACACACACACACACACCTGCAGTGATTACTGACTCACTAGAGTAAAACATGCACACAAACATAATCATTCAAATCAGACATCAATCCACACATGATTGTTGTGAAACTCAAACTCAGTCAAACCACAACTGCCTATTAAACACTCCTGCATGTGCATCTTTTACACGCGGACATCAGCAAATAAATCAGACGACATACACACATATCAGTGTTCCTGCTGTTCACTCTCACTTCCTGCTTTTCTAAGAATTTCATAACACCGATCACAAGAGTATAACCACAAATAATGCATAAAAAATGCAAATAACGGCGTCCATATGCGTCTGACGTCAGACACAAACACGGTGAAAAATGAGAAAGACATGAGATCTGACACAAAGATCACGGACACCAAACACAACGAAACCTTAAACTGCTCGATCTGATCGCCGTCACTCCAAACAACAGCTAACAAAAGTGAGGCGAAGGGCACGAATGAAGAAATGTGGAACATTCTCTGTTCATGACGTCATGTCAAAATATCTTTTCATCAAAAAACAGATTCCAAAACAGATCTTCAGCTTCAGTTATCTGTCCTGAATGACTGAAGTCTACGGCGTCTCGACCTCACGTGTCTCACACTGCTCGAGTCTGCAATAAAAAGTCAGAGATCTCATTATAAGCTCAATCCATGATCTCCACATTCATTGTACAGCTCTAGACTCTCACTGGATGACGATGAGAGACTCGTTTGTTTATTTTCCCACTTAAGGGAAACATCTGAGACAAAGATAAAAATCTAATGCGACTCTCAATTATGTCTCATTTAAGTCTCGGAAGTTATGAAAGAGCAACTTCCGAGAAATAACGTTAACTCTTTCACTTAATGAGGCTTCAGAATTTTCAAGGCGGGAAACTTTAGTAGAAACATTAAAGGCCTCTTTCACAAGATGTAAAATCAGTCTCTGGTGTCTCCAGTGAAGTTTCAGCTCAAAATCCCCCACAGATCATTTATTCTAGTGTCAAATTTGCCTCTATTTGGGTGTGAGGAGCAAAAACACGCCGTTTTTGTGTGCGTCCCTTTAAATGCAAATGAGCTGCTGCTCCAGAAGAGGGCGGAGCTTCAACAGCTCACCGTTTTTGATTGCGTCCCTTTAAATGCAAATGAGCTGCTGCTCCAGAAGAGGGCGGAGCTTCAACAGCTCGCCGTTTTTGTGTGCGTCCCTTTAAATGCAAATGAGCTGCTGCTCCAGAAGAGGGCGGAGCTTCAACAGCTCGCCGTTTTTGTGTGCGTCCCTTTAAATGCAAATGAGCTGCTGCTCCAGAAGAGGGCGGAGCTTCAACAGCTCACCGTTTTTGATTGCGTCCCTTTAAATGCAAATGAGCTGCTGCTCCAGAAGAGGGCGGAGCTTTAACAGCTCGCCGTTTTTGTGTGCGTCCCTTTAAATGCAAATGAGCTGCTGCTCCAGAAGAGGGCGGAGCTTCAACAGCTCGCCGTTTTTGATTGCGTCCCTTTAAATGCAAATGAGCTGCTGCTCCAGAAGAGGGCGGAGCTTTAACAGCTCGACAACAACAAAGCTGGAGAATCTCAGCAGACAAAACGAGGAAAGTGTTCAAACCGATGGAGAAGTTCCAACTTTTAGTCGTTTCTGAACGGTTCGTGGATAAATTGATGGAGTTGCTGTGGAGTTGATCAACTCGTCACTAGCATCACGTTCGTCTTTTTTCCTCGAATCGACCCTCGTTTGTGAAGCGGTCCGGCGTAAAATGACGACATCGACAACACTCGACGACAACAACTCTTCCACTTCTCTAAACATGGCCCCGCCCCCCTTTGTTGTGTGCTCTAAGGGGCGGAGTTTATGTAAATTTTGGGGTTTGTGATGTCACCAACCCAGGAAGAAGCTCATTGTAGTCCTTAAACACTTTGCAGATGTTGTTTATTCTCTAACAGCGACATTACACACGAACTAAAGTTTAAAAAAGTGAAATCGTAATCAAGGACGCCTTAACGACGATCGAATTAAAGTTGAAACTCAAATGAGACGTAACCGAGAGCTCCATTAATTCTCACCACTTAACTTCGTTAAAGCATGTAAACTCGGGTTCATTTGCGAAGCGTTGATCGAGCGTTGCAGAAACGTACCCGGGCTGTTGGCCACCGAATCGAAGTGGCAGTTCGCGAGCATGAAGTGCTGCGCGCTCGTCTTCGGCTCCAGTTTGACGGCGATGTTGGTCACGCGGTCGTAGTAGCTGGTGAAGCCGCCCAGGAAGTCGATGCTGAAGGAGCCGGTGGGCCGCTGGACGTCCACCGTGACGGAGTGAGGTCCGGATCTGCTCGCGGACCGGATCTGCTCGATCTGATCCAGCAGGTAGTTGACGGTGGTGATCTCGTTCTCCGGGCTCCCGACGGTCCGCGGCCCGACGCTGGTGATCCGCTCCAAATGCTTCCTGATTCACATCACAACACAACTTTACATTCAATTCGATGCCAACTTTGAACATCATTAGCCAGAGATATGATTATGACGTACAGAAATAACACTTAAAATATCTCCCATTATCTTTTTAAACACAAACATGGATATTATTGACGCTTTATGTTATCAAGATACATATTTCTTATAAACAAAATCATTACTAATAATATTTTATCATGAGTTGTTATACATATACTCGTCATCATGTGTCATTTTCATCAGATAATTCATATTAATAATAATATTAATAGATATTAATAACATTCAACCTTTTTGATCTTCAGCTTTATTCACCATGTTCTGTTTAGATTTACTGTCTTTGTTTGTCTTTGCCAGATAGAGGCAACTTGAATTATAATAATATTATAATTAATATTATTTCGCCCTGGTTAATAAACCCCAGTGATGCTTTAACATACATGTTATCAGACTAAATAGAATTATTAGAATTACATTGTCACTCAATTGTATTTACCAAAACACACACACACACAAAAACAGTAGTACCAGTAACCATGGTAACAATAACGGTAATAACTGTCGTTTGCATGGGATTGACTGTTCATTTTTACTCAATTATTAACTCTGTGAGGCTTTTTAAAGTTTATCACACCATAAAAATAAAAATAAATAGTACTTTTATTTGACCATGGATCATGGCATTTGGGTTTTTTACCATTGTATTGTCTGAAGTAAACAGTAAACGGGTCTCACCTGGCCCGGACGGAGTTGAAGTGTCCGCTGCTGCTAATGATGAGCTGCTGGACTGAGATCAGAACCAGAACCCACAGCAGACACACGAACCCGAACAGCAGAATCACTGCGGAACTCTCGCGCAGCAGTTGCGCGCTGACTTCCGGCTTGTCTTTGCGGCTCCGGAACCCGTTCCGCGCGGCCGTCTCATCACGACTGTCCGGCGGCTTCTGCTGGTTCTGCTGGGCTCTGGTTCTGCGGACTGTGGAGTCTCTCTCCATCTTTGCTGCTGCTGCTATTGTCAGCGCGAACGGAAGCGGCGGAGGGACAAACTTCAGCAGCGACGCATCGCAGTGATGGGAGGGGCCACATAAACAAACCCCGCCCATATGAGCAGAGGCCCCGCCCGCTAGTTTTAGCTTGAGTGAATTACTGCCATCATCTGCGTGAATACGCATATTACATCAAATCTTTAATATAACTGTCTTTTCTAAATTTTATATTTTTCTATTTATGTATATAAAACATAACTATACATTATGTTCTCTTTATTAGTGTTTTAAAATAGATTTTGTTTCCCCTCTCAATTACATATAGGCTATATAAATCCATATATGAAATCAGTAATCTAGTTATCTAATTTAGCTTTATTCCATAGTCTGTCCTGGGGTAGACAGTCACATTTTTCAGTGTGTGTATAGAAAGAAAGAGAAGAGAGGGATAGAGAGGGGGGGGGGGGTAGAAAGAGAGAGAGAGAAGGATAGAAAGAGAGAGGGGTAGAGAGAGAGGGATAGAAAGAGAGACAGAGGGATAGAAAGAGAGAGAGAGGGGTAGAAAGAGAGAGGGATAGAAAGAGAGAGAGGGATAGAAAGAGGGGGAGAGGGATAGAAAGAGAGGGAGAGGGATAGAAAGAGAGAGGGATAGAAAGAGAGAGAGGGATAGAAAGAGGGAGGGGGACAGAAAGAGAGAGGGACAGAAGAGAGAGAGATAGAAAGAGAGAGAGACAGATAGAGGATAGATAGAAAGAGAGAGAGAGGGATAGAAAGAGAGAGACAGATAGAGAGAGGATAGATAGAAAGAGAGAGAGAGGGATAGAAAGAGAGAGAGATAGAGAGAGGATAGATAGAAAGAGAGAGAGGGATAGAAAGAGAGAGAGAGACAGATAGAGAGAGAGAGAGGGATAGAAAGAGAGAGAGAGACAGATAGAGAGAGGATAGATAGAAAGAGAGAGAGAGGGATAGAAAGAGAGAGAGAGACAGATAGAGAGAGGATAGATAGAAAGAGAGACACACACACATCCACTCACAGGATCAGACGTAACAAGTGTGTTTATTATCTTTCATTACATGTTCACTCAAGTAAATGTGTTTATTACTTAAATCACTCAATAATCACAAGTTTGAGTGAAAGTTTGTTTTTTCTTGATGAGACAAATTCTGCACATAATGCAAGTGTCCAGAGTCTGAATGTCAAAAACAATCGAACATCACCACTAAACAGACAAAACTCATTTCTACAGCATATGGAAATCATTACTTTTACTGTATTTACTCCCCCACATAAACAAAAACTGACATTTTGAATTTCCAATGTTGGAATAGAATTTTATCTCTTTGATAATGTTGCCATGTTCAAAAAAAAAAAAAACCCACAACTTTTGTTTTATCAGAATAATCTCAAACTAATTACTTGAGTGACGGATCTTAACCTGAACTCACTATTTCTAATGAGTCTTTAAATTAAATAATCGGCTGGAACTCTTTCACATTCCAGTATGATGTAAGACATCCAAAGACATTCTAAAATCAACTTTGCGTTCATTTTCCAGCCGCCTCCGAAGGCCATTTGAAAATCCTAAAAACACAAAAGGTGTCGATAGAGATCAAGGGTTTTAGGCTGCGTTCACACTTGTAGTTCGGTTCGGACCAAAAAACAAAAACAAAACATCTAGTCCTGGTCCTCTTAGCGTTCACACTGGCTTTTTTAACAGCGAACCTGAAGTTACCGAACCGAAGGCGGAGGGATACGGTCATTTATGGCTTTTATGACGTATTTTGTGACGGAGCGAACATTGAAATCAACGCTGTGTTCTGGATTAAACGCCATCATTTCATTTCATTTTGACCAGCTGAGAATCACGAAGAGCTCATCAAATGTTCAGAACATTCAGAACCGCAGCAGGATTTCCAGAAAACTTCTCCTCCTCATCGCTCCACGTTTGCCCTCGACTCGTTTTGGAAACGCCGATCTTCCCGCGTCGTCACATCTCGTGACATCACGTCCTGTTTTTGGTTCTCTCTCTCTTTCTATCCCTCTCTCTCCCTCTCTCTTTCTATCCCTCCCTCTCTCTCTCTCCCTCTCTCTTTCTATCCCTCTCTCTCCCTCTCTCTTTCTATCCCTCCCTCTCTCTATCCCTCTCTCTCTCTCTATCCCTCTCTCTCTCTTTCTATCCCTCTCTCTTTCTATCCCTCTCTCCCTCTCTCTATCCATCCCTCACTCCCTCTCTCTTTCTATCCCTCTCTCTCTCTCTCTCTATCCCTCTCTCTCTCTCTCTCTTTCTATCCCTCTCTCTCTCTTTATTTCTATTTCTATCCCTCTCTCTCTTTCTATGGTTTTTTGGTTTTTGGACCCGTCTCGGTCCGCTTGTTTGGTTCAGATGGCAGCGTTCACACGTGAACCGCACTAGCTGAGCGATCGCACCAGGGTTCGTTTTAATCCAACCGAACATGAGTGTGAACGCAGCGTTAATCTTCTGACCAGGTCAGTTTGAATGTCTCACGTTTGGGTTTCAGTCACATGGTCAAGGAAGGGATGAAAGAAGATTGTAACCGTTGCTCTTTCTCTCTTCCTTTCTTCCCCTCTCAGGTCACGTTCAACATAAATCTATTTTGTAAGCGTGACCAGATACTGTCATTAAACCCTTTTCAATTACAAATGATGTGCGAACTAGTTCTGATTTGATATTAACCAAACAAATGAACAAGGCTCTCCCACATATTTTGCAATTATAAGTAGCATTGGGTGGGAACAGACAAGAAATGTACAGTTTTCTACTCTCTAACGTTGGGAAACCCTGCAGGAGAACAACCCTTGCAATGAACCCTCTCGTGATATTTCAAGGACGACGACTGGGAGAAGCTCTTCCCGCAGGAAGAGCACTGGTACAGTTTCTCTCCGGTGTGAACTCGCTGGTGTGATTTTAAGTTGCTGGACGTCGTGAAGCTCTTCCCGCAGTCGAAGCACACGTAAGGGCTCACGCCGGTGTGAACGCTCTCGTGCTCTTTTAACTTCTGCCGATATTTAAAACTCTTTCCACAGAAAGAACAAGCGTGAGGCTTCACGGAAGTGTGAACTTTAAGGTGTCTTCTCAAGTACGTCGCAGACGCGAACGTTTTCTCGCACCGATCGCAGCCGAACGATCTCAGTCCGGAGTGAGAGAGCAGATGATCGTTGAGAGAGCATTTCTGAGTGAAGCTCTTTCCGCACTGAGAGCAGGAGAACGGTCTTTCTCCGGTGTGAATCCTCATGTGCGCCTCCAGCCCTCCTTTCTGAGTGAATCTCTTTCCGCACTGAGCGCAGGTGAACAGATTCTCTCCGGTGTGAATCCTCTTGTGCTCATTCAGGTGTCTGTTGTGTCTGTAACTCTTTCCGCACTGAGAGCAGGCGTACGGTCTCTCTCCGGTGTGAATTTTCCGGTGCACATTTAAGTCGTCTTCGTGAATGAAGCTCTTTCCGCACTGGGAGCACGCGAGCAGATTCTCTCCGGCGTGAATCCTCATGTGTCCGTTAAGAAAGGATTTACGTACGTAACACTTTCCGCACTCGGAGCAGGCGAACGATCCTTTGACTCCAGGTTTTCGAGCTCGTTTTTGTGCGTAATCCTTCTCCTCTTCCTTCACGAAATGATGTTGGTCTTCATTCACGTCCATCAGGTCTGAAATATAACATTAACATTCCCATTACAGAAGAAAGAACATGAAATACAGCCTTAATTTAGCACAAATCAAGTGTGGAAGATTTTTACTAATCAGAATATAAAGATTTAAGTATAATAACCATCTAAGCTGTGACCAGGGCTGGGTGTGTTACTTTTAAAATGTATTTCACTACAAAATACATGCTTTAAAAAGTCATTTGTAACGTGTTTCGTTACATTACTCAAGTTTAGTCACTTCATCTAAATACTTTTTGGAATACTAATAAGTAAAAACTCACAATGACCTTTTTTGTGTTTGTTTCACAATCACACAATTTCCCTCAGAATTGTGTGATATAAAGTTGTAATTGTGAGTTATAAAGTCAGAATTATGAGATATAAACTCACAATATTGAGAAAAGTCAGAATTATGAGATATAAACTGACAATATTGAGAAAAGTCAGAATTATGAGATATAAACTGACAATATTGAGAAAAGTCAGAATTATGAGATATAAACTGACAATATTGAGAAAAGTCAGAATTATGGGATATAAACTCACAATATTGAGAAAAGTCAGAATTATGAGATATAAACTCAAAATATTGAGAAAAGTCAGAATTATGAGATATAAACTGACAATATTGAGAAAAGTCAGAATTATGAGATATAAACTCACAATATTGAGAAAAGTCAGAATTATGAGATATAAACTCTCATACTAAATTCACAATTGCAAGGAAAAAAGTCAGTATTGCAAGTTTAAATCTCGCAATTGTGAGAAAAAGAAGTCAGAATTGTGAAACACAAACTCACAATTGTGAGGGAAAAAACTAATTGTGAGAAAAAGTCACAGTGTCGAGTGAATTATAAAATGACTCTCAAAACATGAAAACAGTGGAAAACATGAAACTGAACTCGTCTTTTTCAGACGGTCAGAGTCAGAGAATCACCAATCGCTGTTTAAATGACATTAAAACTCAAAGTAATCACTTTGGTAATCTAAAACACTTTTAGTTTTGATCTTAAGGCCAGTTCACACCACTCCGACAGATGCTGACGAACATAGAGCTTGTTTTCCCTCATTGAACATCCTGAATCCGAATTAGAAAGTCTGAGAAATGGCGTTCCGTGATCTGAACTATTGGGATCGGTCTGTGTCTGTGGGTGTGAACTGGGAGAGAATGAAGGAAAACACCAACCTATTTGTTCCTCTGTATCTTCATCTTTTATTCCGCAGGGTTCTTCCTTAAACTCCATCTTTACAATAGTGTGTCAGTAGTTTCTCCTGTGGGAAGATGGGAATATTCCCCAGCATTTAAACTCTCATGAACGGCTGTGGGAGCGGCTTCACTGACTGAAGGAGTGAATGTTGCTCATTTAGCAGATGATCTTCACATTTAATCACTCTCAATTATCCATCTTTAAGTGTTTTAATCAAATAGTCGTTTAGAAATAATTCCATGAATTGATTTTTTTGTTGTTGTTGTTGAGAAAGCAGGACACAGTATATGAAACAGTTTAAATGAAAATTAGTTTAAAAAAAACATTTAAAAACTAATAATAACATAAAATGCACACATGCATCAATCCAACAAATACCGAAATAGAACAGAAAATAAAACACATCGTGTGACTAAATCGCAATCTTGGCTTTATGATAGTAAAAGTGTAGTAACCCTGGGCTTTTGATGGATCGATTACCAGTTTTACTGAAAATATTTGTAGTAAAAGCAGGTTAGGGGTTCATTTCTACTCAAACATGATGAGAGAAGCTCCTAACTTCGGATTCAACATCTGAATCGGTAAACACTCCGGCTAGTTAGAGTCACTAAATTGAACCGAATCTTTTAGATTTCTCCTAATAAATGATTAAATTAATGTACTCACGGTCTGAAAAACATCAGATTTAGAGCAGAATGAACGGCTGTGTTCTAAATCTCATGTTTATGTTCCCTCACTCACTTCTTCTTCTTCTTCTAGACTCGGATGTGTTTTTGCTTCAGTTGCACGAGCGCCAACTACTGGCGGAAACCATATTAAACTATTCAACCCTCATTAATTAATTTAATTTTTTTGTTTCACCAAAAACAAAAATGAGTTTTTCAGGTTGGGTAAGGTCAAAACAATAACAATAACTAAACAAACCCTGTAAGAAAATATAAAATAATGGCTATACCAAACACAAGAGAAACATTTATAAAGAAAAAAAGCACTCAAGGTATCAAACGATATACAGTTTATAGATCATGAATCATAAGAAAACATGTCAACAGAATCTCTTCTCTGTGCTTCAAGTGACGCTCCTGCAGTCCACCAATCCTCCAGGAACACGCTCAGTTAACCAGCTGAGAGAGAGAGAGAGAGAGGGAGAAAGGGAGAGAGCCAGCGAGCAAGAGAGAGGGATAGAGAGCGAGAGAGAGGGATAGAAAGAGAGAGAGGGGGATAGAAAGAAAGAGCGAGAGAGAGAGAGAGAGGGAGAAAGGGAGAGAGAGAGATAGAGAGCGAGAGACAGAGAGCATGAGAAAGAAAGAGAGATAGAGAGAAAGAGAGGGATAGAGAGAGGGAGAAAGGGAGAGAGAGAGAAAGAGAGGGATAGAGAGAGCGAGCAAGAGAGCGAGATAGAGAGAGCGAGAGAAAGAGAGCGAGAGACAGAGAGCGTGAGAGAGAGATAGAGAGAGCATGAGAGACAGAGAGAGAAAGATAGAGAGAGAGGGATAGAGAGAGAGCAAGAGAGGGATAGAGAGTGAGAGAAAGAGAGAGAGGGATAGAGAGAGCGAGAGACAGAGAGAGAGAGCATGAGAGAGAGAGATAGAAAGAAAGACGCAGACACTCACAGGATCAGACGTAACAAGTGTGTTTATTACCTTTCATTACATGTTCACTCAAGCAAATGTGTTTATTACTTAAATCACTCAATAATCACAAGTTGTTGTTTTTTCTTGATGTAACAAATTCTGCACACAATGCAAGTGTCTAGAGAGACAATATATTACCAAAAGTATTGGGACTCTCCTCCGAACCACTGAATTCAGGTGTTCCCATCACTTCCTGAGCTGCTGCATCCACGTTCTCTGGAGTGACGAATCACTCAATCTGATGGACGATTCTGGGTTTGGTGGTTGCCAGGTTCTTGCCCGACTGCATTGTGCCGAGTGTGAAGTTCGGTGGAGGGGGGGGGGTTCTGGTCAGGCCACTTCAACCTCATAGAAAACTTTTAGGATGAATTCGAGCGGAGACTGTGAACCAGGCCTTCTCTTCCAACATCAGTGCCGGACCTCACAAACGCACTTCTAGAAGAATCGTCAAAAACTTCCTAATCCTTGTGGAAAGCCTTCCCAGAACATCTGAAGCTACAAACAGAGGACCAACTCCATATGAAACCCTACAGATTAAGAACGGGACGTCATTAAAGCTCATGTGCATGTAAAGGCAGACGTCCCAAATATAGTGAACAATGACATCACTGAAATAATTACTTTTACTAAACGCCAACATAAAAGCATTCAGGGTCGTTTTGAATTTCCAGTGTTGGCCAAACAATCCTCAACAATCCTTTATAAAATTGTAACAATTTCATCTTTGATAATGTTCCAACTTTTGCTTTCCACGCAAGTGACGGATCTGAACCTGGACTTTGCTCACTTGGACGTCTTTGAGCAAAGCTTTTTCGTACGAGTCTGTAGACTAGATGATTTGGAGAATCTCTTCCCCCAGGAAGAGCACTGGTGCGGTCTCTCTCCAGTGTGAATTCTCTCGTGAGCTTTCAAGATTTCCAGCAGAGCGAAACTCTGTCCGCAGTGTGAACACTGGTACGGTTTCTCTCTAGTATGAATTTTCTCGTGATCTTTCAAGGTTCCCGACTGGGAGAAGCTCTTCCCGCAGTGTGAGCACTGGTACGGTTTCTCTCCAGTGTGAATTCTCTGGTGTATTTTTAAGGCACTGGATACAGTGAAGGTCTTTCCACAGTCAAAGCACACATAAGGTCTCACTCCAGTGTGAACACGCTCGTGCGCTTTTAAATTCTGCAGTTGAGTAAAACTCTTTCCGCAAAAAGAACAAACGTGAGGATTCGCAGGAGCGTGAACTTTAAGGTGTCTTCTCAAGTACGTCGCCGACGCGAACGTTTTCTCGCACCGATCGCAGCCGAACGACTTCACTTCGGCGTGAGAGTACAGATGATTATTGAGAGCCGTTTTGCGCTTGAAACCCTTTCCGCACTGAGAGCACACGAACGGTTTCTCTCCAGTGTGAATGCTCATGTGATCAATTAGGTTTCCTTTACGCAGGAAACTCTTCCCACACTCCGAACATGCGAACGGTTTTTCTCCGGTGTGAATCCTCATGTGCACATTTAGGTTTCCTTTACGCAAGAAGCTCTTTCCGCACTGAGAGCAGGCGAACGGTCTTTCTCTGGTGTGAACTCTCATGTGCGCGTTCACGTCCTCCTTGTGAACGAAACTCTTTCCGCACTGGGAGCACGCGTGACGCCTCTCTCCCGTGTGAATGATCATGTGCCGGCTCAGAGTTTTCTTCCGTGTGTAACTCTTTCCGCACTGAGTGCAGGTGAACGATTCTTCGACTCTGGGTTGTTTTTGTGTGAAATCTCCATTTAGCAAATCATGAGGTTTTTGAAAGTGATGCAGTTTGTCTTCATTCGCATCCATCAGGTCTAAAATATAACATTAGATTCCCATAATTAAATTCCAGAAGGAACACAATGAAATACAGCCTTAATTTGGTGTGAACTAGTCCTTTACGGGATTAAAGAGGATGAAGGAAAACACCAACCTATTTGTTCCTCTGTATCTTCATCTTTTATTCCGCAGGGTTCTTCTTAAAAAAAAGGAGAAATGGGAAACAAAAATTGTTAAATGTGCACAAATATAGTACTATAGTCTTCATCTTCCTCATTAAAGAGAATGAAGGAAAACACCAACCTATTTGTTCCTCTGTATCTTCATCTTTTATACCGCAGGGTTCTTCCTTAAACTCCATCTTTACAATAGTGTGTCAGTAGTTCCTTCTTCTTCTCCTGTGGGAAGATGGGAATATTCCTCAGCATTTAAACTCTCATGAACGTCTTACAAATATTTGTACTGAAAAATATTCGCGGTAAAACCACGTTAGGGGTTCACTTCTAGTCAAACATAATGAAAGGCGCCTCCTAACTTCGGATTCGAGATCAGTTTCGGATTGATTCGGTAAACACTCCGGCTAAAGTGAATCGAATCTTTTAGATTTAATTATTAAACTCCTAATAAATGATTAAATGAATGTACTCACAGTCCGAAAAAGCAGATTTAGAGCAGAATGAACGGCTGTGTTCCAACTCTCATGTTTATGTTCCCTCACTCACTTCTTCTTCTTCTTCTTCTTCTAGACTCCGGATGTGTTTTTGCTTCAGTTGGACGAGCGCCTTCTACTGGCGGAAACCATTTTAAACTATTCAACCCTTATAAATTAGATTTAAAACCACTATTATCTGTTATCTTGGTTGAGAGATTATATATAATACATACACACACACACACACACACACACACATATATATAAACATAATTTCTCTCATAAAATATGTTTGATTTGGAACAATTAACTATTTTGAAATAAGATCTTATAGGTAACAGCTGTTTTTTCACCAATAATAGACCATTTTGGAGATATTCAAGCTTCAAGTATCTGCTAAAGAGTTTGCAGTCGTATTACCTTGGACTCCTTGAACTGTTTCTGATGCTCTTGACTTTCATATAAATCACTTCATTTTAAAGTTAGATGGTATTATTTGTTCAAAATGTGAAAGATATAAAGAGATTTGAAGATTTAAAAGGAACAGTTTCTTTCTTTTTTATTTCTCTTTCAGTTTCAGCACAAACAAAAATGAAGCAACGTCTTTCAGGTCGGGTCAAAACAATAAAAACAACAACCACCACTGACTAAACCTTTGTGTGTATGATAATGTGAAGGCATGTGTGATACAGTCAGACGGATGCGTTTGAATGACGCTGATGTGGTGATGAGATCAGGGCTGGGGAAGTGCCGGGAACAGGCTGATTCCTGCACTGCATTTGAATGCTTTGTTTAGATCCCTCCTCCTTGAATGTATATGAATTACAAAGTGTTACTGCTTTAGTTTCTCCATAAACAGTAACTTCCCAACGTCTCCATACGTTGATGAGGAAAAAGGTTCCTAAACCTCATATTACCTTTGATTCCATGTGCACTCAAGCAAATGTGTTCATTACTTAAATCGCTCAATTTGTTTTTTCTCGATGTAACAAAATCTGCACACAATGCAAGTGTCTAAAGCAGAGCTTCCCAAACTTAAGCAAAAACATTGCAAAAGCTCCACGACCCCGCCGTTAAAAAATATATACCGACATTTACCTAGAAATACAAGTTTTTCGTGTGAATTATGATGTAATCATTCTTTACAAATATATTTAAATGCATAACACTAACCTTACATACTTTCAAAAAAATCTAATTTTGGAACAATTGGAATATTTTGATTATTTTAATGTGTTGATTTGGACTGGCTACGACCCGCCTGCAATACCGCTACGGCCCACAGTTTGGGAAGCACTGGTCTAGAGATACAATATATTACCAAAAGTATTGGGACTCTCCTCCGAACCACTGAATTCAGGTGTTCCCATCACTTCCTGAGCTGCTGCATCCACGTTCTCTGGAGTGACGAATCACTCAATCTGATGGACGATTCTGGGTTTGGTGGTTTCCAGGAACTTGCCCGACTGCATTGTGCCGAGTGTGAAGTTCGGTGGAGGGAGGGGGAGGGGGGGTTCTGGTCAGGCCACTTCAACCAGATAGAAAACTTTTGGGATGAATTAGAGCGGAGACTGTGAGCCAGGCCTTCTCTTCCAACATCAGTGCCGGACCTCACAAACGCACTTCAAGAAGAATCGTCAAAACCTTCCTAAACCTTGTGGAAAGCCTTCCCAGAACATCTGAAGCTACAAACAGAGGACCAACTCCATATGAAACCCTACAGATTAAGAACGGGACGTCATTAAAGCTCATGTGCATGTAAAGGCAGACGTCCCAAATATAGTGAACAATGACATCACCACCTGAGGATATTGAAATAATTACTTTTACTAAACGCCAACATAAAAGCATTCAGGGTCGTTTTGAATTTCCAGTGTTGGCCAAACAATCTTCAACAATCCTTTATAAAATTGTAACAATTTCATGTTTGATAATGTTCCAACTTTTGCTTTATCGGAATATGAAAATATGCCGTATGTTCCGCACTGTAAGGCGCACTTAAAAGCCTTTAATTTTCTCAAAAAACGACAGTGCGTCTTATAATCCGGAGCGCCTTATATATGGATCAAGGCACTCTGATTTACGTCACTGAATCGTGGGCTGATATATCAGTCTCAATTGTGATCCGAGCTTTCACGAAGGCAGGAATAATCTCTGAACTGCCAGGCAACAGCAGCGACACTGACTCGGATAATGACGAGAGGGAACCGGGCAGGTTGGATGCCGTAGTCGCCCAACTGTTCAATTCGGACACTGAAGAAGAGGAATTCGAGGGATTCGTGAACGGGGAATGAACTGAAAAAGTGAGCTTTACGTTCATTCATTCATTCATTTTCCACCGCTTATCCGGGGCCGGGTCGCGGGGGCAGCAGTCTGAGCAGAGATTCCCAGACTTCCCTCTCCCCAGACACTTCCTCCAGCTCTTCCGGGGGGACACCGAGGCGTTCCCAGGCCAGCCGAGAGACGTAGTCTCTCTAGTGTGTCCTAGGTCTTCCCCGGGGCCTTCTCCCGGTGGGACAAGCCCGGAACACCTCCCTAGGGAGGCGTCCGGGAGGCATCCGAAACAGATCCCCGAGCCACCTCAGCTGACTCCTCTCGATGTGAAGGAGCAACGGATCTACTTTGAGCTCCTCCCGAGTGACCGAGCTCCTCACCCTATCTCTAAGGGAGCGCCCTGCCACCCTGCGGAGAAAGCTCATTTCGGCCGCCTGTATCCGGGATCTCATTCTTTCGGTCATGACCCAAAGCTCCTGACCATAGGTGAGAGTAGGAACGCAGATTGACCGGTAAATCGAGAGCTTCGCCTTGCAGCTCAGCTCCTTCTTCACCACGACAGACCGGCACATGGACCGCATCACTACGATCCATCTGTCAACCTCACGCTCCTTCCTTCCCTCATCGTGAACAAAACCCCAAGATACTTGAACTCCTCCACTTGAAGCGGGAGCTCTCCGCCAACCTGAAGAGGACAAGCCAGCTTTACGTGTTATACGTTAACTGAACAACGTTTGATTTAGTGGTATCAGACTGTTTCTTTTACTACGGGTTTACGGAATTAGGGAAAAGTTCCCTTCCACGTTTGGGAGAAGAGTGAGCAAGGCTGGGAGATATTGTTAATAGCTCCATCTAATCGATGCATAACGCAAACTCAGTCAAACGTTTGACCGCAGTATCTTCTATTTTATGCGCCTCATAATCCTTATATATGAAAACAGTTCTAAAATAGGCCTTTCATTGAAGGTGTGCCTTATAATCCAGTGCGCCTTAAAGTGCGGAAAATACGGTACACGCAAGTGATGGATCTGAACCTGAACTTTGTTCACTTAGACGTCTTCAGGCAATCCTTTTTCTTATGAGTCTGTAGACTAGATGATTTGGTGAATGTCTTCTGTCTCTCTCTGGTATGAATTCCCTCGTGATGTTTCAAGGATTTCGAGTAGGAGAATCTCTTCCCACAGGAAGAGCACTGGTACGGCTTCTCTCCAGTGTGAATTCTCTCGTGATCTTTCAAGGTTTCTGACCGAGCGAAACTCAGTCCGCAGTGTGAACACTTGTACGGTTTCTCTCCGGTATGAACTCTTTCGTGATCTTTCAGGTTTCCTGACTGAGAGAAAGTCTTCCCACAGTGTGAGCACTGGTACGGTTTCTCTCCAGTGTGAACTCTCTGGTGTATTGTTAAGGCACTGGATACAGTGAAGCTCTTTCCACAGTCAAAGCACACATAAGGTCTCGCTCCAGTGTGAACACGCTCGTGAGCTTTCAAATTTTGCAGTTGTGTGAAACTCTTTCCACAAAATGAACAAACGTGAGGCTTCACTGCAGTGTGAGCTTTAAGGTGTTTTCTCAAGAATGTCGCCGAAGCGAACGTTTTCTCGCACTGATCGCAGCCGAACGACTTCACTTCGGAGTGAGTGAGCAGATGATCATTGAGAGTGTTTTTGCGTTTGAAGCTCTTTCCGCACTGAGAGCAGGTGAACGGTCTTTCTCCGGTGTGAATCCTCATATGCACATTCACGTCCTCTTTGCGAGTAAAACTCTTTCCGCACTGAGAGCAGGTGTGAGGCCTCTCTCCAGTGTGGACTCTCATGTGTCTGCTGAGAAAATATTTCCGTGTGTAACTCTTTCCGCACCGAGTGCAGGTGAACGATTCTTTGACTCCAGTTGTTCTGGGTTGTTTTTGTGTGAAATCTCCATCTTCATTTACGAAACGGTAAAGTTGCAGTTTGTCTTCATTCGCGTCCATCAGGTCTAAAATATAACATTAAATTCCCATAATTAAATTACGGAAGGCACAAAATGAAAAACAGCCTTAATTTGGTGCGAACTGGTCCTTTACATTCCTCATCAATGATTAAAGAGAATGAAGGAAAACACCAACCTATTTGTTCCTCTGTATCTTCATCTTTTATTCCGCAGGGTTCTTCCTTAAACTCCATCTTTACAATAGTATGTCAGTAGTTTCTCCTGTGGGAAGATGGGAATATTCCCCAGCATTTAAACTCTCATGAACGGCTGTGGGAGCGGCTTCACTGACTGAAGGAGCGAATTGTGCTCGTTGTTGGTCATTTAGCAGATGATCGTCACACTTAATCACTGTTTTTCTCTAATAGTCATTTAGAAACAATTCCATGAATTGATTGAAGCAGGACACAACATATGAAATGAAAAAGTTATAATAATAACATAATTGGACCCATATATAAATCCACAAGCATACATATTTGCATTCATAATTGTTCCCAGAATGCCCCGGCCCTTGTTCTCTCGGGATTTTCCTATGGGGTTTTTCAATTCAGCAGTAAAATAAAGCATGTGGTAAACATACTTTGACTTTTTGTTCAATGCTTACAAAAATTAACCATAATAAGAACTCTGGGCTAAGTTCAGAGCTTGGAGCCAGCCTGCCAAATACACTTGTATTTTTTTACTCTATTTGCTCATTTGTAAAGGTGAACTCATGAAAACAACTGCCACAGGTAACTGACCCTTCATAAAGCCCCGCCCCCTTTAGTTACTGTTGCTATGCGCTCTAACGCCACACATCATGTTCTCACGAAGTGAAAAATACATTGCGGAGCAAAGAGGACACTGACAACGTATGAAACAGTTTCATATTGTAATTTTTTAAAGAAGTTTAATCAATAAATAGCGTCTAGTGTGTGTTTAATGTGTCGTGACAGATCGCTGTAGCTCCTCGATCATCTCTTCAAACTAGTTCATTTATAGCATCACATAAACATGAATGAACATCAGAAGGAATGTTGTTTCAAGCGTGGAAAGACGTTCAAGTTCACCAACGTTAATTAAATGGCGGATTCGGGGTTATGATTGGTCAGATCGCCTGTCAATCAAACTCCCGGCGAAGGATCAATTGGACATTATTATTAAAGATTTATTTTTGGCTCTATCGATATTGCCTCATAATGTTCAGGATTGTTTGTGACTTAGGAGTCTTCTTGACTTCTCCTAACTTTTCACAGATTTAGGAGCCATTTTTAGCGCTAAAATACTTTGTGAAAAACTCTTAAGAGTAAAAATGGACTGACACACCCATCATTTTTAAGTGTTTCTCCTAAATCGGCAAGTTAGGAACTACTTTTAGCCTTAAGATGTTTCGTGAATACGGCCCCTGATTCCCAATAAGAAAAATTTGGGGGCAAATGTCAAATTGTTTTTTTGAAAAACTGCAAATATATCTGTTGTCGCTTGCGCCATATTCTTAAATTTAATCCAACCAAATAAATTGAGATGAAATCTGTATCAACAAACACCCAGCTTTGCAGTAGCAGGTCATTAAGACTGACGAAAAGCTCGACACAACTTTAGAAATCTTTTAATGCAAAAACAAGTGTTTGAAGTTGAATTATATGATTAGAAATCACATTATAGGAGTTAGTTAGTTAACATGACCAAACTGTCAACTTCAAATTATCCTCTTAGATAAAAGGGGTCATATTATGTCACTTTTACAAAATCTTTATTTTGTTTTGTGGGTGTACTTGAATATATTTTCACGCTTGGATAGTAAAAACACATTATTTTTCACATTATTACAGCAAGACTCTCTCTAGTCTGGCTTGAACACGCCGATTTTGATGAAAGGTCCCGTGATTGGCAGGCCTCATCCCTTTATTTTGCATAATCCGTGGGCATGGATTATTTAAACGGGGAACATTGTTACAAAACGAGCCGTTCATTGTAGTTCTTTTAAAGTCCGTTGAGAGCTTTTGTAACCTTGCAGATCTTTTTCATGCTCAAACAGCAATATCACACACTAACTCAAGTTAAAAAAAAGCGTAAAAGCAAAATATCATTTCATTTTTCATCACTTAGCAGACGCTTTTATCCAAAGCGACTTACAAGGGGAGCAATTAGGGGTTCGGTGTCTTGCTCAAGGACACTTCAGTCATGGTATTGAAGGTGGAGAGAGTGCTGTTCATTCACAATCCCCACTTTCAATTCCTGCCGGCATGGGAATCGAACCGGCAACCTTCAGGTGACAAGCCCGACTCCCTCACCACTAGGCCACGACCACCCCTTTTAAAACGAATCATTTACTTGCAAGTAGGGCTGCACGATTTGGCAACTTCAGGCATTGTTTGTTCTTCTGAGTCTATAGATGAGAAAACTGGGTGAAACTCTTCCCACTTCTGTCCAGTATGAACATTCTCGTGCCTTTTCAAGGAATCTGAGCGAGCGAAGCTCTTCCCGCAGTGTGAGCACTTGTACGGTTTCTCTCCCGTGTGAACCCTCTGGTGCGATTTTAAGTTGCTTAATATAACGAAGCTCTTCCCGCAGTCGGAGCACACGTGTGGCTTCACGCCGGTGTGAACGCTCTCGTGCTCTTTCAAATACTGCAGTCGCGTAAAACTCTTTCCGCAAAACGAACACACGTGAGGCTTCACGGCAGAATGCACTTTAAGGTGCGTTTTTAAGTTCGATTCGAAAACGAACGTTTTCTCGCACCGATCGCAGCCGAACAGCTTCACTCCGGTGTGAGAGAGCAGATGAGTGTTGAGAACGCTTTTGTAACCGAAACTCTTTCCGCACTGAGAGCACGGATAAGGCCTCTCTCCGGTGTGAGATCTCATGTGCACGTTTAGGTGACCTTTCCGAATGAAACTCTTTCCGCACTGAGAGCACGTGAAGAGATTTTCTCCGGTGTGGATCCTCATGTGCACGTTTACTTCCTCTTTGCGGATGAAACTCTTCCCGCACTCGGAGCAGGTGTGGGGTTTTTCTCCGGTGTGAACTCTCATGTGGTCATTTAAGTGTCCTTTGTGTCTGAAACCGTTTCCACACTGAGAGCACGTATACGGCCTCTCTCCGGTGTGGGATCTCATGTGTCTGTTAAGGGCGGATTTATCCGTGAAACTCTTAAAACACTCCGAGCAGGTGGACAGTTTTTCTCCGGTGTGTTCCCTCATGTGTTTTTTAAGGGTTGATTTATATATGTAACTCTTTCCGCACTCGGAGCAGGCGAACGATCCTTTGAGTCCGGATATTCCAGCTTGATTTTGAGCGAAATGCTCTTCCGTGTTTAAAACGACCGCGTTTCCGTCTTCATTTTTGAAATGAGGTTTTTGAAACGGATGTTTGTCTTCATTTTTGTATGTCGGTTTTCCATCTTCATTTGTGAAATGACGTTGTTGGTCTTCGTTCACTTCCGTCGGGTCTAAAATCAACATTAAATCCCCCAAATTCAATTAGGATGAGTGACAAAGAAATAGTCCATTCTTACTTGAGCTTTACAGAGTCTAGTTTTAGATGTATTGTTATATCCTCCTGAGAAGCAGAAATATAAGCGAATTATAGAGTGAATTGTTTATTATATTGTTTGGAGCATAAGAAACCAGTTGTACGATTCTGGATAAATTGAGAATCTTGATTTTCTTGTTTCAAATAAAGATCACGATACTCTCTGAACAGACAACTAAACAAAATAATATGTAATTTACTAGAGATTCTGACAAAGTGTCTGTCTATTTAAATGCTGTATGATATGATGTTGTCGCTTTAACCGATAAATAGCTCAGCGGTGCAATTGAAAATGAATTGGGGGAAAGTCACGTGAGACGAGGCGATGTCTCCATTGCGCTGGTTTGATGTGATCGGTTATGATTGGTTCGTATGATAAATCCTGCCCTTTGTTTTAGCGTGCATTCTCGAATCGGCGTGAATGGGAAGACTAAAATCAAACTTGAAATGGCTTGAAATCATGACGACTGTGGGGGTTTTAGTATGGAAGCCCATTTCCCCCTTTGAAAAAAAAGATTATTGCGACTTTTTATCTCGCAATTCTGACTTTTTTTTTTAAGATATATTTTATTTTAGATATAACAATTGCGTCAGAAAGACAAACAAAGAGTCAGAATTCTGACTTTGTATCTCACATTTCTGACTTTATATCTCACAATTGTGACTTTGTATCTCTCAATTGTGACTTTGTATCTCTCAATTGTGACTTTGTATCTCGCAATTGTGACTTTGTATCTCGCAATTGTGACTTTGTATCTCGCAATTGTGACTTTGTATCTCGCAATTGTGACTTTGTATCTCTCAATTGTGACTTTGTATCTCGCAACTGTGACTTTGTATCTCTCAATTGTGACTTTGTATCTCTCAATTGTGACTTTGTATCTCTCAATTGTGACTTTGTATCTCACAATTGTGACTTTGTATCTCTCAATTGTGACTTTGTATCTCTCAATTGTGACTTTGTATCTCTTATTTTAATCAGTTATCGCGCTTGAACACGGTGGTGAAGATATCTTTAATTTCACCAAGCTGATTGCTCACTAAAACTATGGAAGCCGTTTACGCCATTGGAAAAAAAAAGATTATTGCAACTTTTTATCTCACAATTCTGACTTGATAATTTGAAATTCTGACTTTATATCTGACAATTGTGACTTTATAACTCACAATTCTGTGAAAAAATTCAGAATTGTGAGATAAAAAGTTGCAACAATCTTTTTTTTTTTCCAATGGCGTAAACGGGCTTCCATAGTTTTAGTGAGCAATCAGCTTGGTGAAATTAAAGATATCTTCACCACCGTGTTCAAGCGCGATAACTGATTAAAATAAGTTGACATCCTGACACAATAATTACATTCTATAAAATGTAATTATTAGCATATTAATGTGTTCTTGTGACAACATGTAATTAAAAAAATTGTGTAATAATGGGAGTAATAACTAGGGCACATCTTCATAAGAATATCTCATAGGAATATTGATATACAATTTCTTTCCCTATTGACTTCTTGTGTCAGCCCAAAATGTCTGATAAACCTGGTAAGTCCTGGTGTCTTCTACAGAGGACATGAATGAAACCAATGCACTGTTTCACAACAAAGTCATATTCTGATTTGAAACCCATGTTTTCCAGAGATGCTTATTTACGACAAATTAGAAAATGACTCAGATTTAAAGAATTACAAAATAGTATCATCCATAAGAGTGCCAAATTTGATAATTCAGCCCATAATTAAGTGATTTTTAGAGACCAAGTAGATGGAGCTGTCATGGCGAAACCTCACTTTGGTATCTCTGAAAAAATATTCACTAAAATATACTGTCCTGTGGAAAAAAAAGTCTACGCCTGGATCTCAGGAGGATATGTCAGTTTTCATCTTCATCTTCCTCATCGGTCATTAAAGAGAATGAAGGAAAACACCAACCTATTTGTTCCTCTGTATCTTCATCTTTTATTCCGCAGGGTTCTTCCTTAAACTCCATCTTTACAATAGTATGTCAGTAGATTCTCCTGCTTGCTTGAACTTACAATCAGCCTCAATTTTCCAGATTTTGAGCAAATAACGTTTTAGAAACAGTTGGTTTTTATGTTGATGTCACTTTACATATGATTGACACGCATTAAAAACCTGTTTACCAGGTTTCTTTACATAAAACAAATCTCCACAAATTGTATTGTGAAAAAGCAGTCACTAACGAGTTTACGTTTCACGAGCGTAATGTACAACATGAGTCGGTTCATTACGAGTCGATTCACTAAAAGAACCGATTCGTTTGGACTTAGGTCACCTAATAAATGATAAAAAAATGAATGTAACGTTACTCACAGTCTGAAAAAGAACAGTTTTAAGCTGAATGAACGGCTGTGTTCCACTTCATTTGTTTATGTTCTCTTCTCTCACTCACTTCTTCTTCTTCTTCTTCTTCTTGACTCGGATGTTTTTGATTCAGTTGCACGAGCGCCCTCTACTGGAACTCCAGAGAGTCGCGCTGAAGTGAAAGTTGCTCATTCAAATAGATGCTAAGATTAAGTCTTCATGTCTCCGATTTGCACACATTCACATGTTTAATGATGTCCGATTGCAGCAATCAAACCTCATCAATATTCTTTCAGCTTCTCTGAACTCATTTCCGATAATAACACCACTTTTGAGATCACGACTAAAATACCATAAAGGAGTAGAAAACAGACGGTTCTTTTGTTTTGTTTTCAATTTTCCCTTCTTCAAATTTAATTATTTAAGATCCAACGGAAGTGAATGAAGACAAACGACATCTAAGTTTCAAAAACTTCATTTCGGATATATATGGAGGTGGAATTTCACAGAAATTATGGGAAAAAATGTGTAGTTTCATAAAGGAATAATGTGGATGAGGATAAAGATGCCTGAAACTATTCTTCAGTGGTTCATATTGTTTACCAGGTTTCATTTATTCAGTATTTTGTTTGTTCATATGATGATGTCAATGATAACGTTGAATATCAACATTCCTCAAAATATCTTCTTTTATGCTCTGAAAAAGAAAGAAAGTCGTAAGTTTGAAACGACACAATTTTCAGACAGAACTATCACTTTAATGAGTTTTTATTAATACGGAAATGTGATTTTTTATTTTATGAAATGTTTTGAAAACGGAACCGTCGAGTCCGTTCGCACACTTTTTGTTTCCTGTTATGCTGCGTTTGCAAACTTTATCACAGACAAAGTGGATTAGACGTAATATTTGCCAAATACAGATGTTTCAGATGTACTGCTTAAAGGGTTAGTTCACCCAAAAATGTAAATTCTGTCATTAATTCCTCTCCCTCATGTCGTTTTTCACCTGAAAGACCTTCGTTAATCTTCAGAACACAAACGAAGATATTTTTGATAAAATCTGATGGTTTAGTGAGTCTCGATTGACAGCAAGATAATGAACACTTTCAGATGCCCAGAAAGATACTAAAACATATTTAAAACAGTACAGTGTTTCAACCTTAATATTATAAAGCGATGTGAATACTTTTGAGCGCCAAAAATAACAAAATAATGACTTTTCAACCATATCTAGTGATGGCTTATTTCAAAACACGAATCTTTCGTTTCGAATCAGTGGTTCAGAACACCTATCGAACTGCCAAAGTCAAGTGAAGAATTGAGATTTTGAATCACTTAACGAAGCCTCTTTTACTGAAATCACGCGACTTTGGCGATCTGAACCACTGATTCGAAACCAAAGAGCTTCGAAGCAGGCACCAGGATGCACTATGGGAAGAAGGCAAGCCGGCGAAGGTATTGTGATGCTTTGAGCAATGTTCTGCTGGAAAACCTTGGGTCCTGCCATCCATGTGGATGTTACTTTGACACGAACCACCTACCTAAGCAGACCATGTCCAGCCTTTCCTGGAAAATGTATTCTCCGGTGGCTCTTTCAGCAGGATAATGCGGCCTGACACAAAGCAAAAATGGGTCAGGAATGGTTTGAGGAGCACAACAGCGAGTTTGAGGTGTTGACTTGGCCTTCAGACAATGCAATCTGAATCCAAACCTACATGGCCCTGAGTGAAAAAGTGTTTGCTCCTAAACCTAATAACTGGTTGGTCCACCCTCAGCAGCAACAACTGCAATCAAGCGTTTGCGATAACTTGCATTGAGTCTTTTACAGCGCTGTGGAGGAATTTTGGCCCACTCATCTTAGCAGAATTGTTGAGATTCAGCCTCATTGGAGGGTTTTCGAGCATGAACTGCCCTTTTAAGGTCGTGCCACAGCATCTCAATAGGATTCAGGACTTTGACTAGGCTACTCCAAAGTCTTTATCTTGTTTTTCTTCAGCCATTCAGAGGTGGACTTGCTGGTGTGTTTTGAATCATTGTCCTGCTGCAGAACCCGAGTTCACTTCAGCTTGAGCTCACAAGCAGATGCCCGGACATTCTCCCTCAGGATTGTTGGGTAGACAGCAGAATTCATGGTTCCATTTACCACAGCAAGTCTTCCAGGTCCTGAAGCAGCAAAACAGTCTCAGACCATTACACTACCACCACCATATTTTACTGTTGGAATGATGTTCTTTTTGCTACTTTCACGCCAGATGTAATGGGCTACACACCTTCCAAAAAGTTTTGTCTCGTCAGTCCACAGTTCACTTTTTCCCCAAAAGTCTTGGGGATCATCAAGATGTTTTCTGGCAAAAATGAGTTGTTTTTGCTCAGCAGTGGTTTTCGTCTTGAACTCTGCCATGCAGACCATTTTTTGCCCAGTCTCTTTCTTATGGTGGAGTCATGAACTCTGGAGGTTGTTTTGTGACCTCTTGGATGAGTCGTCGCTCGGCTCTTGGGGTAATTTTGGTCAGCCGGCCACTCCTGAGAAGGTTCATCATGCTTTCGCCATTTGTGGATAATGGCTGTCACTGTGGTTTGCTGGAGTCCAAAGCTTTAGAAATGGCTTTATAACCTTTTCCAGACTGATATATCTCAATTACTTTCTTTCTCATTTGTTCCTGAATTACTTTGGATCTCAAAGCTTTTGAGCCCAAAAAAAAACACATGATCACTGCAGCGCTGTATATCGACCTTGTATCGACCGTCTTTGATTTTCAACGGGAATGAAAGTGAGGCTGTGAGGTATAGACATGCAACTCTTCTTGTTTTTTTAAAGTGTTTTTTGATTGTTCTGCTCGCAAAAATATCTTTCCAAGAAATCTCAGTAGTCAAAAAACCTCCAGACAATGCGAGCCATGGAAAATTATTCAGTGATCTAGGAGCCAAACGCAACAGATGCCACTGGGTGAACGTCAAATTATTTGTAATTATGGATGTGAACTTTGCTCACTTAGACAACTTCAGGCAATGCTTTTTCTTATGAGACTGTAGACTAGATGATTGGGTGAAGCTCTTCCCACATGAGAAGCACCGGTGCGGCTTCTCTCCGGTGTGAACTCTCTCGTGATCTTTCAAGTGTCCCGACCGAGCGAAACTCTTCCCACAGTGTGAGCACTGGTACGGTTTCTCTCCAGTATGAACTCTCTTATGATCTTTCAGGTGTCCTGGCCGAGCGAAACTCTTCCCACAGTGTGAGCATTCGTACGGTTTCTCTCCTGTATGAACTCTCTGGTGTGTTTGTAAGTGGCTGGATGAAAAATAGCTCTTGCCACAGTCGGAGCACACGTAAGGTCTCACACCACTATGAACACCTTCATGATCTTTTAAATACTTCAGTAATGAAAAACGTTTTCCACAAAAAGAACAAAAGTGAGGCTTCGCACCAGTATGAGTTTTACGGTGTTCTCTCAAGTACGATTCCACAACGAACGTTTTCCCGCACTGATCGCAGCTGAACGATCTCACTCCAGAGTGAGAGCGCAGATGATCTTTGAGAAAGCTGTTGCATTTGAAGCTCTTTCCACACTGAGAGCAGGAGAACGGTTGTTCTCCGGTGTGAATCCTCATGTGTACGTTTAAGCTTCCTTTCTGAGTGAAGCTTTTTCCACACTGAGAGCATGTGAACGGTTTTTCTCCGGTGTGAGATCTCAGGTGATCATTTAAGCTTCCTTTCTGAATGAAGCTCTTTCCACACTGAGAGCATGCGAACGGTTTTTCTCCGGTGTGAATCCTCTTGTGCCTCTTAAGGTTTGATTTATGAGTTAAACTCATTCCGCACTCGGAGCAGGGGAAAGATCCTTTGACTCCAGTTTTTCCAGCTCGTTTTTGAGAAACGACTTCACTTTCATCTTCATTTTTGAAACGGTGAGGTTTTTGCTGTTCGTCTTCATTCACTTCCATCAGGTCTGGAATCAACATATTAAATTCCCAACATTCAATAAAGGAGGACAAATGATAAACAAAAATATAGTTTAATACTAGGGGTGGCACGGTTCACAAAACCCACGGTTCGGTTCGTATCACGGTTTTAGGGTCACGGTTTTCGGTTCTGTACGGTTCTTGTTGTTATTTTTTCCTTTAATCTTTTAACACTCCAGAAATTTCCTTCAGCATATGATATATAGCTTAATTATCCACAATTTAGGATGCAGTATTAACATTTTTGTAATGTAATCGTGCACTAACTGAACTTGACTTGACTTTAAGCACATTATTGGGACCGTCTCTGAGTAAAAGCTGGTGAGATTTTGATACAGCGAGAGATGTCTTCATTGATGATGACGTTTGTTTGGCATAAAAAAGAGCATGTGTGTTGTTTTCTCTACAGGAACTTGTGCCTTTTTAGCACACAAAGATTGAAATTAACTTGCATTTATCAAACTTCAGTGTAGCTCTTACAAAAATATATATATATTATAAAAGACAAAGAGAGGAACTCTTAAAGCTCTGTCTTTTAAACAAGTCAAAATACTTTAAACATAAATATATAATATAATGTAATAACATAAATATTGCCCGGTCACTGAGAGGTTGCTTAAATGCTGCGGACAGTAGAAGTTGTTTCCTAACGGGCTCTCTAACACGCCCCCCAAAAACAACAAAATAGGAAGGATAAACTAAATTTAAGTTTAATATGCAACTGTTTCAAGTCAAAAACTAATTATTCAAACACAAATGCAATGATATGATCCATTTTTTCGCTATAATTAAAACACTCACGTCAACCCCCCCGCCCGCAATCCGCTGCGGGTTAAGCGCTTGTCTAGTTTAGGTCATCTTTTCATGGACCACTAGGGGGCGATGGCGGACCACACTTTAAGAATTACTGCTTTAGAGCCACTGCACTTGCATTTAATAAAGTTTACAAATAAAAGTAACTGTTTTGTATAATATATATATATATATATATATATATATATATATATATATATATATATATAAGCTGTTGTAATGTATTGGGAAGCCAGAATGTATATTCATTGACAGAAAAATTCATTACTGTCTATTTAACGCATTATTTTCAACCATATTTGTTGTCAAACACGATTAACCGCGGTGCGCGCCGAACAGCGGGTGGAGAACGGTACGTTACTTTGTTTTTACGGAGAATCGTTACAGCTCTAGAAAACACCAACCTATTTGTTCCTCTGTATCTTCATCTTTTATTCCGCAGGGTTCTTCCTTAAACTCCATCTTTACAATAGTATGTCAGTAGTTTCTCCTGCTTCTTTTCCTGTGGGAAGATGGGAATATAAAACTAAGTGAATTGTGGTCGCTATTGTTTATCATTTAGCAGATTTTCATCACACTTATAATCATTCTGGATCAATCGGGTACAAATATTTCGCTTCAAACGGTAGTTTAGAAACAATTTACTGATTTGAACTTTTACTGCTAGCTCATGAAAACAACTCAAAATCTTCACCGAAGAAAACCAAAGTCTCTTTACTCTTTGAGAAAACGAGTTTCACTAGCGCAGTCGGTTACTTTCGACTAATTTCCTATTGATTTCTCCAAATAAACAATAAAATTAATGTACTCACATTCTGAAAAACAGCGTAGATTTAGGGCTGTGTTCTAACTCTCATGTTTATGTTCTCTTCCCTCACTCACTCACTCACTTACTCACTTCTTCTTCTTCTCCTAGATGTGTGTCATTGCTTATGTTTCATGAGCGCCCTCTACTGGCGGAAACCGATTCTTTCATAATATCTAATCTTCATTATCTTGGCTGATATTATATTTATTTTGTGTGTTGAATGTGTTTGATTTGTATGGAAGCCCGTTCCCGCCACTGATGAGAAAAAAAATATTCCGTAAGTCATAATAATGAGAAACTTTCTCATAATAATGACTTAGTATCTTTAACTTAATCCAAAAAAAAATTATATAATTTTATATAATTTTATATATATTTATATAATAATAAAGTCATTATTATGAGATGTTAAGTCATTATTATGAGATACTAAGTCACTATTATGAGATACTAAGTCATTATTATGAGATACTAAGTCATTATTATGAGATACTAAGTCATTATTATGAGATACTAAGTCATTATTATGAGATACTAAGTCATTATTATGAGATATTAAGTCATTATTATGAGATGTTAAGTCATTATTATGAGATGTTAAGTCATTATTATGAGATACTAAGTCATTATTATGAGATGTTAAGTCATTATTATGAGATGTTAAGTCATTATTATGAGATACTAAGTCATTATTATGAGATACTAAGTCATTATTATGAGATACTAAGTCACTATTATGAGATACTAAGTCATTATTATGAGATACTAAGTCATTATTATGAGATACTAAGTCATTATTATGAGATATTAAGTCATTATTATGAGATACTAAGTCATTATTATGAGATACTAAATCACTATTATGAGATGTTAAGTCATTATTATGAGATACTAAGTCACTATTATGAGATACTAAGTCATTATTATGAGATACTAAGTCATTATTTTGAGATACTAAGTCATTATTATGAGATACTAAGTCATTATTATGAGATACTAAGTCATTATTATGAGATACTAAGTCATTAGTATGAGATACTAAGTCATTATTATGAGATACTAAGTCATTATTATGAGATACTAAGTCATTATTTTGAGATACTAAGTCATTATTATGAGATACTAAGTCATTATTATGAGATACTAAGTCATTATTATGAGATACTAAGTCATTAGTATGAGATACTAAGTCATTATTATGAGATACTAAGTCAATATTATGAGATACTAAGTCATTATTATGAGATATTAAGTCATTATTTTGAGATTCTAAGTCATTATTATGAGATACTAAGTCATTATTATGAGATGTTAAGTCATTATTATGAGATATTAAGTCATTATTTTGAGATTCTAAGTCATTATTATGAGATACTAAGTCATTATTATGAGATGTTAAGTCATTATTATGAGATACTAAGTCATTATTATGAGATATTAAGTCATTATTTTGAGATTCTAAGTCATTATTATGAGATGTTAAGTCATTATTATGAGATACTAAGTCATTATTGTGAGATATTAAGTCATTATTTTGAGATTCTAAGTCATTATTATGAGATACTAAGTCATTATTATGAGATATTAAGTCATTATTTTGAGATTCTAAGTCATTATTATGAGATGTTAAGTCATTATTATGAGATGTTAAGTCATTATTATGAGATACTAAGTCATTATTATGAGATATTAAGTCATTATTTTGAGATTCTAAGTCATTATTATGAGATACTAAGTCATTATTATGAGATGTTAAGTCATTATTATGAGATATTAAGTCATTATTTTGAGATTCTAAGTCATTATTATGAGATACTAAGTCATTATTATGAGATGTTAAGTCATTATTATGAGATACTAAGTCATTATTATGAGATATTAAGTCATTATTATGAGATATTAAGTCATTATTATGAGATACTAAGTCATTATTATGAGATACTAAGTCATTATGAGATACTAAGTCATTATTATGAGATGTTAAGTCATTATTATGAGATACTAAGTCATTATTATGAGATACTAAGTCATTATTATGAGATATTAAGTCATTATTTTGAGATTCTAAGTCATTATTATGAGATACTAAGTCATTATTATGAGATGTTAAGTCATTATTATGAGATATTAAGTCATTATTTTGAGATTCTAAGTCATTATTATGAGATACTAAGTCATTATTATGAGATGTTAAGTCATTATTATGAGATACTAAGTCATTATTATGAGATATTAAGTCATTATTTTGAGATTCTAAGTCATTATTATGAGATGTTAAGTCATTATTATGAGATGTTAAGTCATTATTATGAGATACTAAGTCATTATTATGAGATATTAAGTCATTATTTTGAGATTCTAAGTCATTATTATGAGATGTTAAGTCATTATTATGAGATACTAAGTCATTATTGTGAGATATTAAGTCATTATTTTGAGATTCTAAGTCATTATTATGAGATACTAAGTCATTATTATGAGATATTAAGTCATTATTTTGAGATTCTAAGTCATTATTATGAGATACTAAGTCATTATTATGAGATGTTAAGTCATTATTATGAGATACTAAGTCATTATTATGAGATATTAAGTCATTATTATGAGATATTAAGTCATTATTATGAGATACTAAGTCATTATTATGAGATACTAAGTCATTATGAGATACTAAGTCATTATTATGAGATGTTAAGTCATTATTATGAGATACTAAGTCATTATTATGAGATACTAAGTCATTATTATGAGATATTAAGTCATTATTTTGAGATTCTAAGTCATTATTATGAGATACTAAGTCATTATTATGAGATGTTAAGTCATTATTATGAGATATTAAGTCATTATTTTGAGATTCTAAGTCATTATTATGAGATACTAAGTCATTATTATGAGATGTTAAGTCATTATTATGAGATACTAAGTCATTATTATGAGATATTAAGTCATTATTTTGAGATTCTAAGTCATTATTATGAGATGTTAAGTCATTATTATGAGATGTTAAGTCATTATTATGAGATACTAAGTCATTATTATGAGATACTAAGTCATTATGAGATACTAAGTCATTATTATGAGATGTTAAGTCATTATTATGAGATACTAAGTCATTATTATGAGATACTAAGTCATTATTATGAGATATTAAGTCATTATTTTGAGATTCTAAGTCATTATTATGAGATACTAAGTCATTATTATGAGATGTTAAGTCATTATTATGAGATATTAAGTCATTATTTTGAGATTCTAAGTCATTATTATGAGATACTAAGTCATTATTATGAGATGTTAAGTCATTATTATGAGATACTAAGTCATTATTATGAGATATTAAGTCATTATTTTGAGATTCTAAGTCATTATTATGAGATGTTAAGTCATTATTAGATGTTAAGTCATTATTATGAGATACTAAGTCATTATTATGAGATATTAAGTCATTATTTTGAGATTCTAAGTCATTATTATGAGATGTTAAGTCATTATTATGAGATACTAAGTCATTATTGTGAGATATTAAGTCATTATTTTGAGATTCTAAGTCATTATTATGAGATACTAAGTCATTATTATGAGATATTAAGTCATTATTTTGAGATTCTAAGTCATTATTATGAGATACTAAGTCATTATTATGAGATGTTAAGTCATTATTATGAGATACTAAGTCATTATTATGAGATATTAAGTCATTATTATGAGATATTAAGTCATTATTATGAGATACTAAGTCATTATTATGAGATACTAAGTCATTATGAGATACTAAGTCATTATTATGAGATGTTAAGTCATTATTATGAGATACTAAGTCATTATTATGAGATACTAAGTCATTATTATGAGATATTAAGTCATTATTTTGAGATTCTAAGTCATTATTATGAGATACTAAGTCATTATTATGAGATGTTAAGTCATTATTATGAGATGTTAAGTCATTATTTTGAGATTCTAAGTCATTATTATGAGATACTAAGTCATTATTATGAGATGTTAAGTCATTATTATGAGATACTAAGTCATTATTATGAGATATTAAGTCATTATTTTGAGATTCTAAGTCATTATTATGAGATGTTAAGTCATTATTATGAGATGTTAAGTCATTATTATGAGATACTAAGTCATTATTATGAGATATTAAGTCATTATTTTGAGATTCTAAGTCATTATTATGAGATGTTAAGTCATTATTATGAGAAAGTTTCTCATTATTATGACTTACGGAATATTTTTTTTCCCTCAACAGTGGCGGGAACGGGCTTCCATAGATTTGGGATAATGTATGTAATAATTAAAAATATTTGAAGAGCTTTTCGGATAGACTTTATATATTATATTTACATTACCTTTATTCATTTTGGCAGAAGCTTTTATCCAAAGCGACTTACAAGTGAGGCAATTAGGGGTTAGGTGTCTTGCTCAAGGGCACTTTAGTCACGGTATCAAAGGTGGAGAGAGATGCTGTTCATTCACAATCCCCACTTTCAATTCCTGCCGGCGTGGGAATCAAACCAGCAACCTTCAGGTTGCAAGCCCGACTCCCTCACCATTGGGCCTTCATATTTAGAACCAGAAACGAGAACCAAGCTGAAATTTCCTATTATTTATATGGTTAAGGAATGAGGAGAAAGAATATCAAATTCGTCCATTGTGATGCATTCAACCACTACATTAACTACTAGACATGCAGTAGGAAAATAAATACTCCTGTAATGCAATAGATTTAATGCAAATACTTTGGAAACAGATTTTATTTGCAGAGTGTCATCAGTGGACACATTGGGAAATGTTACGTAGAATTAAATGTCTTTGTCCTTGCTGTGGCCGAACCCCGTGATGAAGTCGACTTGTTGTTGTAAAGCATTAACAAAGATCGATTTAAAAGAGGCTCAACCAGTTCAGGCACTTTCTCTAGTTCATGCGTCACAGAAGCCGTAATATATTGAACTCATTCGTTTCCTGGTCCGTTCTTTGCTGCAATTAATGGATATAAAGTCTGACGTTTTAGTAGCCGTCTTCTCCGAGGATTTAAATGAAACAACAAATATCTGAAGTAGGATTTAAAATAGGAATAAATATTTCCAGGTAAGTGTCACATGGTCAAACATTTGCATTTGCATTTCTAGATCGCATTCAGATTACGATTATGCATAGCTCTGATTTAAATGACAAGCTATATGGGAGAATTTGAGTTAAACCAGATATTGATTGACTAGAGAATGTCTTTAATGATTCATCCAACCCTCATTTGTGAACATTTGATTAATTATATCTGACCTATAAATAGTGAAGAATTTCTTCGTTTTTCAAAATCCACTACATTTTCAAGGTTAATCTCATATTTTCAATATGGTCTGAAACCTGCACGGTCATTACTTTTGTCAGCACTGTAATGAATTACTGTAAAAATTACAGCATTATTTTACAGCCGCTGGCTGTTTCTTAATAATACAGCATATTGCTGTAAACTGCAATGCATTCTGGGGTCACTTGTTGGTTTGACTCAAATTTACAGAATATTGCTGTAAATTGTCCCTTCGTAATTTAAAAAAAATACAGTTATTTACTGTAATCAGAGAATACAAGGAAATTCTGTCAATTAAATTACAGTAACACTACTGTAAATTTTACAGTAACTGGCTGGCAACCCTGCTGCCAGTATAATACTGTAAAATTTACAGTCATTTTTTAACAGTGAGAATTACATGATTTCACTTTAAAAGCGATGTGGTTATTTATTTTGGTGTGTTTTGCAGATGTTCCCTGAAACCTCAAAGTAACAAGGACAAAGCTTCATGCCGGTAATATGACAAGAAAACTACAAGAGATGTCGGTGAGAGAGCAAAACGCAGCCGAAGAAAAAGAAAAGAAGACAGATGAAGACAAACCGGTGAATAAAGGAAAAGAAAATGCCCGAAAACATCAAACTCTGCTGCAGCAAAACAGTATAGACAAATATCGACCAAAGTGTAAGAAAGTTTGGGAGGAATTTCACATTTGAACACAAATATCTGCACATATAATGTCTGAATATGATGTGCATGTTTCCTGTGAAAAGATTTGCACATGCAGATGCAGAAAAGAAATCACATTTTTTAGTAAATTAATGCATGGAATTAAATAAAAGTGAAATAATATTATATCACATATTAAATCAAGGCTGCTTTTCAGTAGATTTTCCCTAAATTCTGCATTCTAAAGCGCAACACACATTGATAAAAGATGAAGAAATGTCATTTTAAGTTGCATCGTGACGTTCATGTTTTGATGTGATCATGTGACTCACTCAAAGCTTGTTTGATTTCAGTCTCTCTTGATCCAGACGGACCTGCAGAGCGCCGTTCTGGTGAAGAGAAATTCAGAGATGAGGTGAGCAGGGCTAAGTAACTTAGTTACGCATTTAAAATAGAACATTTGAGTGACTGTGTTTGATTTGAAATGGGTGGTAATCAGATTCCAGTTCCATCTGAAAAGTGTTTTAGATTACCAAAGTGATTACTTTGAGTTTTAATGTCATTTAAACAGCGATTGGTGATTCTCTGACTCTGACCGTCTGAAAAAGACGAGTTCAGTTTCATGTTTTCCACTGTTTTACTGTTTTGTGAGTCATTTTATAATTCACTCGTCACTGCAACTTTTTCTCACAATTTGTTTTTTCCTCACAATTGTGAGTTTGTATTTCACATTTCTGACTTCTTTTTCTCAGAATTGCAAGTTATAAAGTCAGAATTGGGAGATTTAAACTTGCAATACTATTTTTTTTCTTACAATTGTGAATTTAGTATGTGAGTTTATATCTCATAATTCTGACTTTTCTCAATATTGTCAGTTTATATCTCATAATTCTGACTTTATAACTCACAATTGCAACTTTAAATCACGCAATTCTGAGGGAAAAAGTCAGAATTGTGAGATAAAAACTCGCAATATGATGTTTTATTAACAAAATTCGGGAGGAACACGTTCTAATGATCTAGCTAATTATCACATCACTCCAGCCAGCTGCCATTAATCAGCAATCAACATGCCTGCCCAAATCAGCATGAGCAGAAACCCATATATATCGATGCAGTCGACTCACCTATGCTTTTGGACAGTTTCAGCATCCCTCCACCACCCCGTCTCCTCACACTTGCCTGGTTACTTCCTAAACCAGATACGGGGGGAGTACTCTGGGCTCGGGCCCAATACCGAGCTCGGAGCCCTCTCCTCGGACAGCACGCCAAATATGCATACTAATTCCCTATCTGATTATTGGTAAGTGTGAACTCGTGAAGACCTTTTTTGTGTTTGTTTCACACTTATTAGTATTCCAAAGTATTCTAAAGTATTTAGATGAAGTTACTAAACTTGAGTAATGTAACGAAATACGTTACGAATGACTTTTTAAAGCATGTATTTTGTAATCTGTAGTGAAATACATTTTAACATTTAATTCTAACGTTATGTTTTTCTCTTCAGAAAGCTGCAGTTTTCCTCATCTAACCGGCAGAATGTTCTTCGCATCACTTTCAGTCGATGATTCAGAATGAGACTGGAGTACAAAACACTAATATTTTCCTTTGAAAATGCTCCGTTTGTAAGAGTTCATGACTATAACTGTACTGTGTACATTTATGATTTTTTTAATACTGTGCACACAGGCAGACAATGTTAAAGAAGAAACACTGAGATCCAATTTTGGTTGCACAAACTAGAGTTTTTATCTTTACTTCCGTTTAGAAGCTATTTTTATCTAAAGAACCTCCCAACCGGTGTCAAGTGTCTCGTTCGTGATCTCTGTTCTGAGCTTCATGAAGCACATGATCAGCAGGGATTAAATGTCTGTATTATTTGGATGTTGTTGAACACTTTGTGAAGGTCTGTTTCTACCTGAAATTGTTCTCATATAATTATATATGAACGACATAATCATTTCATTTTGTGTCAAATAATGATCTTATTCAAAGTATAATAGTAGTGCTTGTCTCATGAACAGTTTGCAAAACTTTTAATTAGTTGATACAATTCGTCTAAATTTGGGACAATATCTCGCAATTGACTAAACTTGAGTCACACAGACTTCATGCAAAACGCAACAATGGTGACAATTACATTTTATTAAAAGTAAATGATCAAGTACGCTCTACAGTTCTGTTTTAACTCACATGTAAGTCAACTAAACTTATTAAGCTTTTGTCAGTACAACATACTATTAATATTTCACTTTGCTTAGTTTTTTAAGGCAATCGGTCTGCATGCATTTTTTAAGTATGTCGAACTAATTAGATTTTACAGTGTAGAGTTACATCCAAGCTATTGTGAGGCATTAAGGAAGAAAATGCTCAAATATATAATTTTGATGAGTTTTAAGGGATAAAATGATTGACTACAGGAGGACTTGAAGAGAATTACAGTTTAGAGAACCTAAAAATCTGAATGCAGAATGAAGAGAGAAAGAGAGAGAGAAGAGAGAGAGAGAGAGAGAGAGAGACAGCCACAATCCAGTAAAAACAAGAGAGAAAAATTTCCCATGAAGCAACAGGTCTGAATACTTTGTATGAACTGGAAACCCACTGTGAATATGTCTGGTAAATGCATGAATGTAAATGTGAGTGAATGTAGTGTTATGGATTACAATGTTTAGATCTCAACGCATCTTTTTTCTTTGATTTTTTGAACCACAACTATTCACAGAAATCAGATCGAGTCAAGTTCAAACTTGTTGCATGAGAAGGGAGACAAATAATCAGGAAGGAAAACCTGGAACAATTGTTGTGATGAAATTTCTGGATGGCAGAAACTTTTATGCATGTTTCCACATGAATCATATTTCAGAAAGGACTTTGACAAGTTACTTTGAGTTTACTGAATCACTGTTTTTTTTTACCCTCAAGAAAAAAACCATGCATTGTCATTGCAAGAATAAATAATATCAGTACAGTACTGTATCATCATCTCATTGTGACAACTTACCCAATTGCCTCTTTAATACCATTTTGTGTCGTATGAACTGCATTGAAAAAGGTTGCAAATGTTCACAGACTATATAAAGTTCGTGTCTGTCCAGAAACTGACTCACTAAATAAACCAGCTATGAGAAGTAAAAACATTGTGAGATCGTAAATGATCCGTACGGACCAGTCCTCATGGTTCAGCACGCATGTGATTCACAGATTAACCACAAACTTTAGCCATCATAGACTGAAAGTTTATCATTCGCATGTTTTGTTTTGCCAGTTTACACATTCGAGCGATTTTAAACCATTCCACTCTTCTTGGCGAATGAGAACTCAATTCGGTACTCGAGTGCCGCACACATAGACTTGAAACACCGAATTGATTCCTCTTTCGCATTTAAAGCACACATACACACAAATTTGCAAAAATACTCGTCTCGGCAGTCGTAAAAAAAAGAAATCAGGTGCGTGTCATTATATTGGATCCATGCATTAGTTCTTAAAGTGACAGCAGCCTATAAATAACTGCTGCTGTTTATGTCATAAATGCCAATCGAACAACAAAAGAAAGCTTTAACAACGATTAATCTATATTTAATTTATAAAGTGAACACTGCAGTGTTATTTTGCATTTAATTTTTACATTTCTGTACCTGAAAACTACTGTTAATTTTACTTTATTTGTATTTTTGTTGTGTTTGGATTTATCTAGGCTTGTTTTTACAGACTGTTGTTTTTAATAATGTTTGAATTTTTTGCGAACCGTGAGTTCTGCGATCCATTGCACCAACAGTGTCAATCATATTCAATCATAATTATATCTTTTCTTGGTTGCTTGAACCAAAAGACCACATTATTTGTACATATACTGAAAAGAAACACCAATTCTCTTCAGTCATACTGCAAAATGATGTCATTTTAGTTCATTCGAACACTTAAAAGAAAATGAAAACTGAAAAATGAATATAGTCAACACAGTGTTTAGGTCTTTGGTTGATGCTTGAGCTCATACATGTTTATCTCACTCTGTTGATTGTACTCTGGATTTTCCACACACAATGAAGAAGTAATGTTGTAAAACCAGAATCAATACTCCACGTGCACATCAGGTGATTTCCCTCAGCCTGATGTTTACATTTTAACTATGATGCATCCATTGAATTGCAGTCAAGTGTGGTTTACACATGAGTAATTGTGCTTCACTGACGAGTATTTTCCACAATAAAATCTAAATTTTAATCTAATCTATTATAATCTAAATTATAATTCTGTTATAATCTAATCTTGAATGGTGGAGATGTTTATAACCCTGATTTCCTGAACTGCACCAACACGAGATCTGTCTAACCGCTTTTGCGTCATTATCTATCAATCATCTTGCATTCACCTTTGCATTACATTCCACCAGGTCAAAAAATAATGAAGCATGAAATTTCACATGTTTCAAGTTCAAGTAACATCATTTCTTTAATTGATGCCATTAAAACTCATTAAAAGTTTCCCTGCATTTCATGTCACGATTGCGTTCACAAACATCTGAATGCAAGATAACGTTATTAAACTTGCACAATATTCTTTAATGAATAATTTATTAGAAGGATTGCACGCCGCTCTGTTATTGCAAAGACATCGACTTTACGTTGAATTCTACGGGATGTCCAGAAGACGAATGTGTTGCGTTCCTTAACGGTCCACCCGGAAACAAATGCTGTGAAGCCAAACCCCCTTGTGGAAAAAGGACGCTGTCATGTTCACAGCTGTAACAATAGCTATACAATATCTCCAACCTATTTTTATGGCATTTTGGGCTGTTGCATTAAAAAAAAACGTTGGATGGAAACAATTCCATCAAAAAAGACGTGACTGCGATGGTACGGCATAACTGGACCAACCAGCGGATCGATCTCGCTCCACAGCATCTGAAATGCTATTTTGGTCATTCTGTAATGCCTGAGCAAAGTCTATTGGTATACTTGCCTCTCAGAAGCGTCTAACATGATTGCGTTCATAAACGTCTGAATGCAAGATAACATTATTACGTTTCGTCTGCGCGCTCTGAGGCGCAAATAATCTATTATATGTGAAAATACAGCGTCTTCTACTGCAGAAACTTTCATTTTTCTTAGTGATATTTAGCGCCAGGATGGAAACACCGCTTTATTCACAAATGTTTTATGCGATATTCAAAATTTGCGCACAAGTTAAATACGCAACTTTGGATGAAAACATAGCTAATGAGCGCCAGGATCAACTAAATGCTGGATTTTCAAATTCTTGACTTAATAATTGATTATTAGAAGGATTGCTCGCCGCTCTGTTATTGTAGGGACATCGACTTTACCCTTTAAACATGACCTAAAACCAACTGTGATTGGTTGCGTAAAATGTCAATCAAATCAGCTTGGCTAATCAAAGCTGCGACAGAGTCCAGACAGCCGTCCGTCTGAAGGTCCGGCTACGCGAGACTCGTGTCACACTAGAGCACGGTCTGATCCGGTCCAGAGACACGATAGCACAATATGCGTGAGAACATAAAAGTATCGGTTTTGAATTGTGCACAGAATGCTATATTTTTTAAAGCAATATGGAGGAGATTAGGGGGAGAAACGGTTAGAGATTAGAAGGAAAATGAGGCTTTACAGAGCTCAACAGCTGTTCGATATGTCGCCCTGTCTTCTTGTTACGTCAACACTTTGAAAGCTACTGCAGTGGCCTTTTAGGGCATTTCATATTCACAATTTTACAATAAACATTCTTCTTATTGTATTCCTGCAGTTAGCATGAGGCAATCGATGCAGTCAATCATGTGAAGAACAGAAGTTCAGACAGAACCCACTGTCAAGAGGGTGTGTTTTCCTCATTCCTAGATGCCTGCTTGCGTCAATAGGCGGAGCAGAGCTAAAGATTATAAGAACTCACGTTTTATTTTCTCTCTCAGTGCGTTTGTTCTGTTCTCTCCGAGCTCTTGTTTGGTTCATTCATGAGGTGTTATTATTCTCTCTCACACACCAATGCGGACGTTTCTGCTCCTCGTCGATTCACTTTACAGTCATCAGAGGGTGAATTAAACTAGTCTTTATGCATTTCGTTTAAAATATGTAACTTGAATTGTGCTGTTAGAGAAAGTCGCTTGACCATCATTGCACCGGACGACTGTGATGATTGACGGATCACATGTGGAGTATCGGACCCTACAGTCATGGAGCAGGGAGAAAGACTCAAAAGAGTCGTGGGAGAAAGGCCTGCTGAAGACTATTCGCAGAGACAGCATGCAGCAAAAACCAAACAGTGAGTATTTTATCTGCAATTGTGCCTTATTACAGACTGGGAAGAACGGGGCATGTTGTCACGATTTTTATTTTCACTTTTATCCAAAGCGACTTACAAGTGAGGAAACAAACATTCTTCATGAAGAGGAAAATAGACACAAGACAAGTTTCATACATTGCTCAGCTAGATTAGGAGAAGAATTTTTATTATTATTATTATTATTATTATTTTTAAGGAGGTAATTCAGTTAATATTCCTCCAGGAGATTATGTTTTGAAACAAAGCTTAAAGCCTAAAGATTTCGTCATAGACGGTGGTGATTAACCCGAAGGCGAGGCCGGAGCGAATGCTGTCATCTGAAGAGATAAGCAGCTGTTAATACTAGATAAGAATAACCTCGTCCCAAAACATTGAAGAATAAGGTTTTTAAAAGTGTAAAAAAACATAATAGAGATATAATTCTTTTTTTTTTATAATCAATTAACACTGCTTTTGTCATTTTCAAAAATTGGTCACCAAAAACGTCATTCAGTTTGATCAAAATTTCGGTTTTGCCGAATGATGATGTTCTCAAACAATGCTAAGAGGCTGATACAGACAATCAAAGATTTTATATTTAGTAAAAGTTTTTAAACATATTACAACATTTTCCATGTTTTATAGCGGTTGTACCGAATGACGACCTGATGTTTCGGGACATGCATGTGAGGAAGTGAAAACATGAATTTTTCAAATAGTTTAAAGAGACTTAGTTACTGTGATTCATGACCATGTGGTCCTTTGCAGGTGTCTGAATGATGTCACATCCTGTCACATGATGTTGACCCCATGATTTGATCCCTTTCTATAGTTTACTCAGAATGACATCAGTGAAATTGATTTTTTCTTATAACAAAAGCAACGAGTTCTGCGCATAATTTTAATACCATTTTGCAAAACGTTGATGATGTTATAAAATCATGCCAGAATTAAAAAATAAATACATTTATTACATTTTAAGATATTTTAATCACAAATAAAATGGCCTTTGGACGATTTAACTGAATGACCGTTCAGAATCATTCAAATACCTTTATATGTAGCGAAATGAAACCTTTTGGATTCAATTAAAGAGATCTAATTATACTTCCTTACATACTTTGGATGTCATCTCTTTGTCTTTTACTATTATTAAGGCCTTTGGACAAATAAATGACCCATCAACTGTCACGATGAAACATTAATCATATTTTCACAGTTTTATTATAGGATTTTATCTTTCTAACATTTCAAAAAGAAGGTGGAACACGATCAACCCTTACTAGCTGACTCTTGTCTAAATGTATGTCAATGTGTGTAATTGTGTTTTAGTTTGGAGGACGTCCTTGGGCTTTTAAGTCAAAGCCTGAATTTACTGAAAAATGTTACTCAAATACAGACCGTGTGACGATTAGCCCCGGTCTGTCCTATACTTTACATTCTGTTCTTTATAAAGTCCTGATTAAAAGTTACAATGTGTTTTTTTTTTTAATCCAGTGTGTCTGGATGCTGACGGATCTGTAGAGTTTCATTCTGGTGAATCAGATGAGGTGAGAGATTACCAGATCGTCTGCAGAGAAGGAGAGACAACTGATGTAAGGAACTGACATCTGAACGAAATGTGTTGTTGGTCTTTTTACCATCGGGAAAAACCTAGCAACCACCCAGAACACCCTAACCACGCATAGCTACACCCCAGCAATCGAACACCTTAGCAACACCCTAGCAACCATCCAAAACACCCTAGCAACCGCCTAGCAACCACCCAGAACACCCTAGCAACCACCCGAGCAACAGCATAGCTACACCCTAGCATTCGAACACCTTAGCAACACCCTAGCAACCACCCAAACACCCTAGCAACTGCATAGCTAGACGCTAGCAACCGAACACCTCAGCAACACCGTAGCAACCATCCAAGACACCCTAGCAACCACCAAGAACACCCTAACCACGCATAGCTACACCCCAGCAATCGAACACCTTAGCAACACCCTAGCAACCATCCAAAACACCTTAGCAACACCCTAGCAAACCACCCAAACACCCTAGCAACTGCATAGCTAGACGCTAGCAACCGAACACCTCAGCAACACCGTAGCTACCATCCAAAACACCCTGGCAACCGCATAGCAACACCCTAGCAACCACCAAGAACACCCTAGCAACCACCCGAGCAACAGCATAACGACACCCTAAGAATTGAACACCTTAGCAACCGCCTAGCAACACCCTAGCAACCACCCGAACACCCTAGAAACTGCATAGCTAGACCCTAGCAACCGAACACCTCACCAACACCCTAGCAACCACCCGAGCAACAGCATAGCTACACCCTAGCAATTGAACACCTTAGCAACACCCTAGCAACCACCCGAACACCCTAGCATCTGCATAGCTAGACGCTAGCAATCGAACACCTCAGCAACACCGTAGCAACCATCCAAAACACCCTGGCAACCACCCAGAACACCCTAGCAACCGCATAACAACACCCTAGCCTTAAAACCTTCAAAGTTCAAGCTTTTAAAACTAATTGAAACTGTCCAGTTTTCTCAAGTCAACATAGTTTTTCTTGGCAAACTTTTATCTAGTAATAGTGTATTATAATTGCTGTCTTTTTTTCTCTTTAGATCACTACTGTACATCCGCTTCAGCTCTCATTCAGCAGTGAGTGATGTCACAGTGTGTTTCCCTCTGCTGGACAGACTCCTGTAGTGCAAGAGGATGCTAAAAACACTAATAACAGCTGTGACTGAAAAGGCAGTGACGTGTTGTCTCGCTGCCTTATCGGGCAATGACTTTGATTTGGAAAGACTTCAGAGGCAGCGTAACGGTTTAATGATCTACAGCAAAACAGAGCGAGCTGTGGTGATAACTAAGTGAATATTTAACCCTGTATGGTGTATCGTCACTTATAAATGACGCAGAGAAATTGGCATTTTAAATAAAATGATCAACCAAATACCAAACCAAGTTTCTCAACCTTCCAGGCAGTGGAGTTGCGTCTGAATAGTTTGTGACGTTTTCACATGCGAGTTCCAAATGAAATATAGTAGCACAAGATTAAAAGGAATGTTAAGTTTTTTTTTTTTTGAAACTCCAAGACCCTTTCACTACATTTCAGATAGTGAAAATGCATTTGAATGTGTGTGAAGTTTCAGACAATTTGCCAAAAATAACTTACCCCAATAGGACAAAGTCAGCTCTGAATGACGACACCCTAAAAACAAGGTCAAAGGTCAGAATTATTTTATATACATTTTTCTAGATGCGATTTCGAAATTAGTCGCATAGTGGGTTAATTACCACAATAGTGATTTTTCACTAGAAATACACCAACTTTCAGACGACATCATTATTTTTTCACTCGACTGTCACAGTATGGGAAGCACAGGATTGTGGGATACTAAAAGCAGCGAAGAATGCATCGATCAGATGGTTTCTCATGAGACAGGAAGTGAAGCTAACATCGTGTTCAGACCTTCCTGCCTTGGGATGCGTCCATCTCTAAGACTTCGGACGCAGCCTAAATCATGTGTGTTTGTTTTCAACCAAAGACAGCCACGAATCTTACAGCAAATCACAGTTTGTGGCCTGATGTGAGTGTTAAACTCCAGATTATCTGCAGAATTTTATCCAGACTAAAGCATCTCCTTTCGCTCTTCTGTCACGGAGGATCTTCAGCTGTTTGATCTGAAAGTGTGAAAACATTCCACAAGGATTTCATGTGTTCTCTTCATTTTTGGGGAGTTATTTTAGTTCTTTCTGTTGGTATTTTTGAAGAACCTATAGAAACAAAAGGCATTTTTCCACTGTTCACTGTAACACGCTGGAACTGAACGCTGTTTTACACCTTTTCTGTTTATAATTGTATATACATTTTATAGTTTTTATTAAAAAATTTTTAAAAAAGCCTCTTAATGGTTTATTGTCTGTCTTCATTTTGTGCTTCTATAGATTTGTTTAATTAGCGTAGACTGAAAAAAAATGTTATAATGCAGTGTCTATTCTGACACAAATTTACAGGGAAAAGGTTTTTAAATGAAAACGGAGCTTAATGGTAGTAATGTTCCAGTAACTTACGGTTTAGCCCAAAAAAACACGCCGTCTTTGATTTTTAACAGGGATGAAAGTGAGGCTGAGCGGGATAGACATGCATCTCTAGTGGGTTGATCTGTTATTTAATGTGTTTTTTAATTGTTCTGCAGAGTTATGGAGGACCAGGAGTGCCACATAAAAATAAAACGAAGAATCAATTCATTTCATTTTCATTTCTCCTCATTTAGCAGAAGCTTTTATCTAAAGCAACTTAAGAGGGGAGCAATTAGGGGTTAGGTGTCTTGCTCCAGGTCATTTTAGTCATGGTATTGAATTGAATCCCCACCTTCAATTCCTGCCGGCGTGGGAATCGAACCAACAACCTTCAGGTTACAAGGAGTTTCGTGTCTTGCTCCAGGACACTTTAGTCATGGTATTGAAGGTGGAGAGAGTGCTGTTCATTCACAATCCCCACCTTCAATTCCTGCCGGCGTGGGAATCGAACCAGCAACCTTCAGGTTACAAGGAGTTTCGTGTCTTGCTCCAGGACACTTTAGTCATGGTATTGAAGGTGGAGAGAGTGCTGTTCATTCACAATCCCCACCTTCAATTCCTGCCGGCGTGGGAATCGAACCAACAACCTTCAGGTTACAAGGAGTTTCGTGTCTTGCTCCAGGACACTTTAGTCATGGTATTGAAGGTGGAGAGAGTGCTGTTTATTCACAATCCCCACTTTCAATTCCTGCCGGCGTGGGAATCGAACCAACAACCTTCAGGTTACAAGGAGTTTCGTGTCTTGCTCCAGGTCACTTTAGTCATGGTATTGAAGATGGAGAGAGTGCTGTTTATTCACAATCCTCACTTTCAATTCCTGCCGGCATGGGAATCGAACCAACAACCTTCAGATTACAAGCCCGACTCCCTCACCACTAGGCCACGACTACCCCTCATTTAATAATTCACACATAAAAATGTATATAAATAAATCACTTTTATATAGGCAAATAAATAGACATATTGAAAGTTGTTTATTTAATTTCTTGTTTTTAAACGTAGATTAATAGAACAATAAAACAATACATTTGTAAATCATTTTTAAAAAAGGATTTTCCAAATGCTTTTATTTTATTTTAGTCACTTAGCAGACGCTTTTATCCAAAGCGACTTACAAGTGAGGCAATTAGGGGTTAGATGTCTTGCTCAAGGGCACTTTTTTTAGTCATGATATCAAATCCCCACATTCAATTCCTACCAGCGTGGGAATCGAACCGGCAACCTTCAGGCTACAAGCCAAACTCCCTGAACGCAACAAGATCACGTGGTTGAAATGAAAGCAACTGTCGCCATCTAGAGAAAAATATGTTGCACTGCCAAACTATTATCATAACCTCTTACAGAAACTTGTGTATTATAGTGAGTGAGGGTGTCTTCAAATATTATTGTGCATTATGGGGTGCCTTGAAGTCAAAAAGGTTGAGATCTACTGGTCTAAATCTTCATGCACATGCAAAAGTGGTGTTATTATCAGAAATGAGCTCTTATGTTAAACTACTAATTCTGCAAGTCCAGCAGTTCAGAAACAAATGAAGTGTCAATAATAAAAAAATGTAAAAACTAAACAGTACCCACGTAGAAGGCGACGAAAATGTCGAACCTTTACAGAACATTAGGGACTTTTCCTAAAACGTCCTCTTTTGGTTATGAAAGTGCTGCAGTTCAAGTTTCCATGTATGACTTTAGGGGGACGTTCCGTTTTGGTTATTTTATGGTCACATAAGAACGTAACAAAGAGGACATTTGAATATCCTATAGCAATAGTCCCCTAAACATTCCCAGAACATCCTGAATGTTCCCTGAAGGTCCACCAAATTCCAATTCCCCCAACCCTTAGAAGAACTCCACAACGTGACCGTCTCTGAACGTTCTGGGAACGTAACCAGGTGACATCATGCTCTAGTCAAAAAATCCTAAAGGATTCCAGTAAGAAAATCGCACAGGATTAGAATCAATTTTAGAACCTGGAATGGAGATTCCTTGTCTTATAGACATAAATATCAGTTTCTAAGAAGGTGTACAAAGGATTTGGTTCTTATTCTGATCATTTTCTTTGCAGCATCTTGTTTGCTGAGACAATGTACACTGTAAAAAAAAAAAGAAAAAAAAAGAAACTTTAAAAAAGGGTGATATCCATGGGATTAAAGATCATTTAAAAAAAATGATCAATCTTGAATCCGAATCTTGATGCCTGTGTGAGTCTACAAGAACTTGTCTGATTTCAGAAACAGTCGGTTTTGTTCCTTTAAGCCAGGGGTTCTCAACCTTTTGCAAGCTGGGCCCCCCCAAAGCTGGTTCATTGCAGTTGGTTCAACTAGTGTTAAAGTCACACTCTTCAGAGATTGAATGTCTTTTATCTTCAGTTGATTTCATCAGTTGTAGTTCTTGTGTTTCTCTTTTCTTCAGTGATTCTGCTTGTTAACAGCAGGTGTTCATCAATAATGTTCAATCATCGCTTCATTAATTGCTTAATTATCTCATTAACTTTAACACTAGTTCAGTGTTACTTTAACACTGTTTAGAGAGGGACCAAATGTGATCTGAGCAGAGCTGATTTAACTCTTTGGGTTTTTACTGTGTAGGAAATGGTTTTCACAGACACATGGATGGAAATTAGAATAACATAAAATGGAAAAAATAACAGCGTTTGTTAACTGGGAAATGCAGAAATTTACTTTGAAATGGGAAAATGGGTGTGAACTCTCTGGTGCGATTTTAAGTTGCTTAATATAACGAAGCTCTTCCCGCAGTCGGAGCACACGTGTGGCTTCACGCCGGTGTGAACGCTCTCGTGCTCTTTCAAATTTTGCAGCCGCGTAAAACTCTTTCCGCAAAACGAACACACGTGAGGCTTCACGGCAGTGTGAACGTTAAGGTGCGCTCTTAAGCTCGACGCCAAAACGAACGTCTTCTCGCACCGATCGCAGCCGAACGATCTCACTCCGGAGTGGGAGCGCCGATGATCTTCCAGAGTGCTTTTGTAACCGAAACTCTTCCCGCACTGATCGCACACGAACAGCTTTTCTCCGGTGTGAATCCTAATGTGTCTCTTGAGGTTTCCTTTCTGAATGAAACTCTTTCCGCACTGAGAGCACGTGAAGAGATTTTCTCCGGTGTGGATCCTCATGTGCACGTTTACTTCCTCTTTGCGTCTGAAACTCTTCCCGCACTCGGAGCAGGTGTGGGGTTTCTCTCCGGTGTGAACTCTCATGTGGTCATTTAAGTGTCCTTTGTGTCTGAAACCGTTTCCACACTGAGAGCACGTATACGGCCTCTCTCCGGTGTGGGATCTCATGTGTTTGTTAAGGGCGGATTTATCCGTGAATTTCTTTAAACACTCCGAGCAGGCGAACAGTTTTTCTCCGGTGTGTTCTCTCATGTGTCTGCTAAGATGTGATTTATAGGTGTAACTCTTTCCACACGGAGCGCATGTGAACGGTTTTTCTCCGGTGTGAATCCTCACGTGTCTCTTAAGGGCCGTTCGATCCGTGAAACTCCTTCCGCACTCGGAGCAGGCGAACGGTTTTACTCCCGTGTGAATCCTCATGTGTCTCTTGAGGGCTGTTTTAAATGTGTAACTCTTCCCACACTCGGAGCAGACGAAAGATCCTCGGACTCCAGATTGTGAGAGATTTTCTCCAGTGATTGAAACGGCCGCAGGGTTAAAAGGAAGAGGGATTTGAAGCAGATCTTCGTTTTTATATCCATCTTCGTTTGTGAAACGATGCCGATTGTCTTCGTTTACTTCCATCGGGTCTATAAAGAAGGCAAATGAAGTTAATTCTTACGATCATCAGTGTTTATACCCAAGCCATACATTTTTATCTCAGTACTTCTGTGATCATTTTAATATTTGTAACACGGAAATAGCGATACTGCACAGTAAAAACCCCAGAGTTAAATCAACTCTGCTCAGATAACATTTGGTCCCTCTCTAAATAGAGTTAAAGTCACACTGAAGCAGAGTTAAAGTTAATGAGATAATTAAGCCATTAATGAAGCGATGATTGAACATTATTGATGAACACCTGCTGTTAACAAGCAGAATCACTGAAGGACAGAGAAACACAAGAACTACAACTGATGAAATCAACTGAAGATAAAGTTAATGAGATAATTAAACAATTAATGAAGCGATGATTGAACATTATTGATGAACACCTGCTGTTAACAAGCAGAATCACTGAAGAAAAGAGAAACACAAGAACTACAACTGATGAAATCAACTGAAGATAAAAGACATTCAATCTCTGAAGAGTGTGACTTTAACTCTATTTATAGAGGGACCAAATGTGATCCGAGCAGAGTTGATTTAACTCTGGGGATTTTACTGTGTGTGTGGTTGAAAAGAAAAGCTGTTATACCAAATATTTCAGTGTGATTTTGTCAAAGGAGGATCGTAGGAATGAGATCGAGTGGCCGTATGAATCGAGATCTTTTAACAGTTAATCATGCAAGATATTTATATTCAAGACTCAGTTATCAAGAACATAAAATAAGACATTTTTTTTTTTTTACATCAATCAATCAATTTTTAGGGTTCAGGCCATTTTTAACCAAATTTTGCATTATGCATTATGAAAGATATAACAATGATTTGACATAGTATATTTCTTCATGTAATGTGTGTAATACAGCAATAAAGGACTAGATCCACTCTATACAATGTGATTATTTGCATATTAATGTGGAAACATGTAATGAAAAAAAAATGTTATAATGAGAAGTGAAATATTTTATAGGAATATTGATCATTTTGTTTCCCCAAAAGGCCTGATAAACTTGCTGTGAGTCATGTATGAAACTTTGAATGTTTTATTCGGCCCTGATAGTATGTGTATGTGTACGCAGGTATTGTGTGTGTATTATTTTATTCATTTATTTTGACCTGCCAGGACACTGCGGGCGAAAATTAGCCTTTGGCTAATTGTACACGGTCCCTTTACAAATAAATAAAAACGCTAAAGTCTAAATCGATGCCCTGTTTTATAAAGTCATATTCTGATTTGAAACCCGTAACGTTTTCCTGATGTTTATTTTACGACAATTTGATTTAAAGGATACAAAATATATTTCCGTAAGAGTGCTAAATCTGATCATTCAGTGAATGTTTGTCATTTTTTAAGACCAAGTGGACCTTAAAGACCTTATTGTGCTCTTTACAGGACATCCAGACTTAAAACATGTGAGAAATTTACTAAAATATCGAGTCTTCTACAGAGGAAAGAAGTCTGGATCTCAGGAGGATATGTCAGCTTTCATCTTCATCTTCCTCATTAAAGAGAATGAAGGAAAACACCAACCTATTTGTTCCTCTGTATCTTCATCTTTTATTCCGCAGGGTTCTTCCTTAAACTCCATCTTTACAATAGTATGTCAGTAGTTTCTCCTGCTTCTTCTTCTCCTGTGGGAAGATGGGAATATTCCCCAGCATTTAATTGTTTATCAAGTGTTTTTTTTTTTTATTTCAAACAACTGTTTAGAATCATCAATTCTTCTCCTCTTGCTAATATTCATGTTGCTCTTACTTTAGATATGATTACATGCATTGAAAAATCTGTTGCTTCATTACATAAAATGAAAACACAACTCATATTCTACACAAATTGTAATGTGAGAATCCAGTCAGAAACGAGTTCACGTACATTAGTCGGTTCGTTCATGTATGAGTGATTCACTAAATCAACTGACTCGTTTAGATTTAGATTTCTCCTAATAAATTACAAAATTAATGTGCGACAGTCTGAAAACCGCAGAATTAGAGCAGAAAGAAGTTTAACCTCTCATGTTTATGTTCTCTTCCCTCACTCACTCACTCACTCACTTCTTCTTCTTCTAGACTCGGATGTGTTTCAGTTGCACGAGCGCCTTCTATTGGCGGGAACCATATTAAACTATCTAACCTTCATAGATTATATACAAGACATAACAGCTCTCCTCTTGGTTGAAATTATAAACATTACCTATATCCCCAAAAATGTTTAATTTGGGATAAAGATTCAAATATTCGCTGGAAATATCAAAGATAGATGCTAAGTACTATTTAATAAAAATATGAAAGAGATAACGATTTACAGTAAATCCTCTACTTCTGCCCGAGCAGCTCAATGGAGCTGAACTGATTTAGATTTCTCCAAATAAAAAAAAATAAAAAATCACAGTTAAGAGTATTAAACCAGTTAAAGGTTCACTGTGTATCTTTTGGCGCTAAACAAAATTAACCGGAGCTACTTCTGTTTATGTCTATGACGAGTCACGCGGGAACTCAGTTCCTCCGCGGCGGTTCGCGTCCCGCTCTGTCTAAAATAGTCCGAGTATAAACCCTTATTATAGGCGAACCATAGTGATTTAGGATAAGACAAAAACACGGTTTGAAAGATGGAATCATAATGTAGAATCAACAAGTTCGCGTGGTTGAAATGACAGTAAATAGCGCCATCTAGAGGAACAGAAACTATTGCCATTTAGAGAAGCTCGTGCAAGTTATTCAGAGGCTCGAAACGACACAAAATCAGCTTGAATGAAGTTCCATTTATTACTTTTTAATCAAAGTATAACAACAGTGTAAGACCTCAAAGCTAAACCTCCTTTTATAACTACTAGATAGCAGCTGTAAAACAAGTATGTCACATCTTGTTCATTTTTATTTCTCAGTTCATTTCACTGCAATAAAAATCTTCAATATCTTGATTCATCCCATCTAAACAGCAAAAACAAGTTGTCTGAAATATGGATCAGGATTTAATCGACAATAGTTGCCACTTTCGCACAAATGCCTCACAATTAATGAAAATAATTGAACTTCACAAAGAAACGAAACACACAATCATACCGTTTTAAGGCAACACGCTCGTTTTCTGAACTATATTTTTTTTTACCTTCAAACTTCACTGTAATATCCCTTGTGCATTGTTCAAATTCACGACCCTTTCGTTATGTTCTTCAGCCACGATTTTAACTGCTTTAAAAATGTATCAGATAAATATTTTTTCAATTTTTTTTGCTTAAATCTATTAATCAACCTCAGTCCTGATCAAAACGACTAAATTAAAAAAAAAAAATCAGGATTTTAACTCTTTAAAACGTTAAAATCTGATGCTGCACAAAAACTAACAATGTCGTTTCTAATCTTTGACACGTTTTTTCCCAAATCAGTGACATCATTTATGAATTTGGCAATTAAAGAGTTAAAATCCTGATTTTGTTTTTTTAATTTAGTAGTTTTGATCAGGACTGAGGTTGATTAATAGATTTAAGCAAAAAAAAATGAAAAAAATATTTATCTGATACATTTTTAAAGCAGTTAAAATCATAACGAATTCGCCCACAGAGTTCTGTTGAGTTTTTGAACATTTTCAAAGCATTTTCCCAAAATATGTGTCAAAATAAGATTTGCCACCAAAAATCATTCCATTTGCTGAAACACGGAGAAAGTTACGGCCAAATTAAGACTCAAAAATTCCCCACAGTGGATGAAAACATCCCGAATGGCACATAAGGGTTAAGCAAATTATCGATTCATCTGAATGTCAAATTTTTCAAGTGTGTTATTTATCAGGGACGGATCTTTGCTCACTCAAACAACTTCGGGCGGATTGATCTCCGACGAGACCGTGGATGTGATGCTCGAGTAGAACTCTTTCCACTGGGACTCGTGCGGTTTCTTCCTGGCGTGAGTGTGAGATCTCTGGTGTTGCTGTAAGGCACTGGACGTGATGAAGCTCTTCCCGCAGTCGGAGCACACGTGAGGTCTCACTCCGGTGTGGACGCTCTCGTGCACTTTTAAACCTTTCAGTAGCGAAAAACTCTTTGCACAAAAAGAGCACTTGTGAGGCTTCACGCCAGCGTGAGTCTTGAGGTGCGTTTTTAAGACCGATTCAAAAGCGAAACGTTTCTCGCACCGATCGCAGCTGAACGGCTTCACTCCGGAGTGAGACAGCAGGTGTTTCTTCAGAATGTTTTTGGATGTGAAGCTCTTTCCGCACTCGGAGCACGTGAACGGTTTTTCTCCGGTGTGAATCCTCATGTGATCATTTAAGTTTCCCTTCTGGATGAAACCCTTTCCGCACTGAGAGCACGTGTGAGGCTTCTCTCCGGTGTGAGATCTCATGTGTCTTATGAGGTTTGATTTGAGCCTGCAACTCTTCCCGCACTCCGAGCAGCTGAACGGTTTTTCTCCGGTGTGAATCCTCACGTGTCTCTTGAGGGCCGTTTGATCCGTGAAACTCTTTCCGCACTCGGAGCAGGCGAACGGTTTTACTCCCGTGTGAATCCTCGTGTGTCTCTTGAGGGCTGTTTTAAATGTGAAACTCCTTCCACACTCGGAGCAGACGAAAGATCCTCCGACTCCAGGTTTTCCAGCTTGCTTTTGTGTCTTTGAAACGACTGCGTTTCCATCTTCATTTTTGATATCACGAGGTTTTTGAAGCAGATGTTGTTGGTCTTCACTTTTATACGTCAGTTTGACATCTTCATTCACTTCCGTCGCGTCTAAAATCAACATATTAAATGAAAAAGGACAAATGAGAAACAACAAAATAAAGTTCATTCCTAAGTGAGCACAAATCTAGTTTATAACATCTAGTTTTAGATGTTTTGTTATACGTCAGTTTAATGTTCCTCGTCAGTCATTAAAGAGAATGAAGGAAAACACCAACCTATTTGTTCCTCTGTATCTTCATCTTTTATTCCACAGGGTTCTTCCTTAAACTCCATCTTTACAATAGTATGTCAGTAGTTTCTCCTGTGGGAAGATGGGAATATTCCCCAGCATTTAAACTCTCATGAATGGCTGTGGAGCGGCTTCACTGACTGAAGGAGCGAATGTTGCTCATTCAGCAGATGATCTTCACATTTACATTCGCTCTGGATTACAAATGTTTGCTCAAATAGTCGTTTAGAGACCATGTGAATCTTCTTGGATCCTGAAAGGATTGTTGACATGTTGAAAAGGGTGTGAAGTGTGAATGTCACTGTTGAAAGAGTTACTTTTAATCACGCAAATGAGCGAAAGTAGGTGTTTCTCCTAAAATAACTAATATATTGGGTCGTTTCTATTGTCTGTGTTCAATAAAAAAAGCACATTTGTATGAACAAAACCTTTGAGTTCCAGAAATGCACAGATTATGAGAAAAACTAATCGTTTGGTGATATTTATATGTGCAATTTCAGAGTTTTTTTACTTCACTCAGGACAGTAAATGTTTATTTTGGTGATCTGTCAAATCTCATTGAGTTCTTACAGCTCAAGTTTCTCTGACTCTGAAAGAACATGTTTGAGTTTTTACACAGACTCTCGTTTCTGTGAGAGAACTACAAAACAACTCAAGCCTCACAAATTTTAATGTGAAATAAAACAAAACAGCGACGAGTTCCACGAGCGTGTAGAACATCAGTCGATTCATTTCTAAACGATTCACTAAATGAACTGACTCGTTTGGATTTAGATTTCTCCTGATAAATAATAAAATGAATTTACTCACAGAAAGAAATTTAGATTTAGAGCAGAATGAACGGCTGTGTTTAACTTCTCATGTTTATCTTCCCTCACTCACTTCTTCTTCTTCTTCTTCTGGATTCGGATGTTTTTGCTCCGGTTGTTCGAGCGCCTTCTACTGGCGGAAACCATATTAAACTATAGAGTAACTTCAAGATAAGCTCTATTGTCTTGTTTGAGATTATACAAACACTACTTATATATCTTCAAATATGTTTGATTTGGGAAAAGTTCTGCCCGAGCAGCTCTATAAAAGTCGTCTGATTTAGATTTCTTCTAATAAAAATAAAATAAAATCACTGTTAAGAGTATTAAACCAGTTAAAGGTTCACTGTGTATATTTTGGCGCTTAACAAAATTAACCGGAGCTACTTCTGTTTATGTCTATGACGAGTCACGCGGGAACTCAGTTCCTCCGCGGCGGTTGTCTGTCTAAAATAGTCCGAGTATAAACCCTTATTATAGGCGAACCATAGTGATTTAGGATAAGACAAAAACACGGTTTGAAAGATGGAATCATAATGTAGAATCAACAAGTTCACGTGGTTGAAATGACAGTAAATAGCGCCATCTAGAGGAACAGAAACTATTGCCATTTAGAGAAGCTCGTGCAAGTTATTCAGAGGCTCGAAACGACACAAAATCAGCTTGAATGAAGTTCCATTTATTACTTTTTAATCAAAGTATAACAACAGTGTAAGACCTCAAAGCTAAACCCTTTTATAACTACTAGATAGCAGCTGTAAAACAAGTATGTCACTGCTGAACTCCCGGACATTCACTTTTCCTGAGCAATTTCATCTTCTCTCAGTGACGTTTGTCAGAGTTCATGTTAGAGGAATCGCCGCTTCAAATATACATAGAAAAACAGAATTAGTTGTTCATTTGCAATGCTGAATACAATGTTAAACCCCTTGATTTAAAGTAAACTAATTACATATATATATATATATATATATATATATATATATATATATATGTATATATATATATATATATATATATATATATATATATATATATATATATATTAGATAGATAGATAGATAGATAGAATGTGTGCTCACTCACAAAGGTAAATGTTCAACAAATGCAGATGAACAAAATATAGTGAAAAACAGAAACAAAGGGATTAAATTCATATAACCAACAAAAATAACTAGTTCTAGTACCCTCTAAATTCCCTAAAAAAAAACCCACACACAATAAAAGAGAGAAAAGAAAAAAGAAAAATACAACGCAACTTCCCTAACTCTCTTAAGTCAAAACAAACAATATATGCAAAAGAAATGGCGTCACACTCCCTACTTCCCTTAAAGTGAATATCTATACAAATAACATTTACACAGTATAACTGTAGACAAAAGTAATACTGAAAATTGTAAATCGAACTGAACTAAAAGCAAGTTTTATAAAGAACACACAACAAACGGCACGCATTCGGACCGGATAGTGTTTGGGATAGTCCTCGCCGGAACCAGGAATCAACCAATCAGGATCTCCGCTGGCTCGAGTGCAGGCCACACCTTCTCCTGCACAGACACTCAAAAACTCAAAATACACATTTTTCTTCAAAAAAAATCATACATGATTATATAATATATATATAAAATACAGATCTGGAAAAAATTAAGACACCACTCGATTTTTCTGATCTTGGGAGAGGTCTCGTTTTCTTTTCCCAGAGCTGTAGATGATAACGTCTCGTCAATTCTCCATGATTTTAATGCAAAAAAGTCTTCGATATCTTAATGGATCACGTCTAAAGTTGTTTGAAACGGATTATGATTTAATAGTCTATTGTTGCCACTTTTAAACGATGCCTTATAAGTACAACTAATGAAAACAATCGAACTCCACAAAGAAACGAAACAAAATCACAGCGTTTTACTTTCCGACATTCTCCAAAGTTTCCCCATGACAAACAATCAAACTTCAACTCATTTTAGGAAGTTCTCCAGCTTTTGAGCGTCGAATTTTTTACTTGACACGAACTTCGCTCGCTTCGACCGCTTCGGGCGGATTGATCTCCGACGAGACCGTGGACGAGATGCTCGAGTAGAACTCCTTCCACTGGGACTCGTACGGTTTCTCTCTCGCCTGAGTGTGAGATCTCTGGTGTTTTTTCAAGGCACTGGACGTGATGAAGCTCTTCCCGCAGTCGGAGCACACGTGAGGTCTCACTCCGGTGTGGATGCTCTCGTGCAGTTTCAAATAGTGCACGTGCAAAAAACTCTTCTTGCAAAAAGAGCAAACGTGAGGCCTGGCGTCAGTGTGAGTTTTAAGGTGGTTCTTTAAGTATTCCTTAAAAATGAACGTTTTCCCGCACTGATCGCAGCTGAACGGTCTCACTCCGGAGTGCGAGCGCAGATGGTAGTTGAGAGAGCCTTTGCTATTGTAGCTCCTTCCACACTCAGAGCAGGTGAACGGTCTTTCTCCGGTGTGAACTCTAACGTGTACCGTGAGCTCCGAATTGAACCTGAATTTCTTCCCGCACTCGGAGCACGCGAACGGATACTCTCCGGCGTGAGATTCCATGTGACTTTTTAGGAGCGACTTATTCGCGAAGCTCTTTCCGCACGGAGGGCAGGCGAACGTTTTTTCTCCGCTGTGAATCGTCACGTGCTCCTTGAGGGCCGTTTGATCCGCGAAACACCTCCCGCACTCGGAGCAGGCGAACGGTTTCACTCCCGTGTGAATCCTCATGTGTCTCTGAAGGCCTGCTTTATATCTGTAACTCTTTCCACACTCGTAGCAGGTGAAAGATCCTCTGAGTGCAGGTTGTCCAGCTTGATTGAGTGTGAAATTCTCTTCCGTCTCTGAAACGACCGCGTCTTCGCTTTTGATATCGAGTGGTTTTTCGAGCGGATGTTGTTGGTCTTCATTTTTATAAGTCGGTTTAACGTCTTCATCTGTGAAATGATGGGGTTTGTCTTCATGCTCTTCCATCGCGTCTAAAATCAACGTATTAAATTCAATTAAAAAGGACAAATGAGCAAATAAAGTTTTGCATAAATCTAGTATCTAGTTTTTCGGGTTCACCCGAAAATGAAAGTCCTGCCATTAATTCCTCACCCTCAAAAATAGACTTTCATTGATCTTCAGAACACAAGTGAAGGTCTTTTTGGATGAAATCTGATAGATATCTGTTCCTCTGTTGACTGCCTTTGCAACGGATGCTTCAAAAAGCATTAATCAAGAGAGTTAATCCATATGAATCGAGCGGTTTAATCCAAATTTTTGCTTTTTATGATGAAAAGACTTAATTTAGACTTTATCTGTTGTGTAAACATAAGCAGAAGTTCAACCAAACCTCTTCCGGAAGCTCAAACGTGACCGATGAGGTTCATTCTTGTGTTGCACAGCACTTTTGAGCTTCTGGAAGAGGTTTGTTCTTGCGTGTTTTTCATGTTCGGTTGAGATAATGTTCGCTGATTTAGGTTTAGATGCGTGTCATGGAAAAGGCTCTTCAGAAAATTTGGACTAAACGGCTTGATTCATGTGGATTGGTTTTCCGATCTCTCTTCTGAACTTTACGAAGCATCAGTTGCAAAGGCAGTCAACGGAGGAACAGATATCTATCAGATTTCAGTCCTTCACTTGTGTTCTGAAGATGAATGCAAGTCTTACAAGTTTGGAAAGACATGAGGGTGAGGAATTAATGACAGAAATTTCATTTTTGGGTGAACAAACTCTTCAGTGTTCGTCAAAGAGAATGAAGGAAAACACCAACCTATTTGTTCCTCTGTATCTTCATCTTTTATTCCGCAGGGTTCTTCCTTAAACTCCATCTTTACAATAGTGTGTCAGGAGTTTCTCCTGCTTCTTCTTCTCCTGTGGGAAGATGGGAATATTCCCCAGCATTTAAACTCTCATGAATGACTGTGGGAGCGGCTTCACTGACTGAAGGAGCGAATGTTGCTCATTTAGCAGATGATCTTCACATTTACATTCGCTCTGAATTACAAATGTTTGCTCAAATAGTCGTTTAGAGACCATGTGAATCTTCTTGGATGCTGAAAGGATTGTTGACATGTTGAAAAGGGTGTGAAGTGTGAATGTCACTGTTGAAAGAGTTACTTTTAATCACGCAAATGAGCGAAAGTAGGTCTTTCTCCTAAAATAACTAATATATTGGGTCGTTTCTATTGTCTGTGTTCAATAAAAAAGCACATTTGTATGAACAAAACCTTTGAGTTCCAGAAATGCACAGATTATGAGAAAAACTAATCGTTTGGTGATATTCATATGTGCGATTTCAGAGTTTTTTACTTCACTCAGGACAGTAAAATGTTTATTTTGGTGATCTGTCAAATCTCATTGAGTTCTTACAGCTCAAGTTTCTCTGACTCTGAAAGAACATGTTTGAGTTTTTACACAGACTCTCGTTTCTGTGAGAGAACTACAAAACAACTCAAGCCTCACAAATTTTAATGTGAAAACAAAAACAAAACAGTGACGAGTTCCACGAGCGTGTAGAACATCAGTCGATTCATTTCTAAACGATTCACTAAATGAACTGACTCGTTTACTCGTTTGGAATGAGATTTCTCCAAATAAATATTAAAATGAATGTACTCACAGAATGAAAAACAGCAGATATAGAGCAGAATGAACGGCTGTGTTTAACTTCTCATGTTTATGTTCTCCTCCCTCACTCACTCACTTCTTCTTCTTCTTCTTCTTCTTCTGGATTCGGATGTTTTTGCTCCGGTTGTTCGAGCGCCTTCTACTGGCGGAATCCATATTAAACTATAAAGTAACTACAAAACAACTAAAATAAGATCTGTAGTCTTGTTTGAGATTATACAAACACTATTTATTTCTTCAAATATGTTTGATTTGGGAAAAGCTACAAACTTCAAATATCTGATGGAGTTTGCAATTGTATTTCCCTTCTGGACTGCTTCAACTGTTGTGTTTTACTGATGTTTTTCTGCTGAGCACAGAGTTTAGCTTTGATAAACATGAATGGAATAGAGCCATTAAAACAAACTGACACGAAACCAAAAGACTATAAACTTGCAAATGGATGGAGATTAAGAGGGGGGGAGGGAGTGCATTAACATATTCACCTCAATGCATGTTTAAGCAGTAAGATTGTACATTAAGATACTTTAATACCTCTATAATTAATATTATAATCAGTTTATAAGCTGTCAGATGAGACCAAACATGACATAGTTACATGTTAGAAAACACAGTTGATAATTAGTATGTAGTTGAAAGCACATGTGTCCTGTGAAGCAAAAAGATCTGGCATTGAGGTGCAAACGACTCATCCCGTGTCTGGAGTGTCCCAACAGTCCTTAATCAGCATATTGATGAATCCCTCACAATAGATGTGTATTAGCATAAAGCGATGATGAAGCCATTGTGTCATGCTATATTCACATGTATAAAGATTTCTGAAGTACTCGGGCAGTAAAGAGTTCCACTCAGCCCTACACAAGCTTTGTTCCTTTTTTTTGTTGTAATAAATTCTAAATGCAAAGTGTATATATATGTGTATATATATATATATATATTTTTATATATATATATATATATATATAATATATATATATATATATATAATATATATATATATATATATATATATATGCAAAGTGTATAAGGTTGCTGGTTCGATTCCCACGCCGGCAGGAATTGAAAGTGGGGATTGTGAATGAACTCTCTCCACCTTTGATACCAGGACTAAAGTGCCCTTGAGCAAGACACCGAACCCCGAATTGCTCTAAAATGGAAAAAAAAAAAAAAAAATATATATATATATATATATAATGACTGGCATTAATAAAAGTGCATCACCTCTTAACAGCCAGACGAACACAATAAATTTGTACAGAATATTGATGGAGATATTGCGTCTAGTTTCACTATTTACTCCCCATCATAAACAAAATAAACATTCATTCACATCTAAAACTGGATCGTTTTGACCTCCCACCTCAATTTCCGACAATCCTCACCATGCCTTTGTAAATTTAACAAATTCGTCTCTCAGATGATGTGATATTTTGCAAGAAAGTCAATCTTTTGATTGATCAGAATATCAAACTATTTACATGAAAGTGATGCATCTGAAAAGTCTTCCCACTTGTCCGGTTACTTTCCAGGATGAATTCTCTGGTGTCTTTTTAACGTATGCAATGTAATAAAGGTCTTCCCACAGTCAAAGCACAAGGAACGTGTTTGGATGTGAAACTCTTTCCGCACTGAGTGCATGCGGCCTCTTTCCGATGTGAAAGTCGTGTATTCCAGTGTGATGTTGTGCTTCATTTAGCATATTCAGCATTTTTTTACAATTGTCATAACCTGGCTCAGAGCTCATTACAAATAAAGTGAGAAAGGTCGAAAGCTTTTATAATGAAGGCTTAGACTGCAGCCCTGCCCTATTGAAACACAAAACATAAACAAAACCAACACAGCAGGCAGTTATACACACTCCCGCGCATAAGAATGGGAAACCCGACAACAATAAACAACTCGGCACATACTCAAAACTACACTCTTTTAATACATTTACACCATCCTCATTACAAACATCCCGGACGAGCCCCCATTTAGAGACAAACGGGGGCTCGTCCGGGATGTTTGGAATGAGGATGGTTATATAATTGTGTTAAAAGAGTGTAGTTTTGAGTATGTGCCGAGTTGTTTATTGTTGAAATAAAAGTGGGATCCAAATATAACAAGTTTATTTTACAAATAAATAAATAAACACATGCCGGCCAACACAAAAGTTATTCAGAGGATCGAGACGACACAAAATCATCTTAATTAAAACAGGATGATTTCCACTTTATTACTTTTTCAAAAACAAAATTGCTTGTAAAAATACAATTGGAAACTTTTTAGATTTGTAGTCAAATTAACATGAGAAATGCAACAGTTTAAGGAGTGCAGAAAGTATACAACCGCCAAAATTCAAGGTATAACCACAATATAAGAACTTAAATAATATGAAACCTTATGATTGTCTATAATAAGTTTAAATTGGAGTTTATTTGTTATAAGTCATGCATTTATTATTATTATTGTGTGTATATTTGTATTTTGCGAGTTAATTTAATTAATTATCATGCACCTGTCAGGGGGAGGATATGAATGTAAGGGCGGAGGGGGAAGTGACAAAGAGGAACAAATGTTTGGATTTGGGAATGGTGGTTACTGACAGTTTTTTGACCACACTTCATTAATTTTGCTTGGTTTTTCGTTTGTTTGAATTATGAACTTAATTTAGAAATACTTTGGAAACAAAATGTTTTTCTTTAATAAACGAAATTGATTTTTGTGCGTACAAAAATAAAATAATCGCTATACCCGGATCCACGGCCCACTCAGAAAGGCCGATACACCTTCTTTAATAACTACTAGATAGCAGCTGGAAAACAAGTATATCACTTTTCCTGAGCAATTTCATCAGAATGAGTTGTTGCAATGCTGAATAAAATGTTAAACCCTTTGATTTAATGTAAACCACTATATTTACTCCAAGTTCAGAAATCAATGTCAAGCGGTCTCTCAGTTTTTTTCCAGAGCTGTATAATCATGTCAAGTCAAGTCATCTTTATATATATATATATATATATATATATATATATATATATATATATAGCGCTTTTTACAATGCAAATTGTGGCAAAGCAGCTTTACATGAATAAGAAAATGGTTTCATTGTGCAGCTTATTCTATATATTATTGATTCATTCCGTTGCAAATATTCAGTCCCTCCAGAAAAACGCGATTATGCGTTCGCTTGATTTCATGCATAATCAGCCAAAGTCCGCATATTTATGCGGGGGTCGCATTTTTTCAAATATGCCGCGCTTTCGCCGCATAAATTGCCGATTTCAACAAGAAAAATATGCGGGGCTTGCATGATTTTATAATCCCTGTATTTTCGTTGCAAAAAAGTCTCATATATCTTAGCAGAAAGTTGAAAAATGTTGCGTTTACTTCACACAAGTAAAGCGCCATTATTTTCCCCGTTGCCATGGGAACCTCTTGAAGTGACGTAATGACGCGACGTGAACGTCATCTGTAAACCCCGCGGTGAAACCGTGATGAAGCACGCCGATCATTCTCATTTGCCAACAAAAATAAGCTCAAAAGACCGCGCGAAGCAGTTTCCCGCTCTTTTACATGATAGTGGGGGCAAATTATTTTGCACTCCGTTCAACTGCGTGTCGGACCACAGATGACGCTGTATATTAGTAGTGTGTAAAATAATTTATGCTGCAGTAAGATTGGAAGCACTTGATTTAACAGAAGATGTGTGTTTTGTATCGCTACCTCTGTTAAACAGGAGGCACACATTTTATTTTTTTATATTTTATTTATTCATTTTTACAGAAGTTGAATATTCCTTTTGTAAAGCGACAGAACTTATTTGACTCAATATTTTTTAATTTTGGGCCATGTGTTGATGAAGGTCTGAAATAAAACAGAATGAGAACTTCAATATTCTGTGATTTAGTAATTCTGCCTCTTTACATGAAGGCAGTATCTAGTGAGAACAGGGTGTTGGGGGGGAATCACCTTTTTTTCCTCTTTTGCATCAAAAACCGCAGTTTTTGCAAGTTCCCGCAATTTCATCGCATAAACTTGCAAAACTATCCCGCATATTCCATCGCGTTTTTTAAGAAAACGTGCCGCATAGTCAAGGATTTTTGCCCGCAACAATCACAAAAAAATCCCGCGTTTTTCTGGAGGGACTTAAATATCAGTGCAAAACTGTGCGCCGCGGCGCCCCCGGTGAACGGTAGCGGTATTGCAGCGGAGGCCGTAGATAGTCCAAATCAATATATTAAAATAATCAAAATATTCCAATTGTTCTAAAATTGGATTTTTAAAAAAAATATATTTGTAAAGAATGTTTACATCAAACTTTGAATTTCTAAGCAAATGTCGGTATATATTTTTTAACGGCGGGGTCGTGGAGCTTTTGCAATGTTTTTGGGGGGCTTTATATAGACAATGAAAATAATTGAACTCCTCAAAGAAGCAAAACACATTCATTCACAGCTCAATTTTAAGACGTCGCACTGGTTTTAAGTGCGAGTTCTGAACATGAACGTTGCTCGCTAGACAACTTTGGGCAACATTTTTTCTTATGAGTCTGTAGATGAGATGATCGTGTGAAGCTCTTCCCGCAGCGCGAGCACCTGTACGGTTTCTCTCCCGTGTGAATTCTCTGGTGCTGTTTTAAGTTGCCCAGTGAAGAAAAGCTCTTCCCGCAGTCAAAGCATATATGAGGTCTCACGCCAGTGTGAACGCTCTCGTGCTCCTTTAAATACTGCAGTCGTGAAAAACCCTTTCCGCAGACGGAACAAACGCGAGGCTTCACCGCAGTGTGAACTTTAAGGTGCGTTTTTAAGTTGGATTCGAAAACGAATGTTTTCTCGCACCGATCGCAGCTGAACGCCTTCACTCCGGAGTGAGAGAGCAGATGATCTTTCAGAATGGATTTGGACGTGAAGCTCTTTCCACACTGAGCGCAAGTGGACGTTTTTCCTCTAGTGTGAATCCTCATGTGATAATTTAAGTCTTCTGTGTGACTGTAAGTCTTTCCGCACTGAGAGCATGTGTAAAGACTCTCTCCGGTGTGAAATGTCACGTGTCTGAGAAGGTTTGATTTGTGTCTGTAACTCTTTCCGCACTGAGAGCAGGTGAACGGTTTTTCTCCATTGTGAATCCTCATGTGCACGTTTAAATCCTCTTTGCGGCTGAAACTCTTTCCACACTGAGAGCAGGAGAACGGTTTCACTCCGGAGTGAATCCTCATGTGTCTCTTCAGGGCTGATTTGTGTTTCAGACTCTTTCCGCACTCGGAGCAGGTGAAAAATCCTCCGACTTGTCGTTGTGTGCCACTCTCTTCAGACTTTGAAACGGCCGCATTTCCGTCTTCATTTTTGAAACGAGTGTTTTGAAGCAGATGCTGTTTGTCTTCATTTTTATGTGTCAGTTTTACATCTTCATTCGCTTCCGTCGCATCTAAAATCAACAATTAAATAAGAAACAAAGAAATAAAGTTCATTATTAATTGAGCACAATTAGTATCTAGTTTTAGATGTTTTGTAATATGTAAGTTTTAATCTCGGTTCCCCCAAAAATGAAATTTCTGTCTTTAATTACTCATCCTTGTTTCTTTCCATGCTCCCTTCGTTCATCTTCGGAAACACAAATTAAGATATTTTAGTTTTTTTATCCTCCATTGAAAGCTACGGAATTAACACACTCAAAGTAGGTAGAAAACACATTAAAATAGTCACCGTGACTACATGGTTCAACCTTGATATTATGAAGGGACATGAACAGGGGCGGACTGGCCATCGGGAGCACCGGGAGATTTCCCGGTGACCTGATGGTCATTCTGGCCTGCCGCTGTGCTGTCGATCAGACTGACGTGCGATAGGCTGGTATGCAACTGTGAATTAATTGACGCACTTATGAATCTACGAATCAGGCGATGGCGGAGTGAAAATGACACCAACATCAGCGAAGCACTGCCTGATCGGCTGTATCCAGAGACAGGCTTTATCTGGGAAAATAGTGCAAAAAATGGAGCGTAAACGCAAAGGAGGAGCAGAGAGGGAACGCATAAAAAGGAGAAAATCCCTGGCCACAGACAAAATCCCAGCCATGTTCGCCAGTAAGGGAACAGGTCGGTCAGAATTACATTTACATGTTATTTACTAGGGGTGGAAAAAAAAATCGATCCGTTCGGTTCTCCACACTCGGTTCTCCACGCGCTCGGACGGTCCGCCGTTCAACTTAAATCTGACAAAGCATCTGTGATATGGTTTACTATTAATAACACGTAAAACAATCAGGGTTCAGTTCATATGTGTTTCTGTTGATGGATGAACATTATGGGTTCCCAGACATTACAACAACATCGATGAAAAAAAAACCGAACCGTGAAAAAGTTGAACTGTTCCACCCCTAATATTTACTTCATCATTTGGCAGATGGACGCTTTCATCCGAAGCAACTTACAATAGATCAAATCTATTCTTTATAAAAAATAATACAAATATATATATATAATGATAGAAGTTTTAAAAGCGCATCTTAATGACAAACTAGCGCATTGTTTTATATACTGTATGGGGATACATAGAGCATTGGAAATATATAAAATATCAATATTTTAACATGTGAATATGTATCTTTTATTATCCCTTCTTAAAATGTGTAAGCCAATTTTATATTTGTCTTTGGTGTGGTGGTATAGATGGTCTTGTTCTAAAATGTATATATATATCATATATTTGTAAAGAATGATTACATCATAATTCACATGAAAAACTTGTATTTCTAGGTAAATGTGGGTATATATTTTTTAACGGCGGGGTCGTGGAGCTTTTGCAATGTTTTTGGGGGGCCTTACCCCACTTAAGTTTGGGAAGCTCTGCTCTAGGGGATTAGAAACCTCTTGGATTTCATCAAAAATATCTTTGTGTTCAGAAGACGAACGAAGATCTTAAAGGTGTGGAATAACATGAGGGTGAGGAATTAATGACAGAAATTTCCTTTTAGTGTTCCTTAAAGAGAATGAAGGAAAACACTAACCGATTTGTTCCTCTGTATCTTCATCTTTTATTCCGCAGGGTTCTTCCTTAAACTCCATCTTTGCAATAGTATGTCAGGAGTTTCTCCTGCTTCTTGTTTCTGTGCAGATTTAAATTAATAAACAAACACACATTTTGCTAAAGTATGCATGTGTGCATCATCACCTCATCCACTTTCAATAGTTAACTTTGACAACGAGTCGAAACACTTCAGCATGTTCGTTATTATTTCTAATATTATGTCCTTAAACACTAATCAAACAACTATAATAGGATCCCTTCTGTCTTTTTAAAGAACATCAAAAGATGTGTTGAACCTCCTGGCGTTATAATTCTGAGTTCTGATTGGTCGATTTTTTTTATTCTGATTGGTCCAATATTTATAGTTTGTCAATTATATGTAGGGAATTTTAATATTTCATTTGCATTTTTTTGGTATTGTAGTGGTTTTACAGAAGGGATGTTTTTTTGTGCTATTTTTTCAACAAAGGTGATTTCACCCCCCTCAAATCTTGCCCTTCTTACATTAGATATGATTTATAATTAAAAACTGTTTACCAGGTTTCATTTGTTCATTTCATAAAATGGAAACAACTCATAATAAAAAAAAATAGTAACGAGTTTAGCGTAATGTACAACATCACTCGGTTCATTTCTGAGTCGATTCACTAAATGAACCGATTCGTTTGAATTTAGATTTCTCCTAATAAATGATCAAATGAATGTACTCACAGTCTGAAAAACAGCAGATTTAGAGCAGAATGAACGGCTGTGTTCTAACTCTCATGTTTATGTTCCCTCACTCACTTCTTCTTCTTCTAGACTCGGATGTTTTTTGCTTCGCTTACACGAGCGCCCTCCACTGGAACTCCAGTGATGGAGATTCTTTAAATTCATATAACAGGCAATGCGTCGCGATATACAGTGAAAATGAAAGTTGCTCATTCTGAAAAGTTAGGAGGAAGCAATATAATTAAATTCTGGAAGGAAATCTTTATCTGTGCGATTTCTCACATGCACATTATTCCTTTATGAAATTTTTTACACATTTTTTCATGAAATTCTTTTTAGTCTTTCAAATGCACGCTGCTTTTCTTCATTTGCTTCCATTGGGGCTCAAAACAATAAATTCCTATAATTTAAATAAAAAACAATATGAAAGGAGCCTACTGTACTGTAAAGTTATATCTTTATGGTATTTTAGTCATGGATTAATCATGGATATGAAAGAGAACTTTGCTCAATTTAACTGACCCTTCGCAAAGCCCCGCCCCCTTTAGTTACTGTTGCCATGCGCTCTCACGCCACACATCATGTTCTCACGCAGTGAAGAATACATCGCGAAGCAAAGAGTACACTGACAACGTATGAAAGTTTCATATTTGATATATCATAATTATTTAAAGAAGTTTAATCAGTAAACAGTGTCTAGTGTGTGTTTAATGTGTCGCTCCTCGATCATCTCTTCATACTAGTTCATTTATAGCATCAAATAAACATGAATGAACATCAGAAGGAATGTTGTTTCAAGCGCCGAAAGACGTTCAAGTTCACCGACGTTAATCTACTGACTCCCCTGATATGATTGGCCAGATCGCCTGTCAATCAAACATTCACATTAATTTGCACAGCGCTTTTCACAATACATATGATTTCAACGCAGCTTTACAGATGATGTATGTGTTTAGATTACAATTTAGAGTGATCTGTCCAAGTTATGCATTTCAGCAACGTACATAAATCAAGCAGATAGCTAACAATGTATTCGTGTAAACAACTTTAAGGCACAAACCATGAGCTCGTTGTCAAATTATTAAGATATATAGATGAATTTAGCATGGTGCACCATCTGAAATCCTCGCTGGAGTTGAAGTTTTCCTCAGAAAACACAAATGGAAACTACTTCGCTCTGGGTAATGGGCAACTCTGGGTTAACTTAGACAACTGGGGGCAATGCTTTTTCTCATGAGTCCGTAGATGAGATGATCGGGTGAAGCTCTTGCCGCATGAGGAGCACCGGTGCGGCTTCTCTCCGGTGTGACCTCTCTCGTGATCTTTCAGGTCTCCCGACCGAGCGAAGCTCTTCCCGCAGTGTGAGCACCGGTACGGCTTCTCTCCGGTGTGACCTCTCTGGTGTAACTGTAGATGCGTGTTCGTGGAGAAGCTCTTCCCGCAGTCGGAGCACACGTAAGGTCTCACGCCGGTGTGAATACGCTCGTGCTGGTTTAAATACTTCCGTAGGGAAAAACTCTTTCCGCAAAAAGAACAAAAGTGTGGCTTCACGCCAGCGTGGATTATAAGGTGTCTTCTCAAGCACGACGCAACAACGAACGTTTTCTCGCACTGATCGCAGCTGAAGGATCTCACGCCGGAGTGAGAGCGCAGATGATTGTTGAGGACTCTTTTGCAACCGAAGCTCTTTCCGCACTGAGAGCAGGAGAACGGTTTTTCTCCATTGTGGATTCTCATGTGTCTTTTGAGCACTGATTTATCCGAGAAGCTCTTTCCGCACTGAGAGCAGGTGAACGGGTTTTCTCCGGTGTGAATCCTCATGTGTCTGATGAACTGTGGTTTATCCGTGAAGCTCTTTCCGCACTCGGAGCAGGTGGACAGTTTTTCTCCAGCGTGAGATTTCACGTGTCTGTTGAAGTGCGCTTTATACGTGTAACTCTTTCCGCACTCGGAGCAGGTTAGACATCCTTTGACTCGGGCTTGTTTTTGTGCGAAATTCTCTCCCGCGTTTCCATCTTCACTCTTGAAGTGATGAGATTTCTGTTGTTTATCTTCATTTTTAGATGTCAGGTTTCCATGAAAATTGTCTTCATTCGCTTCCATCGCATCTAAAATCAACAAGAGATTCCCAAAACTCAATGACAAATGAGAAACAAAAACAATTTAGCACACATCTAGTTTACTACTGAGTCTTCTAGCATCTAGTTTTAGATGTATCGTCTGAGAAGAAGAGCTTTTTTTTGCGTTCGAGTCCATCTGGGAGGTGGGAAGTCGTGTTTAAAACGGCAGGTGCGTTCAAGTCATAATAAGTCAAATAAATACAGAAAATGATGAACAAAGAATGTGCACCAGGTATGTTTTGCTTCATTTTATGTTTTTAGTTCATTTATAAAGTTTATCGTTACATATTATGTTGTTATAATGTTACCATATTTTGTGCAGGCAATTAGCTTACTTCGTTAAAAATATAAAATCTGGACAATGTCACTGCTAAATACCTATAATATCGTGGTTTTCCGCCATGTTTTCTACTCGTAAAATAGTATATATGTATATATGTACAGGGTTGGGGAGTAACGAGATACAAGTAACTTAGTTTCGTATTTAAAATACAGAATTTGAGTGACTGTGTTTGATTTTAAATGGGTGGTAATCAGATTCCAGTTCCATCTGAAAAGTGTTTTAGATTACCAAAGTGATTACTTTGAGTTTTAATGTCATTTAAACAGCGATTGGTGATTCTGACCATCTGAAAAATCATCCTAAGATATATTTCTGCTCATAAGTTTCATACCCCTTGCAGAATATGCAGCATTTTAATAATTTTAACAAAATAAGAGGGATCATGAAAATTATATTTTTATTTATTACTGTCCTGAATAAGCTATTTCACATAACAGATGACTGAATTTATAAAAAATTGCCCCATTCAAAAGTTTGCATGTCATGACCGGGATGATCCACGGCTGTTTTCATGTTTTGCGATACAGTGCAAAAGGTAAAGAAAGAAAAAAGAAAAGATAATTGTGAATTTTTATCTCAGAATTCTGACTTTTTTCCCTACAATTGCAAGTTATAAAGTCAGAATTGCTTTATAAAAACTTGATATTCAGATTTTTTTTTTTTTTTTTGAAATTGCGAGTCTCACAATTCTGGCATTTTTCCCACAATTCAGACTTTTTTCTGGAAAATTGCGAGTTTCTGACTTTTCTCACAAGTCTGAGATTTTATCTCAAAATTGAGAGTTTATATCTCGGAATTCAGACTTTTTTCTTTCAATTCTGACATTTTGTCTCAAAATTGAGTGTATAACTCACAATTGCAACTTTATATCACGGAATTCTGAGAAAAAAAGTCAGAATTGTGAGATAAAAACTCACAATGACCTTTTTTGTGTTTGTTTCACACTTATTAGTATTCCAAAGTATTCTAAAGTATTTAGATTAAGTGACTAAACTTGAGTAATGTAACGAAATACGTTACAAATGACTTTTTAAAGCATGTATTTTGTAATCTGTAGTGAAATACATTTTAAAAGTGACCCACCCAGCCCTGATTATATACTAATTTACTTCATGCAATGCATGTAAAATTGCCATTAAAAGATACAAATTCAATGCATTTAAGTTGCATATTAATGTATTCTTGTGGCAACATGTAATGAAAAAAAGAAGAGTAATAATGGGGGTAATAACATTTTCATAAGAATATTGATATATCATTTCTTTCCCAAATGTCTGATAAACATGCTGTAAGCAACATTCATTTTATTCAATAATATTCCTCATCAGTCATTAAAGAGAATGAAGGAAAACACCAACCTATTTGTTCCTCTGTATCTTCATCTTTTATTCCGCAGGGTTCTTCCTTAAACTCCATCTTTACAATAGTGTGTCAGTAGTTTCTCCTGCTTCTTCTTCTTCTTCTTCTAGACTCGGATGTGTTTCATTGCTTCAGTTGCACGAGCGCCCTCTACTGGCGGAAACCATATTAAACCTTCTAATCTTCATAGATTAGACACAACCAAGATATGAAGTTATTAATGTTGTTTATATGTCTGTGATGTTTTAATATGCTTTCAGTTTGGAATCACAGGTGTTTCTGATCATTCACTATGCTGCGAAGGAGAAGCGTACCGGTATATTTTTCTGCTGTTATGAAAAATCATGCAGTTTTAGCAATATTTAGCGGGTGAATTATGCATATGATGTACATTATGATGTTTTAATGAACTGTACTGACATTCTATAATGATTAAATAATGGTTTCATAACGTAGTCAAGAAAAAGGCTTATCATATTAATTGCCGTTCCTGCTGTCACTCTAATGTTATGGCGTGCAGTCTGCCAATATTTTTAGGAAATTGAAAGACAAATGATATATAGAATTAAGATATCATTCTAATTTGACTAGGAATTAGACTTAAAAGAATTAAAAGTAGCATTCTGTGGCTGGAGAGTGTTGTGATGATCTACAGCCACGGCTGGGTGATTTACTTTTAAAATGTATTTCACTACAGATTACAAAATACATGCTTTAAAAAGTCATTTGTAACGCATTTCGTTACATTACTCAAGTTTAGTAACTTTAGAATACTTTGGAATACTAATAAGTGTGAAACAAACACAAAAAAGGTCATTGTGAGTTTTTATCTCACAATTCTGACTTTTTCCCTCAGAATTATGTGATCTAAAGTTGCAATTGTGAGTTATAAAGTCAGAATTATGAGATATAAACTCACAATATTGAGAAAAGTCAGAATTATGAGATATAAACTCACAATATTGAGAAAAGTCAGAATTATGAGATATAAACTCACAATATTGAGAAAAGTCAGAATTATGAGATATAAACTCACAATATTGAGAAAAGTCAGAATTATGAGATATAAACTCGCAATATTGAGAAAAGTCAGAATTATGAGATATAAACTCACAATATTGAGAAAAGTCAGAATTATGAGATATAAACTGACAATATTGAGAAAAGTCAGAATTATGAGATATAAACTGACAATATTGAGAAAAGTCAGAATTATGAGATATAAACTGACAATATTGAGAAAAGTCAGAATTATGAGATATAAACTGACAATATTGAGAAAAGTCAGAATTATGAGATATAAACTCACAATATTGAGAAAAGTCAGAATTATGAGATATAAACTCACAATATTGAGAAAAGTCAGAATTATGAGATATAAACTCACAATATTGAGAAAAGTCAGAATTATGAGATATAAACTCACAATATTGAGAAAAGTCAGAATTATGAGATATAAACTCACAATATTGAGAAAAGTCAGAATTATGAGATATAAACTGACAATATTGAGAAAAGTCAGAATTATGAGATATAAACTCGCAATATTGAGAAAAGTCAGAATTATGAGATATAAACTGACAATATTGAGAAAAGTCAGAATTATGAGATATAAACTCAAAATATTGAGAAAAGTCAGAATTATGAGATATAAACTGACAATATTGAGAAAAGTCAGAATTATGAGATATAAACTCGCAATATTGAGAAAAGTCAGAATTATGAGATATAAACTCACAATATTGAGAAAAGTCAGAATTATGAGATATAAACTCAAAATATTGAGAAAAGTCAGAATTATGAAATATAAACTGACAATATTGAGAAAAGTCAGAATTATGAGATATAAACTCGCAATATTGAGAAAAGTCAGAATTATGAGATATAAACTGACAATATTGAGAAAAGTCAGAATTATGAGATATAAACTCAAAATATTGAGAAAAGTCAGAATTATGAGATATAAACTCAAAATATTGAGAAAAGTCAGAATTATGAGATATAAACTCGCAATATTGAGAAAAGTCAGAATTATGAGATATAAACTCACAATATTGAGAAAAGTCAGAATTATGAGATATAAACTCAAAATATTGAGAAAAGTCAGAATTATGAGATATAAACTGACAATATTGAGAAAAGTCAGAATTATGAGATATAAACTCGCAATATTGAGAAAAGTCAGAATTATGAGATATAAACTCGCAATATTGAGAAAAGTCAGAATTATGAGATATAAACTCGCAATATTGAGAAAAGTCAGAATTATGAGATATAAACTCGCAATATTGAGAAAAGTCAGAATTATGAGATATAAACTGACAATATTGAGAAAAGTCAGAATTATGAGATATAAACTGACAATATTGAGAAAAGTCAGAATTATGAGATATAAACTCACAATATTGAGAAAAGTCAGAATTATGAGATATAAACTCAAAATATTGAGAAAAGTCAGAATTATGAGATATAAACTGACAATATTGAGAAAAGTCAGAATTATGAGATATAAACTCACAATATTGAGAAAAGTCAGAATTATGAGATATAAACTCACATACTAAATTCACAATTGCAAGAAAAAAAGTCAGTATTGCAAGTTTAAATCTCCCAATTCTGACTTTATAACTTGCAATTGTGAGTTTAAATCTCGCAATTCTGAGAAAAAGGTCAGAATTGTGAAACACAAACTCACAATTGTGAGGGAAAAAACAAATAGTGAGAAAAAGTCACAGTGACGAGTGAATTATAAAATGACTCACAAAACATGAAAACAGTGGAAAACATGAAACTGAACTCGTCTTTTTCAGACGGTCAGAGTCAGAGAATCACCAATCGCTGTTTAAATGACATTAAAACTCAAAGTAATCACTTTGGTAATCTAAAACACTTTTCAGATGGAACTGTAATCTGATTACCACCCATTTCAAATGAAATAGTTACTCAAATTTTTTAGTAAAATCAGTTTTCAATTCATTAAACCATTAACCAGATTAACAATCAACTCACTTAAACCATTCGAAATGACTAAAACCTCATTCGAATTTGACATCTATCACTTTATTACATCCATAAATGGTTACGGTCATTTACATTTCAAAAGGGTCCCCGTGTCAAACAATCAAACTTCACTACTAATTTTAGCAAATTATCCAGCTTTTGCTTAATATGAATGTCAAACGTATTGATGGATCTGACCATTAACTTTGCTCAAGAGACACCTTTATGCAATGTTTTTTCTTATGAGTGTATAGATTAGACAACTGGGTGAATCTATTCCCGCATGAGGAGCACTGGTGCGGCTTCTCTCCGGTGTGAACCCTCTCGTGATCTCTCAGGTTCCCTGACCGGGCGAAACTCATTCCGCAGTGTGAACACTTGTACGGTCTCTCTCCAGTATGAATTCTCTCGTGATCTTTCAAGCATTTTGAGTAAGAGAAGCTCTTCTCGCAGTGTGAGCACTTGTACGGTTTCTCTCCAGTGTGAACTCGCTGGTGTGATTTTAAGGCACTGGATGTGGAAAAGCTCTTCCCGCAGTCGGAGCACACGTAAGGTCTCACGCCGGTGTGAATATTCTCGTGCTTTTTTAAATTGTGCAGTTCTGAAAAACCCTTCCCACATAACGAGCAGAAGTGAGGCTTCAGGCCAGTATGGATTTTAAGGTGCGCTCTTAAGTTTGAGGCCAAAACGAACGTTTTCTCGCACTGATCGCAGCTGAAGGATCTCACTCCGGAGTGAGAGCGCAGATGATTTTTGAGGACACTTTTGTACCTGAAACTCTTTCCGCACTGAGAGCACGAGAAAGGTTTTTCTCCGGTGTGAATCCTCATGTGGTCATTTAAGTGTCTTTTATGTAAGAAGCTCTTTCCGCACTGAGAGCAGGTGAACGTTCTTTCTCCACTGTGAATCCTCGTGTGGTCATTTAAGTGTCTTTTACGTAGGAAACTCTTTCCACATTGAGCGCAGATGAACGGTCTTTCTCCGGTGTGAACTCTCATGTGAATCTTAAGGTTTGATTTCTGTGTGAAACTCTTTCCACACTCGGAGCAGGTGAAAGATCCTCCAGATTTTCCATCTTGTTTTTCAGTGAAATTCTCCTCGGTCTTTGAAACGACCTCATTTCCGTCTTCGTTTTTGAAGTGATGAGGCTGGTCTTCGTTTTTAAATGTCAGTTCGCCATCTTCATTTGTGAAATGATGGTGTTTATCTTCATTCACTTCCGTTGGGTCTAAAATAAAGATTAAAATTCCCAGAATGTGTTGTAAATGTATTTAATTTGCATATTAATGCGTTCTTGTGGCAATGTGTAATAACATGGCAACATTTTTTATTTCATTTCAACATAATTTATTTCCCTATTGACTTCTTGTGTTTCCCCAAAATGTCTGATTAATGTACTTTGCTGCTAACGTAACCATGGTTCCCTGAGAAAGGGGAACAACGACTGCGTCTTGCAAGACGCTACAGGGAAAACTCCTTTTTCTCCAATAACTGAAGCCTTTTTCAATCACGCAGTGAAACTGAAGGGCCATTGGTTCGGGCAGTTTGAATAAGATCTTAACCAAAAACTGATGCACCTCTAACATTACATTTATTTCCATCGGAAAAATGTTTTGGTATTGATAATGCACTCTATAAAGTCTCCTCCAGCACATCCCAAACACTTACACGGAGGTTAAAGACTCAGAAGTGCCAAATCAAGTGTGAAAATGATTCTTCATGCTCTCTGAACCATTTTTTCACAATTTTAACCCTGATGAATATTGGCATTTTTATGAGAATATCTCATATTTCATAGGAATGTTGATATATAATTTATTTCCCTATTGACTTCTTGTGTTTCCCCAAAATGCCTGATTAACGTACTTTGCTACTAACGTAACCATGGTTCCCTGAGAAAGGGGAACAACGACTGCGTTTTGCTAGACGCTACAGGGAAAACTCCTTTTTCTCCGATAACTGAAGCCTTTTTCAATCACGCAGTGAAACTGAAGGGCCATTGGTTCGGGCAGTTTGAATAAGATCTTAACCAAAAACTGATGCACCTCTAACATTACATTTATTTCCATCGAAAAAATGTTTTGGTATTGATAATGCACTCTATAAAGTCTCCTCCAGCACATCCCAAACACTTACACGGAGGTTAAAGACTCAGAAGTGCCAAATCAAGTGTGAAAATGATTCTTCATGCTCTCTGAACCATTTTTTCACAATTTTAAACCTGATGAATATTGGCATTTTTATGAGAAGATCTCATATTTCATAGGAATATTGATATATAATTTATTTCCCTATTGACTTCTTGTGTTTCCCCAAAATGCCTGATAAACGTACTTTGCTACTAACGTAACCATGGTTCCCTGAGAAAGGGGAACAACGACTGCGTCTTGCAAGACAATACAGGGAAAACTCCTTTTTCTCCGATAACTGAAGCCTTTTTCAATCACGCAGTGAAACTGAAGGGCCATTGGTTCGGGCAGTTTGAATAAGATCTTAACCAAAAACTGATGCACCTCTAACATTACATTTATTTCCATCGAAAAAATGTTTTGGTATTGAGAATGCAAGAGGAGAGCAGTCTATAAAGTCTCCTCCAGCACATCCCAAACACTTACACGGAGGTTAAAGACTCAGAACTGCCAAATCAAGTGTGAAAATGATTCTTCATGCTCTCTGAACCATTTTTTCACAATTTTAACCCTGATGAATATTGGCATTTTTATGAGAATATCTCATATTTCATAGGAATGTTGATATATAATTTATTTCCCTATTGACTTCTTGTGTTTCCCCAAAATGCCTGATTAACGTACTTTGCTACTGACGTAACCATGGTTCCCTGAGAAAGGGGAACAACGACTGCGTCTTGCTAGACGCTACCGGGAAAACTCCTTTTTCTCCAATAACTGAAGCCTTTTTCAATCACGCAGTGAAACTGAAGGGCCATTGGTTCGGGCAGTTTGAATAAGATCTTAACCAAAAACTGATGCACCTCTAACATTACATTTATTTCCATCGAAAAAATGTTTTGGTATTGATAATGCACTCTATAAAGTCTCCTCCAGCACATCCCAAACACTTACACTGAGGTTAAAGACTCAGAAGTGCCAAATCAAGTGTGAAAATGATTCTTCATGCTCTCTGAACCATTTTTTCACAATTTTAACCCTGATAAATATTGGCATTGTCATCCGGAAACATGGCCGCATCTTCCGACGGGGATGTTTTAAGACATGAAAAGCTACACGCTCATCTTTTAGGGTTAAAAGAACCGTTTCCAAACCTAAAACATGCTAGAAACACTGTAATAATGATCCAGTCATGGGTTTTTGCCTATTAAAATCCAAACAGCGGCTTCTGTAGTGTATAAGAGGTCTACGCCTGGATCTCAGGAGGATATGTCAGTTTTCATCTTCCTCGTCGGTCATTAAAGAGAATGAAGGAAAACACCAACCTATTTGTTCCTCTGTATCTTCATCTTTTATTCCGCAGGGTTCTTCCTTAAACTCCATCTTTACAATAGTATGTCAGTAGTTTCTCCTGCTTCTTCTCCTGTGGGAAGATGGGAATATTCCCCAGCATTTAAATCATAAACAACTCTCATTGGAATTGTAAAAAAACAGTGTTTACGTTTCACGAGCGTAATGAACACTTCAGTCGGTTCATTTCGATTCATTTCTGAGTGATTCACTAAATGAACTGACTCGTTTGGATTTAGATTTCTACTAATAAATGATTAAATGAATGTACTCACAGTCTGAAAAACATCAGATTTAGAGCAGAATGAACGGCTGTGTTCTAACTCTCATGTTTATGTTCTCTTCCTTCCCTCACTCACTCACTTCTTCTTCTTCTAGACTCGGATGTGTTTTTGCTCCAGTTGCACGAGCGCCCTCTACTGACGGAAACCAATCTCTATTAAACCTTCATAGATTAGATACAAGACATCCAAAACAAGATCCTTGGGAAGAAACTATTTACCTCCCCAAATATGTTTGATTTGGGATAAAGATTAGAACTAAATTTTCACTTTTTTAATCGATAAATGTTAAACATCAACAACAACATCAGTAACACGCAACCGTTGAAAGAGTCCAGAAAGTAAATACAATTTCAAACTCCTTAGTAGATGTTTGAAGTTTGAATCTGTATCCCAAATCAAACATATTCGGAAAGGTAAATAGTTTCTTCACAAAGATCTTGTGTTGGATGTCTCGTATCGAATCTATGAAGCTTTAATTGAGATTGGTTTTCGCCAGTAGAGGGCGCTCGAACAACTGAAGCAAAAACATAGAAGAAGAAGAAGAGAGTGAGGGAAGAAAACATAAACATGAGAGTTAGAACACAGCCGTTCATTCTGCTCTAAATCTGATGTTTTTCAGACTGTGAGTACATTCATTTAATCATTTATTTGGAGAAATCTAAATCTAAACGAGTCAGTTCATTTAGTGAATCACTCAGAAATGAATCGAATTGAACCGACTCAAGTGTTCATTACGCTCGTGAAACGTAAACACGTAACTAAACAAAATGTCAGTACAAACATTAAAAGCATATTTCAACAATCATAGGGTTTTTTTTTTCGTTTTTATACAGCATTTGAAAAAAAAACTTTCAAAAAAAAAGAAAGGTGAGGGTCTTTATCTAACAAACATTATTATTGTTATTTTTAGTTTTTAAATTGGTTTTTATTTTTTTTATCTATTTTTCATTTAAGTTCAAAAGATGTGATTTTGTTTGTTTCATATATTGTCTACTGCTCTCTCTCTCTCTAAAAAAATTAATTCATGTATATTTTTCTATACTATTTATGAATAATGATAATTGAGAGTGATTAAATGTGAAGATCATCTGCTGAATGAGCAACATTCACTCCTTCAGTCAGTGAAGCCGCTCCCACAGCCGTTCATGAGAGTTTAAATGCTGGGGAATATTCCTATCTTCCCACAGGAGAAACTACTGACACACTATTGTAAAGATGGAGTTTAAGGAAGAACCCTGCGGAATAAAAGATGAAGATACAGAGGAACAAATAGGTTGGTGTTTTCCTTCATTCTCTTTAATGACTGACGAGGAACAGTAAAGGATCGGTTTACTAAAGAATTAAAAGTTCCTGATCATTTACTCTCCTCCATGTCATCCGAAATGTTTATGTCTTTCTTTCTTCAGTTGAAAAGAAATGAAGGTTTTTGAGGAAATCATTCCAGGATTGTTTTCCATATAGTGGAATTCAATGGGGTTCAACAGGTTGAAATGTCAGTTTCAGTGCAGCTTCAAAGACTCTACATGATCCCAGAATAAACAATTTTATTTTTTATTATCCCACAATAAAATAAAATATACATATGATTTTTTTTAACCACAAATGCTCGTCTTGCACTGTTCTCCGACGCGCGTCCAGGATTTCTACGTAGTCGTATTTGGAAAGGTCATTTTCTCCTGCAACTTAATAATCATCCGACATCCTTGTTTTACCTTTTTATTTTTATAGAGAGTTTCACTTCATTTTTACACATTCATCTTGTAAACATCGGGTCGGTCTTTTCAACGTGATTACTTAATGTGTGAAGTCGTGGACGCTCATCGCAGAACGTTTGTGGTTAAAAAAAGCATATATATTTTTTATTTTATGTTTACAAGGTGAATGTGCAAAAATTAAGTGAAACATCCCATAAAAATAAAGGTAAAACAAGGATGTCGGATGATTATGAAGTTATATGGAGAAAAATCCTGGAATGATTTCCTCAAAAACCTTTCGACCGAAGAGAGAAAGACATCAACATCTTGAACGGCATGGAGTAAATGATCAGGAAACATCTAAAACCATACAAGTATTAAACTAGATTGGTGCAACATTTTGATTTTTGACCAATATTTGTTTCTCATTTATCCTTCTGTTATTGAATAATGGGGATTTAATATGTTCATTTTAGACCCGATGGAAGAGAATGAAGACAAACCTCGTCACTTCACAAAGACGGGAGACGGAAATGCGGTCGTTTCAAAGACGGAAGAGAGTTTCACGCCAAAACAAGCCGGAGTCAAAGGATCTTTCAGCTGCTCCGAGTGCGGAAAGAGTTTCAGACATAAAGGAAACCTAAATGTGCACATGAAACATCACACCGGAGAAAAACCGTTCGCATGCACTCATTGTGGAAAGAGCTTCAGTCGCAAAGACGAATTAAACGTGCACATGAGGATTCACACCGGAGAAAAACCGTTCTCCTGCTCTCAGTGCGGAAAGAGCTACAGGTGCAAAAGCTCTCTCAACTTTCATGTGCTCCGTCACTCCGGACGGAGATCGTTCAGCTGCGATCAGTGCGAGAAAACGTTCGTCGTTGTATCAGCCTTAAAAAGACACCTTGCAGTTCACGCCGCAGTGAAGCCTCACGTTTGTTCTTTCTGTGGAAAGAGTTTTTCTCAGCTGACCAATTTAAAAGAGCACGAGAGCATTCACACCGGCGTGAGACCTTATATGTGCTCCGACTGTGAGAAGAGCTTTATTACGTTACGCAAACTAAAATCACACCAGAGAGTTCATACAGGAGAGAAACCGTACAAGTGTTCACACTGTGAGAAGAGCTTCTCTTACTCAAGAAACCTGAGAGATCACGAGAGGGTTCACACCGGAGAGAAGCCGCACCGGTGCTCCTCATGCGGGAAGAGCTTCACCAATCTATCCAATCTTTTGACTCATAAGAAAAAGTATTGCTCAGAAGTGAGCGAAGCTCAGATCCATTATTGTAAATAATTTGATATGAAGATGGAAGTACTTTTAATAGAGTCATTTAAAATCAGTAGTGAAGTTTGTTTGGTGAAGGTCAAAATGGTTGTGTGTTGCTTGTTTTACGAAACTGGTCCTCTCTTGTAATGCACGAGCTGGGCTGGGTGTGTTACTTTTAAAATGTATTTCACTACAGATTACAAAATACAGGCTTTAAAAAGTCATTTGTAACATATTTCGTTACATTACTCAAGTTTAGTCACTTCATCTAAATACTTTAGAATACTTTGGAACACTAATAAGTGTGAAACAAACACAAAAAAGGTCATTGCGAGTTTTTATCTCATAATTCTGACTTTTTCCCTCTGAATTGAGTGATATAAAGTTGCAATTGTGAGTTATAAAGTCAGAATTATGAGATATAAACTCACAATATTGAGAAAAGTCAGAATTATGAGATATAAACTCACACACTAAATTCACAATTGCAAGAAAAAAGTCAGTATTGCAAGTTTAAATCTCCCAATTCTGACTTTATAACTTGCAATTGTGAGAAAAAGAAGTCAGAATTGTGAAACACAAACTCACAATTGTGAGGAAAAAACAAATAGTGAGAAAAAGTCACAGTGACGAGTGAATTATAAAATGACTCTCAAAACATGAAAACAGTGGAAAACATGAAACTGAACTCGTCTTTTTCAGACGGTCGGAGTCAGAGAATCACCAATCGCTGTTTAAATGACATTAAAACTCAAAGTAATCACTTTGGTAATCTAAAACACTTTTCAGATGGAACTGGAATCTGATTACCACCCATTTAAAATCAAACACAGTCACTCAAATGTTCTATTTTAAATACGTTACTAAGTTACTTGTATTTCGTTACTCCTCGACCCTGTGCACGAGCGACTGTGAAAATACTCGTGTCCGAGATGTTTACAGATGTAACAAAAAGAGTTCAGAAAACTAGTGTGTTGCCATAAAACGCTGTGATAGCAACGACTATGAGCGCCACTTCAATAAACATTGTCAAAATGACAATACATTACATTTAGTAGCACTTTCCCCTCCACATTAAAATATATAAATATAGCACTTTACGCTAAAATTATACTTTATGTAAAATTATGATTTTTAGTACACATTTAAGTTTTCATTTTTCATGAAAATCCATTAGTGACGATATAAATCCACTAGAAGTGTTCACTTTTAAGTATGCACTTCTGTATATTTTGTTTACTGTCTCAATTTAAGTGTTTGTGCTAATTAGTGCGTTTATATTAAGTGTACTTAAATACCACTGTTGGTAAAATGTGCTTATAATTTAAATTTAGGACGACTACATGAAGGTCTACTAAGATTGATCTAATTTTTACAGCGCACTTTTGAGATATACACTAATAGAAGTGATACTTTATTTCAATGCACTAAAATACAGTTGCAAACTCCGTAGCAGGTGTTTACGTTTGAATCTGTATCTCAAAAAAACATATTTGGTAAGATAAATGGTGTTTATAATCTCAACCAAGATAACGAATCTCAATAGAGATTGGTTTCCGCCAGTAGAGGGCGCTCCGGCAGCAGAAGCAAAAACACATCCGAGTCTATAAGAAGAAGAAGAAGAAGTGAGTGAGGGAAGAGAACATAAACATGAGAGTTGGAACACAGCCGTTCATTCTGCTCTAAATCTGATGTTTTTCAGACTGTGAGTACATTCATTTAATCATTTATTAGGAGAAATCTAAATCCGAACGAGTCAGTTCATTTAGTGAATCGACTCGAAATGAACCGAGTGATGTTACGCTCGTGAAACGCAAACTCGTTACTTTTTTTATTTAAACAAATGTACAAACATTTGGCATATTTCAACAATCATACATCCGTTTTTGATACAGCATTTGAAGAAAAACAACATTTCTGTCAGTAATCCATTGAAAAGATTTTGCAAATAATTCATAGCCTATTTGAACAATTTATTAATTTCATCCAGTGAAATTGGGTTAAACTTTGAAATGTTTACATGTGTGGATAAAGTGTTTGCCTAATGTGCATGTTTCATGAAGTTACGAACGAAAATATGACATAAACGCCACATCCGTATATTATTTACATATTTTGCGAGGCTTCACGTACAAAAGTTTAGCAAAGCTACTCCGTGAGACCTTTCAAATGACATATTACATGAGTATCTGAGCTGTAGGATGTTTTGACACTGCAGTGCATAGTACAAAAAAATAATTTCATAAATTATGTAAAATAAAAATTCTATTTATCAGCAAATAACTCCGAAATACCTCCCGTTTTAGCCCCGCCCAAACAATCCTGAACACAAAATTAGTGAAAAACTGTTTAACGGTCATAATTGACCCGCCAAAAACAGTTTGATTGACAGGCGATCTGGCCAATCATATCAGGGGAGTCAGTAGATTAACGTCGGTGAACTTGAACGTCTTTCCGCGCTTGAAACAACATTCCTTCTGATGTTCATTCATGTTTATTTGATGCTATAAATGAACTAGTATGAAGAGATGATCTGTCACGACACATTAAAGACACACTAGACGCTATTTATTGATTAAACTTCTTTAAAAATGAAACTTTCATACGTTGTCCGTGCCCTCTTTGCTCCAGGATGTATTTTTCACTGCGTGAGAACATGATGTGTGGCGAAGGGTCACTTCAGTTTGCGTTTGAAACATTTATAATGTGTTTAGAACCAGTTCTAAGGACTTTAAAGGGATAGTTCCCCCCAAAATTAAAATTATTCCATGATTTACTCGCCCTCAAGCCATCCTAGGTGTGTATAACGATCTTCTTTGAGACGAACACAACCGAAGATATATTTGAAGAAATTTACAGTAATTATAAGTGTGAAGATCATCTGCTAAATGAGCAACATTCACTCCTTCAGTCAGTGAAGCCGCTCCCACAGCCGTTCATGAGAGTTTAAATGCTGGGGAATATTCCCATCTTCCCACAGGAGAAGAAGAAGAAACTTCTGACACACTATTGTAAAGATGGAGTTTAAGGAAGAACCCTGCGGAATAAAAGATGAAGATACAGAGGAACAAATCGGTTGGTGTTTTCTTTCATTCTCTAATAATTAGAAATTTTGACCAATATTTGTTTTTGTTTCCCATTTATCCTTGTGTTATTGAATTACGGGGATTTAATATGTTGATTTTAGACCTGATGGAAGAGAATGAAGACAAACCTCGTCACTTCACAAAGATGGAAGACGGAAATGCGAGTTTCACACACAATCCAGCTGAAAAATCTGGAGTCAAAGGATCTTTCAGCTGCTCCGAGTGCGGAAAGAGATTCAGACATAAAGGACACTTAAATGACCACATGAAATGCCACACCGGAGAGAAAAACCGTTCGCATGCACTCATTGTGGAAAGAGCTTCGGTCGCAAAGACGACTTAAACGTGCACATGAGGATTCACACCGGAGAAAAGCCGTTCTCCTGCTCTCAGTGCGGAAAGAGCTTCACTCACAAAAGCTCTCTCAACGTTCATCTGCGCCGGCACTCCGGACTGAGATCGTTCAGCTGCGATCAGTGCGAGAAAACGTTCGTCGTTTCTTCAGGCTTAAGGAGACACCTTAAAGTTCACGCCGCAGTGAAGCCTCACGTTTGTTCTTTCTGTGGAAAGAGTTTTTCAGAACTGTACTCTTTGAAACAGCACGAGAGCGTTCACACCGGCGTGAGACCTCACGTGTGCTCCGACTGCGGGAAGATCTTTATCACGTCACACAAATTAAAAATACACCAGAGAGTTCATACAGGAGAGAAACCGTACAAGTGTTCACACTGTGAGAAGAGCTTCTCCGAGTCGAGAAACCTGAGAGATCACGAGAGAGTTCACACCGGAGAGAAGCCGCACCGGTGCTCCTCATGCGGGAAGAGCTTCACCAATCTATCCAATCTTTTGACTCATAAGAAAAAATATTGCCTGAAGGTATCTAAGTGAGCAAAGCTCAGATCCATGACTTTAGCACTTAACCCAGGCAAGAGTGGAAAATTGTCATTAAAAATGTCCCGTTTTATATCATCTGGACTTAAGTAAAACATCCAAAGCTGTTTTTGAAATATTTTATAGTTTGGATTTTTTGAGTTGTATCTCTCAGGATGTGTTGCTCTATATAAAAGGTCAAAGTTATCGATGCTTCTGATGTAAAAAATATGTAATACGCATAAAATACTGTCTAAGTATCCTAAAACTGAGCCATATATTCACTGCTGAACTGTTTCATCTTCAAGAAGACGACTCCAGCCCTTGAGGTCCACTGTCTTGCAAGGTTTAGCTCTCATATAATGTGATTTCTGATACAATTTATAATATTCTGGGCCCGGTTTTTCAAAAGTAATCCACTAGGATTTCGGATAACGGATTGGATCAAATCTTGAAAATGTGTTTACATCCGATTACATAATCGGATTAGATCACATAATCCAATCTTGGTTTTGATCCGGATCGAACCTTTAGTTTGGGTTTTTCAGAACTTTTTTGTAGGATTTGGATCACTTTGATCCAAAAAATCTGGATTAAACTGATCCCATGAGAAGGGTGGATTCAGCGTGGATTTCACGGCCAAAATGTAATGAAAACGTATCAAATAATACTATATTTGGATCATGCAGTATCTTACAAGATATCCTATTTATTCATAAGGTTTTAATTTCATTTGTTCATCCGTCAGGCTTTAACGTATTCAGCCTTTCAGTAAAGGCCTACAGCAAAGTAGAAAGAGTTTGGCCTCATAAAATAATCCCTCAAACAGCGGAGCAAAAACAATCCATTTTATTCTGTCACTAATTGATATATATATATATATATATATTCACAATGGAAAATATTTTTGTTTTTAGAATATTTATTAGTGATGCATGCAATGATTACAGAATAACCAAAAAAATGCAAAGAATGACAATCACTGATTTTTGAAATCCAAAACAAATCCAAATCAGAAATAGTATCTAATAGTGTTGGACGTCCTGTTTGCTCGTTCTGGCAGAACGCAAATAAAAATAAACTTATATTGACCCCACACTGGCTATTCTACTTGCATATCTATAGTTCTACATTGTGATTTCCTATCCTGTTTGAGTGCTGGTTATCCAGATTTGGTGATCCTGAAAAGTTCCTATCCGGATCAGATTGATCCAATCCGATGTTGCTTTAAAAAACTGGCTCCAAAAGTAAGCTGGATTACGTGATCACGGATCGCAAAAAAAGGATTACTAAATCCGGATCAATTTTAGACGGATTAAACCTTTTGAAAAACCGGGCCCTGAAGACTTTGGTTAGATTTTTCAGGTCTGTTTGCAACATTAAACTGCACCAAAAGGGCATTCATTTTTTTAATTTCATAAAATGGACATAATTTGAAATCTGAAACTTTTTCACATCAAAAGCAACAAAGCTTATTTCGATTCACTACAACGCTCCGTTCATTCATCAAACTGAAAACAGCGTAGATTAAACAATTGTTGAGATTTAAGAAATGATAATGGTTTGTAAAAATTAGAATTGCTTAAAAATGGAGATATTTTCACCCAGCTCTAGTAATAACTCATTCTGTTGGAGCAGTTGTGGCCTAATGGTTAGAGAATCGAACATGCAGGGTTGAGTGAGGAAAAACGACCACGTTTCGCCAATATGCATTTTTATTTATTCAAAACAAAGGCGTAGCTTGATGACGCCTTGATTTCGTGGAAATTAGTTAAAATCCTGATTTTTTTTTTTTTAATTTAGTAGTTTTGATCAGGCCTGAGGTTGATTAATAAGATTTAAGCAAAAATCTGATACATTATCTGATACATTTTTAAAGCAGTTAAAATCATAACAAAAGGGTCGTGAATTTGCCCACAGAGTCCTGTTGAGTTCTTGAACATTTTCAAAGCATTTTCCCAAAATATGTGTCAAAATAAGATTTGTCACCAAAAATCATTCCATTTGCTGAAACACGGAGAAAGTTATGGCCAAATTAAGACTCAAAAATAGTGGACGAAAACATCCCGAACGGCACAAAAGGGTTAAGCAGATATATTTGTCAATATTCGTTATTCAAAAAGGAAAAGCGAAACTTAGACTGTATTTATACAAACCATGAACAAAGCAGCGCTTGCTTACCGTTTTGAATATCAATCATGGAGTCCCTAGCCCCTACCTCCGTGGAGATATTCGCCAAAAACCACCCCGCCTTCCAGGTCACCATCGGCGCGCTCCGGGCTTTAAAAAGTCATATCTCCGGGTCCCGTGAAGCTATCTGGCCAGGCCCGGGCTCATTTGAACCGTCCTGACCCCTTCTCACCTCAATATAAATATGGAGTCCCTAGCCCCTACCTCCGTGGAGATATTCGCCAAAAACCACCCCGCCTTCCAGGTCACCATCGGCGCGCTCCGGGCTTTAAAAATTCATATCTCCGGGTCCCGTTAAGCTATCCGGCCAAGCCTGTGCTCATTTGAACCGTCCCGACCCCTTCTCACCTCGATATAAATATGGAGTCCCTAGCCCCTACCTCCGTGGAGATATTCGCCAAAAACCACCCCGCCTTCCAGGTCACCATCGGCGTGCTCCGGGCTTTAAAAATTCATATCTCCGGGTCCCGTTAAGCTATCCGGCCAAGCCTGTGCTCATTTGAACCGTCCCGACCCCTTCTCACCTCGATATAAATATGGAGTCCCTAGCCCCTACCTCCGTGGAGATATTCGCCAAAAACCACCCCGCCTTCCAGGTCACCATCGGCGCGCTCCGGGCTTTAAAAATTCATATCTCCGGGTCCCGTTAAGCTATCCGGCCAAGCCTGTGCTCATTTGAACCGTCCCGACCCCTTCTCACCTCGATATAAATATGGAGTCCCTAGCCCCTACCTCCGTGGAGATATTCGCCAAAAACCACCCCGCCTTCCAGGTCACCATCGGCGCGCTCCGGGCTTTAAAAATTCATATCTCCGGGTCCCGTTAAGCTATCTGGCCAAGCCTGTGCTCATTTGAACCGTCCCGACCCCTTCTCACCTCGATATAAATATGGAGTCCCTAGCCCCTACCTCCGTGGAGATATTCGCCGAAAACCACCCCGCCTTCCAGGTCACCATCGGCGTGCTCCGGGCTTTAAAAATTCATATCTCCGGGTCCCGTTAAGCTATCCGGCCAAGCCTGTGCTCATTTGAACCGTCCCGACCCCTTCTCACCTCGATATAAATATGGAGTCCCTAGCCCCTACCTCCGTGGAGATATTCGCCAAAAACCACCCCGCCTTCCAGGTCACCATCGGCGTGCTCCGGGCTTTAAAAATTTATATCTCCGGGTCCCGTGAAGCTATCTGGCCAAGCCCGGGCTCATTTGAACCGTCCCGACGCCCTCTCACCTCGATATAAATACACTGTTAGCCCAGATGTAGTATCTACATAAACAGTTTAATTGCAACATACTTAAATTTTTTAAGATTTAGTGCTATACTGTAAATTCTACTACTTCTGCAGACATAGTTGAAAGTGTGAATAACTTTAAGTTCAATGGATTCAATTTAAAAAGTTTTTCGACTGACCACACCCACCCCGGTTAGCTGTTGAGAAGTTTTAGACGACGCAATTTTATGTGGTTGCAGCTGCATGTGGTTTTGTAGAGTTGTTGGTGAGTAGTTAGAATATAATCGCTTTAATCAGCTTTTTGTTCTGTTTATGAGTATTCAAAGACACTGTTTTAAGTATGTTTCGCATTTTTTACTCGTGCTCGATCGGGTCTGCTTGAACACCTGACACGACAGGCAAATTCGGCTGGCATAGTAATGACATCGGCTGTTCATCTGTTTTTTTTCCCTTTTCTTTTTATCAAAGGGGTGATTGTGAGTAATGAAAAACACAATTTAAGGAATATCGCCGGCCAACTTGCAAGATTACTAACTCTCGCGCAGTGAACACGATACCACTTGAATAACGTTATCGTGTGTGGCGTTCTAAGCGGCCTTTTGTAGTCTGTTTATTGTTCCTTTATTTTTTAAGAGCTATTTGCGAGCACTAAAAAAATCGTTAAACAGGTCGCGGTATTTTCACCGACCAGGCTTTTTTACGTGGTTGGCGTGGGCCTGGTCCCGTTTTACGCGTGCGAGTTTCCCACGCATAATTCATGGCGCCAAGCCTGAACTCGCGTGAGCCGAGCTCCGCGGCCCTTTTCTCGCTGTTTCATCGAGGGATTGTTTGCGAGCGTAGAAAACATACTTCAAACAGACCATGTTATTTTCAGATGTCATTTAGTTGGTTTTGTCACTGGCTTGTAGCAGACACGGTCCCGTTTTAATCCCTACTGAGTGCTGTGCTTCGAATGCTGTGCTTCCAGTGAGCAGAAAATTCGACAGCACGACAAATTTAATAAATCTGGTGAGTGAATTTAAACAAACTTCAAAAAACAAGTTTTATTTAGATAATCATTGTTTTATTAATGTTTAAATGCAAGCACAGGTGACCGCTCTCTAACAATAAATTTTGTTTGTGTTTCAGGTGGCAGCAAGGCATGCACTGGAAGAAAGGTCTTGCCTGTCAGCTTTTGGCTGAGCTTTTACGTCACACAAAGGTGGGTTTATTTCCTCCTTAATTGCCTTATTCCTTGTGTTTTTTTTTGTCATCCCTCTATATTCTTTTCTTGTCTGTCCACTCTTTTTTTTTCTACTTTCTTCTTGTTTCTCTCTTCTCCGTTGTCTCGCTTTACTCCCCTTTCTCGTTTTATGTTTGTCATTTCCTTTTGTCCTGTGCTTTACTTCCCAAACTCTAAAAATAATTAATTAAATGCATGTGTGTATTCCAACCAAACTGTTGTACAATATCTGCCATATCTTTCAGACCACTGAGCCAACAGTTGTTCGGTCCCTTTGCCTTTGTGGACTGCCAGTCGTTTTGGGGGATGATCCTTCCACCTTCTTTACGAAATGCTCCGTAAGTTATTCAACGTTTTTTTTTTTTTTTTTGTCAGTTTTTCAGGTACAACGTAAAATTCTATTCCATTATTGAAGATTTTATTTTCAGTATTTTAACCATTTTTGAATAGTTGTATTACTGGTTAATGTTGGGACAGATTGAGAATATTTATTTACAAAATAAGTAAAATGGGGTTAAATTATTATTTTTTTACCCAGTTGAAATTGTTAGTTCATCAAAAAATGAAAATATTCTAAACCCAGATGACTTTCATTCATCTTCAGAACACAAATTAAGAACATCAAATTTTAATTTTTGGGTGAACCCAACTGTACGTATATGAGGGGAAAACTAGACCAATGTATTTTGATTTTATAGATAAAGGTTTCAGTTGTCAACACAGAATTATTTAACTGGCATGATCTTGTTTCTTTCATTGGTACGAGTCCTCGTCAGTGATATCCTAACAATGTATTCCAGTAGGAATCCTCTGTGTTGATGCAGAAAGTCCACAGCTAAACCCTTCCCGAGTCTGCATCGTCTTGGAAGGGATTTCAGTTATGGAGGCGGAACCAAAAAATTTTGTTTTTGAGAGAGTGAGTGATGGCATGTCACGGTAGACACATTCTCTGTTCCTTCTAGTCTTGTGTTTATGTTGTGGTGTGAGCACATGTGGGTTGTGGGCGTGAATGTATGACATCACTTGATCCGCTCCAGCTGATCATCATCTCCCCACCAGCTGCTTGCAATCTCATCACTCCTATATATATACTCACCGCTTTTCCTTCATCCTTGTCAGATCGTTGTTTGATGTCGTCTGTGTTGGTGTTCCGGTGTCCAGTTCCTGCCTTGTGTTCCTGTTCCTCGTCGTCGTCGTCGTCGTCGTCGTCGTTGGATTCTGCTGTTTGTCACCGTCACCTCTCACTGCACGTCTTCCACGGATCCTGGCCATCGAAGTCCCTGCTGTCACCTATTCCACCTGCTTGCACTGTATCTTTGTTTAAACTTAATAAATTGATTATCGCACTTGCTTCCAGTGTTGAGTCCAGTGGTCATGACAGAACGATCTGACCAACAGATGGAAGCAGCGAGCGGATCTTCTGGATCGTTTGAGGAATTCGTCCATCACAGCATCCGGAGAATGGATTCGCAGCAAGAGGAGATTGGCAACACGGTTCGCGCAGTGCAAGCCTTGGTGAAGCAGGTGTCCGAGCTCACCCAGCAGATCCAACGCCTACAGATTCCCGCTGCGCCGCCCACACCAGCCGTTTCCCCCCCACCTCCAGCGAGCCCCTCTCGGTCTGAGCCCCGCCTACCAGTACCTGAGCCCTATTCCGGGGAACCAGCCTTTTGTAGAGCATTTTTGACCCGGTGCTCTATGCACTTTGCACTACAGCCCAACACCTTCAGCACCGAGCAATCCAGAGTGGCTTTTGTGCTCACTTTATTGACCGGGAAGGCGGCGCTTTGGGGGACGGCGGTGTGGGAAAATCAAAATCCATGCTGTGCCTCGTTTAAAACCCTCGCAGACGAGATGAGGAAGGTGTTCGACCGGGCGGTGTTGGGAAGAGAGGCCGCCAGAACACTGACAGAACTCCGCCAGGGGGAGAGATCGGTCTCCGATTTTTCAATTGAGTTCCGGACCCTGGTGGCGGAGTGCGGATGGAACGAGGAGGCGCAGTGGGACATGTTCCTGCATGGGTTGGCTGACCACGTCCAGAGGGAGTTCTACGCCCTGGATCTTCCGACCACACTCACGGGACTTATAGATCTGGCTCTGCGGGTGGACGCTCGGTTGTCCAGGGTCGAGCACCGAATCCCGTCCACTCGCTCCTTTAGAGGTAACAACGAGTCGAGATCCAGCGGAGGGACGTGGTCAGCCCCGTCTACGATCCCGAGCCCATGCAGGTGGGTCGAGCTCGGCTTTCCCGGGAGGAGAGGGAGAGGCGGAAGTCCCAGGGCCTTTGCCTGTATTGTGGAGGAGCGGGACATTTTGCTTACAGCTGCCCGGTAAAAGGTCCAGCCCGATAGTAAATTTGAGGCTACTGTCGGGTGGGATCTCCGCTAGGAAGACCTCATCCCCGATTTCATCTACCTCCACACTCCTCCCGGTAAGACTTAGATGGTCAGTCCACCAGCACGATTGTCGAGCACTCCTGGATTCTGGGGCGGAAGGTAATTTCATGGACCACAATTTTGCACAGAAATTTCAGATTCCCCTCAGACCCCTCACTCACAGAATTGCAGTTCACGCTCTGAATGGACAAGATCTCCCCACCACTTCCCTCTCCACTGAAGACATAACACTTATCACTTCTGGCAACCATTTCGAGACTATTTCATTTTACATCATGGACTCACCCCTTGCACCTGTCGTCCTCGGACATCCCTGGCTCATCCAACACAACCCTCGAGTAGACTGGCATCATAAAGCCGTGCTGGAGTGGAGCAAGGAATGTCATAAGTCCTGTCTTGTGTCTGCATGTTCGTCTGTACCTGTTTCTGTGTTTCAGGAGGAAACAGGGGATCTGTCTAACGTGCCCGCTGAGTACCTGGACCTGAAGGAAGTGTTCAGTAAGTCTCGTGCTGCTTCTCTTCCTCCGCATCGTCCCTATGACTGTGCTATAGATTTACTGCCAGGTAAGTCTCCGCCTAAAGGCAAGTTATATTCACTTTCTGTTCCAGAGAGGGAGGCTATGGAGAAATATATTTCTGATTCTCTAGCAGCCAAGTTCATTCGCCCTTCCTCTTCTCCAGCGGGGGCGGGGTTCTTTTTTGTGGGTAAGAAGGACGGTTCTCTGCGACCTTGCATTGATTACCGAGGGTTGAATAACATCACGGTAAAGAATACTTATCCTTTGCCGTTGATGTCTTCTGCCTTCGAGAGGCTGCAGGGAGCCTCCATTTTCACGAAATTGGATTTGCGTAACGCTTATCATTCGGTTCGCATTAGGGAGGGGGATGAGTGGAAAACTGCCTTTAACACCCCCAGGGGGCACTTTGAATATTTGGTTATGCCCTTCGGGCTGTCCAACTCCCCGGCAGTTTTCCAGGCACTGGTCAATGACGTGTTGCGAGATATGATCGATCAGTTCATATATGTCTACCTGGATGACATATTGATATTTTCTTCTTCTCTCCAGGAGCATGTGCAGCACGTCCGGCGAGTGCTTCTGAGGTTGCTAGAGAATGGGCTTTTTGTCAAGGCGGAGAAATGCGATTTTCATGCACAGTCTGTCCCTTTCCTAGGGTACATCGTCTCGTCTGAGGGGATGCGGATGGACCCTGAGAAGATCAAGGCTGTGGTGGATTGGCCAAGCCCGGATTCTCGCAAGGCCCTGCAGAGATTCCTGGGGTTCGCCAATTTCTACCGGCGTTTTATTCGCAATTTCAGCCAACTAGTCGCACCTCTGACTGCCTTGACCTCCCCCAGAACTACGTTCAGGTGGTCTGACACAGCCGAGGCTGTGTTTACCAAACTGAAAGGCCGCTTTGTTTCAGCCCCCATCCTCGTAGCCCCTGATTCTTCACGTCAGTTCGTGGTGGAGGTCGACGCGTCAGAGGTGGGAGTAGGAGCAGTGCTGTCCCAACGTTCCCTTTCAGACGACAAGATGCACCCTTGCGCGTTTTTGTCCCATCGGTTGTCCCCGGCGGAACGTAATTACGACATTGGTAACAGGGAGTTGTTGGCCGTCAAGTTAGCGTTGGAGGAATGGCGCCACTGGTTAGAAGGGTCGGGGGTACCTTTTATCGTCTGGACTGATCACAAGAACTTAGAATACATCAGAACTGCTAAAAGATTGAACTCCAGGCAGGCTCGGTGGGCACTTTTTTTCGGTCGTTTCGATTTTTCTCTTTCATACCGTCCGGGTTCCAAGAACATCAAACCCGACGCCTTGTCCCGCATATTTGATTTTTCCGAACGCCCGGTTACTCCCGAGTGCATTTTGCCCGAAACACTATTCGTTTCCACACTCTCATGGGAGGTCGAATCGAGGGTCGTGAAGGCCCTAGAAGGGGTAACGCCTCCGCCCGGTTGTCCACCGAATCGATTGTTTGTACCGGAGGGATTACGGTCGGACGTTGTCCAGTGGGGTCATGGTTCCAGCGTGGCTTGCCATCCAGGAGTTAATCGTACTAGTTTTTTAGTCAGGCAACGATTCTGGTGGCCCCGCATGGCTCGCGACATTCACGATTTTGTATTGGCTTGCTCGGTTTGTGCCATTGGTAAGACTTCCAATCGACCTCCAGATGGGTTACTTCAGCCGTTGTCGGTTCCTTCGAGACCCTGGTCCCACATCGCTCTAGATTTTATTACCGCCCTCCCACCCTCTCAGGGGAACACGGTCGTTTTGACCGTGGTGGACCGGTTCTCGAAGGCAGCCCATTTCATTCCCTTACCCAAATTACCCTCAGCTAAGGAGACGGCGGTTGCAGTTGTAGATCATGTCTTTCGTCTACATGGCCTCCCGATTGACGTGGTTTCCGACAGGGGTCCCCAGTTTGTATCCAAATTTTGGCGAGAGTTTTGTAGACTACTGGGGGCGACGGTAAGTCTGTCTTCTGGGTTTCACCCCCAGAGCAATGGTCAGACCGAGAGAGCCAACCAGGATTTGGAGAGGGTGTTGCGATGTTTGGTATCCAAGAATCCTTCCTCATGGAGCCAACAACTTTCTATGGTAGAGTACGCACACAACACGTTACCAGTGTCGGCCACGGGCCTATCTCCGTTTGAGTGTAGCGTAGGTTACCAGCCACCTATTTTTCCCAGTCTGGAATCCGAGGTGGCGGTCCCCTCTGCTCACGCCTTCGTCCAGAGGTGTCACCGTACCTGGACTAGAGCCCGTGAGACTCTACTCCAGGTGGGGGCGCGCACTAAGGCAAGGGCCGATCGCCACAGGTCTAAGCCTCCCGTATACGTCGTTGGTCAAAAAGTGTGGCTTTCAACTAAGAACATTCCTTTGCGCTCCGTCTCTAATAAGCTTGCACCCAAATTCATTGGGCCGTTTACGGTCACTAAAATCATTAGTCCGGTGGCAGTCCGCCTCAAATTACCTCCCGCGTACAGGAGGGTTCATTCCGTCTTTCATGTGTCAAAAATTAAACCCGTGTTTCATTCTCACATTAATCCGCCTGCCCCGGTTCCTCCCCCACCGCGACTCGTAGATGGGGAGACCACTTATTCGGTTAATCGAATTCTGGACTCTAGGCAGAGGGGACGCGGATTTCAGTACTTGGTGGACTGGGAAGGTTACGGTCCGGAGGAGAGAAGTTGGGTTCCTGCTAGAGACATATTGGATCACTCCCTTATCGAGGACTACAATCGACAGGTAAAGGAGCCTGGGAACGCCAGGAGGCGTTCTTAGGAGGAGGGGTACTGTCACGGTAGACACATTCTCTGTTCCTTCTAGTCTTGTGTTTATGTTGTGGTGTGAGCACATGTGGGTTGTGGGCGTGAATGTATAACATCACTTGATCCGCTCCAGCTGATCATCATCTCCCCACCAGCTGCTTGCAATCTCATCACTCCTATATATACTCACCGCTTTTCCTTCATCCTTGTCAGATCGTTGTTTGATGTCGTCTGTGTTGGTGTTCCGGTGTCCAGTTCCTGCCTTGTGTTCCTGTTCCTCGTCGTCGTTGTCGTCGTCGTTGGATTCTGCTGTTTGTCACCGTCACCTCTCACTGCACGTCTTCCACGGATCCTGGCCATCGAAGTCCCTGCTGTCACCTATTCCACCTGCTTGCACTGTATCTTTGTTTAAACTTAATAAATTGATTATCGCACTTGCTTCCAGTGTTGAGTCCAGTGGTCATGACATGGCAATAACAACTTGTTTTAAACTTTTCTTAATTGTACTGATAAATTTTGAACAATTTTGAATTAAAAAAAAAAGAACTGAAATCTTTTGTTTGATTGTTTTTGTATTTAATTCAATTAAGGCAAGTGGAATAAATGAACAGAGGTATTACTTAAACTTGAAGTATTTAGTATATTCAACTTAAAATAATTATTAGAACGGCTAATATCTTTAAGTACACTTCACTCAAGTTTATCAAGTAAACATTACTTAAAAAATTTGAGGAAACTGGTTGCCCTAAAAATTTTAAGTAAACTCAACTTATTCGGGTTTAGAGTGTATGGAGTCCCTAGCCCCTACCTCCGTGGAGATATTCGCCAAAAACCACCCTGCCTTCCAGGTCACCAACACCGCGCTCCGGGCTTTAAAAATTCATATCTCCGGGTCACGTGAAGCTATCTGGCCAGGCCCGGGCTCATTTGAACCGACCCAACCCCTTCTCACCTCGATAAAAATATGGAGTCCCTAGCCCCTACCTCCGTGGAGATATTCGCCAAAAACCACCCCGCCTTCGAGGTCACCATCGGCGCGCTCCGGGATTTAAAAATTCATATCTCCGGGTCCCATGAAGCTATCTGGCCAGACCCGGGCTCATTTGAACCGTCCCAAGCCCCTCTTAACTCTATATAAATCTGGAGTCCCTAGCCCCTACCTCCGTGGAGATATTCGCCAAAAACCACCCCGCCTTCCAAGTCACCATCGGCGCGCTCCGGGCTTTAAAAATTCATATCTTCGGGTCCCGTGAAGCTATCTGGCCAAGCCCGGGCTCATTTGAACCGTCCCGACGCCCCCTCAACTCGATATAAATGTGGAGTCCCTAGCCCCTACCTCCGTGGAGATATTCGCCAAAAACCACCCCGCCTTCCAGGTCACCAACACCGCTCTCCGGGATTTAAAAAATCATATCTCCGGGTCCCGTGAAGCTATCTGGCCAAGCCTGGACTCATGTGAACCGTCCCGAGCCCCTCTCAACTCGATATAAATATGGAGTCCCTAGCCCCTACCTCCGTGGAGATATTCGCCAAAAACCACCCCGCCTTCCAGGTCACCATCGGCGCGCTCCGGGCTTTAAAAATTCATATCTCCGGGTCCCGTGAAGCTATCTGGCCAAGCCTGGGCTCATTTGAACCGTCCCGAGCCCCTCTCACCTCGCTATAAACATGGAGTCCCTAGCCCCTACCTCCGTGGAGATATTCGCCAAAAACCACCCCGCCTTCCAGGTCACCATCGGCGCGCTCCGGGCTTTAAAAATTTATATCTCCGGGTCCCGTGAAGCTATCTGGCCAAGCCTGGGCTCATTTGAACCGTCCCGACCCCTTCTCACCTCGATATAAATATGGAGTCCCTAGCCCCTACCTCCGTGGAGATATTCGCCAAAAACCACCCCGCCTTCCAGGTCACCATCGGCGTGCTCCGGGCTTTAAAAATTTATATCTCCGGGTCCCGTGAAGCTATCTGGCCAAGCCTGGGCTCATTTGAACCGTCCCGACCCCTTCTCACCTCGATATAAATATGGAGTCCCTAGCCCCTACCTCCGTGGAGATATTCGCCAAAAACCACCCCGCCTTCCAGGTCACCATCGGCGTGCTCCGGGCTTTAAAAATTTATATCTCCGGGTCCCGTGAAGCTATCTGGCCAAGCCTGGGCTCATTTGAACCGTCCCGACCCCTCTCACCTCGATATAAATATGGAGTCCCTAGCCCCTACCTCCGTGGAGATATTCGCCAAAAACCACCCCGCCTTCCAGGTCACCATCGGCGTGCTCCGGGCTTTAAAAATTTATATCTCCGGGTCCCGTGAAGCTATCTGGCCAAGCCCGGGCTCATTTGAACCGTCCGACGCCCTCTCAACTCGATATGAATACACTGTTAGCCCAGATGTAGTATCTACATAAACAGTTTAATTGCAACATACTTAAATTTTTTAAGATTTAGTGCTATACTGTAAAAATGTAAGTAAATTCTACTACTTCTGCAGACATAGTTGAAAGTGTGAATAACTTTAAGTTCAATGGATTCAATTTAAAAAGTTTTTCGACTGACCACACCCACCCCGGTTAGCTGTTGAGAAGTTTTAGACGACGCAATTTTATGTGGTTGCAGCTGCATGAGGTTTTGTAGAGTTGTTGGTGAGTAGTTAGAATATAATCGCTTTAATCAGCTTTTTGTTCTGTTTATGAGTATTCAAAGACACTGTTTTAAGTATGTTTCGCATTTTTTACTCGTGCTCGATCGGGTCTGCTTGAACACCTGACACGACAGGCAAATTCGGCTGGCATAGTAATGACATCGGCTGTTCATCTGTTTTTTTCCCTTTTCTTTTTATCAAAGGGGTGATTGTGAGTAATGAAAAACACAATTTAAGGAATATCGCCGGCCAACTTGCAAGATTACTAACTCTCGCGCAGTGAACACGATACCACTTGAATAACGTTATCGTGTGTGGCGTTCTAAGCGGCCTTTTGTAGTCTGTTTATTGTTCCTTTATTTTTTAAGAGCTATTTGCGAGCACTAAAAAAATCGTTAAACAGGTCGCGGTATTTTCACCGACCAGGCTTTTTTACGTGGTTGGCGTGGGCCTGGTCCCGTTTTACGCGTGCGAGTTTCCCACGCATAATTCATGGCGCCAAGCCTGAACTCGCGTGAGCCGAGCTCCGCGGCCCTTTTCTCGCTGTTTCATCGAGGGATTGTTTGCGAGCGTAGAAAACATACTTCAAACAGACCATGTTATTTTCAGATGTCATTTAGTTGGTTTTGTCACTGGCTTGTAGCAGACACGGTCCCGTTTTAATCCCTACTGAGTGCTGTGCTTCGAATGCTGTGCTTCCAGTGAGCAGAAAATTCGACAGCACGACAAATTTAATAAATCTGGTGAGTGAATTTAAACAAACTTCAAAAAACAAGTTTTATTTAGATAATCATTGTTTTATTAATGTTTAAATGCAAGCACAGGTGACCGCTCTCTAACAATAAATTTTGTTTGTGTTTCAGGTGGCAGCAAGGCATGCACTGGAAGAAAGGTCTTGCCTGTCAGCTTTTGGCTGAGCTTTTACGTCACACAAAGGTGGGTTTATTTCCTCCTTAATTGCCTTATTCCTTGTGTTTTTTTTTGTCATCCCTCTATATTCTTTTCTTGTCTGTCCACTCTTTTTTTTTCTACTTTCTTCTTGTTTCTCTCTTCTCCGTTGTCTCGCTTTACTCCCCTTTCTCGTTTTATGTTTGTCATTTCCTTTTGTCCTGTGCTTTACTTCCCAAACTCTAAAAATAATTAATTAAATGCATGTGTGTATTCCAACCAAACTGTTGTACAATATCTGCCATATCTTTCAGACCACTGAGCCAACAGTTGTTCGGTCCCTTTGCCTTTGTGGACTGCCAGTCGTTTTGGGGGATGATCCTTCCACCTTCTTTACGAAATGCTCCGTAAGTTATTCAACGTTTTTTTTTTTTTTTTTTTGTCAGTTTTTCAGGTACAACGTAAAATTCTATTCCATTATTGAAGATTTTATTTTCAGTATTTTAACCATTTTTGAATAGTTGTATTACTGGTTAATGTTGGGACAGATTGAGAATATTTATTTACAAAATAAGTAAAATGGGGTTAAAATTATTATTTTTTTACCCAGTTGAAATTGTTAGTTCATCAAAAAATGAAAATATTCTAAACCCAGATGACTTTCATTCATCTTCAGAACACAAATTAAGAACATCAAATTTTAATTTTTGGGTGAACCCAACTGTACGTATATGAGGGGAAAACTAGACCAATGTATTTTGATTTTATAGATAAAGGTTTCAGTTGTCAACACAGAATTATTTAACTGGCATGATCTTGTTTCTTTCATTGGTACGAGTCCTCGTCAGTGATATCCTAACAATGTATTCCAGTAGGAATCCTCTGTGTTGATGCAGAAAGTCCACAGCTAAACCCTTCCCGAGTCTGCATCGTCTTGGAAGGGATTTCAGTTATGGAAGCGGAACCAAAAAATTTTGTTTTTGAGAGAGTGAGTGATGGCAATAACAACTTGTTTTAAACTTTTCTTAATTGTACTGATAAATTTTGAACAATTTTGAATTAAAAAAAAAAAGAACTGAAATCTTTTGTTTGATTGTTTTTGTATTTAATTCAATTAAGGCAAGTGGAATAAATGAACAGAGGTATTACTTAAACTTGAAGTATTTAGTATATTCAACTTAAAATAATTATTAGAACGGCTAATATCTTTAAGTACACTTCACTCAAGTTTATCAAGTAAACATTACTTAAAAAATTTGAGGAAAACTGGTTACCCTAAAAATTTTAAGTAAACTCAACTTATTCGGGTTTAGAGTGCATGCAGATCACGTTTATTCCACTCCACTCATGTTATTATCAGTCCTTCCAGAAAAACGCGGGATTTTTTTGTGATAGTTGCAGCCAAAAATCCTTGATTTTGCGGCACGTTTTCTTAAAAAATGCGTTGGAATATGCGGGATAGTTTAGCAATTTTATGCGATGAAATTGCGGGAACTTGCAAAAACTGCGGTTTTTGATGCAAAAGAGGAAAAAAAGGCGATTCCCCCCCCAACACCCTGTTCTCACTAGATACTGCCTTCATGTAAAGAGGCAGAATTACTAAATCACAGATTATTGAAGTTCTCATTCTGTTTTATTTCAGACCTTCATCAACACATGGCTCAAAATGACAAAACATTGAGTCCAATAAGTTCTGTTGCTTTACAAAAGGAATATTCAACTTCTGTAAAAATGAATAAATAAAATATAAAAAAATAAAATGTGTGCCTCCTGTTTAACAGAGGTAGCGATACAAAACAGACATCTTCTGTTAAATCAAGTGCTTCCAATGCACAAAGTGCAATCTCTTATTTCAACGTAAATTATTTTACATACATACATACTGCAAAATAATTTGCCCCCACTATCATGTAAAAGAGCGGGAAACTGCTTCACGCGGTCTTTTGAGCTTATTTTTGTTGGCAAATGAGAATGATCATCGTGCTTCATCATGGTTTCACCGCGGGGTTTACAGATGACGCTCACGTCGCGTCATCACGTCACTTCATAAGGTTCCCATGGCAATAGGGGGAAAATAATGGCGCTTTACTTGTGTGAAGTAAACGCAACATTTTTCAACTTTCTGCTAAGATATATGAGACTTTTTTGCAACGAAAATACAGGGATTATGAAATCATGCAAGCCCCGCATATTTTTCTTGCTGAAATCGGCAATTTATGCGGCGAAAGTGCGGCATATTTGAAAAAAAAATGCGACCCCCGCATAAATATGCGGACTTTGGCTGATTATGCATGAAATCAAGCGATCGCATAATCACATTTTTCTGGAGGGACTGACATATGAACCGCACAAACTGAGCGATCGCACCAGGGTTCGTTTTAATCGAACCGAACATGACGAGTGTGAACGCACCGTTAGTTCGGTCGATGAACAAAAACTGCCCGATGGCCGACAATCTGTTTGGTGTGTTTTCCTGCCTTGAGTGCATAAGTATCTTGCGAATCTATTGTTTTTCCAATTTCAAGTTTAGTATCATTTTAAATGTCTCAGAGCGATTGGTAAAATGGTCCCAGATTCACAGCAGTCACCTGTATTATTCATTCATTCATTCATTCATTTTCCACCGCTTATCCGGGGCCGGGTCGCGGGGGCAGCAGTCTGAGCAGAGATTCCCAGACTTCCCTCTCCCCAGACACTTCCTCCAGCTCTTCCGGGGGGACACCGAGACGTTCCCAGGCCAGCCGAGAGACATAGACTCTCCAGCGTGTCCTAGGTCTTCCCCGGGGCCTTCTCCCGTTGGGACACGCCCGGAACACCTCCCTAGGGAGGCGTCCAGGAGGCATCCGAAACAGATGCCCGAGCCACCTCAGCTGACTCCTCTCGATGTGAAGGAGCAACGGATCTACTTTGAGCTCCTCCCGAGTGACCGAGCTCCTCACCCTATCTCTAAGGGAGCGTCCCGCCACCCTGCGGAGAAAGCTCATTTCAGCCGCCTGTATCCGGGATCTCATTCTTTCGGTCATGACCCAAAGCTCCTGACCATAGGTGAGAGTAGGAACGTAAATTGACCGGTAAATCGAGAGCTTCGCCTTGCAGCTCAGCTCCTTCTTCACCACGACAGACCGGTACATCGACCGCATTACTGCAGAAGCTGCACCGATCCGTCCATCAACCTCACGCTCCTTCCTTCCCTCATCGTGAACAAAACCCCAAGATACTTGAACTCCTCCACTTGAGGCAGGAGCTCTCCACCAACTTGAAGAGGACAAGCCACCCTGTATTATGAAAAATAATAATGGATTAAAAAACCAGGAGAATTTTGTTCTCTTTTATGGGTGGTGTCTCTTCAAGAAAGCCTTCTCCTCTCCCCCGAAACCAGGTGTCGGTGCAATAAATATTTACAATCCTTTTGTTCTGGGCGGTATTCCAGAAAGGAAGGTTAACTTACCGTCACATATACCTTGAACTCTCGGTTGATTAACCCAGAACTTGCTTACTCTGGGTAGGTTGGTTCCAAAATACCTGTGTGGAGTTCGTTCAATCAACCTCCTGTTGGTAACCGAGAGTTAATGCGCGCGAACGGCGAGCACATGAAGGCATTTTCAATAGATCGCCGATTTCAGGAGTCACCATGGAAACGCGTGGAGAAAAAAGGCGTGCGACATATTTCAGCGAGATGTAGTTGGAGGTTTTAATGCTTGCTTATGAAGAATATAAGCACATTTTAACTAAAAAAGCAATACTGCAGCATCAGCAAAAGAGAGAGAGAGAATTTGGCATGGCAAAAAAAAAAATAACAGTAAATGCATGAGTTTATAAAATTATAGGTACGTGGTTATTTGTCCCCTTTCATTGTAATGCAAAATTCTTTTGGGCATGTTGTAAAAATAGACAAGCATTTACTTTTTGGCCTTCATAAATTTCTTAATATCACTGTAGTGATGGACATAATTGGCTGGTAATATGTTGACAAAAAAAAGTGTAATTTATTGGCTTGTTTTATCAGGTGTAATCCTTCTGGAGCCAGAAGAACTCTGAGCCAAGTTAAAATGAAACATAAAAACGTTCTCCAACAAGATGATATTTTCTAAATTTACTAAACTGTTAATGAAGTTTAAATTTAGTGTTTAATGTCATTTAGTTTTCTATGCAGCCAATAGGAAGAAGGCTGAGGCCCATGAAACAGGTGGGGGTCCAAAAATTTGAGAGAACATCACATAAGCTGACTTCATAAATTGGCATTGATTTTCCTAAAATGTTGTTTTCTAAAATATTGACCTTACAATTATGGTGAATGGTGTTTCCTTTGGGCACTAGATTTATATTCTTGTATTTCTGATTTGATGCAGTGATGCAACAAGAAATCACAGGTCATTTATTCATAATTGAATTTCACAAATCATATATAAAATTATGTATATGACTAACAAAACCATCTTATTTTATGCTGAATAATGATTATTTATAAAGTTAATGGTAGCACATATAAACGCAAACTGTTGGTGAAACTTTTAAGTGGGTCGATACAATTCTTCTAAATTTGTGACAATATTTTGAAATTGAATCTATTTGAGTCACACAGACTTCAATATTCAGCATGCTAAACACAACAGAGGTAACAGTTAAATTTGATTTAGAGTAAATTATCAAATGCACTCTTTTTTAGTCACTAGAACTCAAGTGTGTCAACTTTACTTCCTACTTTTTTTAAGTAAGTAGATTTTACAGTGTAGTGGGGGACGAGTAATGAGGGCGATTTAATGGTTTAAACACCTAAAGATTTAGCACCCAAAAATATATTGTTACCTGCACACGGATTGACTTCCAATTAACATAATCTCCTTCATTGACTGAAGGAGCTTTAATAGGAATGTGACTTCCATCAATGCACAGAACCCTGAAATTGAAAGTTATGTAAGAAACATTTTAAAATGACTGTGACTGTATACAGTACCCTTACAAAAAACAACTGCAGTATATTGAAGTACTGCAGTAAAACTGTAGTATAAGTACAGCTGCAGTAAAATGAAGTACAACTGAAAGTTGCATGAAGTATAAAAACAGTATAACTGCAGTTGTATTGCAGTTTTATTTTACTAGTACTTTAGATGTATTGCAGTATAGTTGTACTCCAGTAAAACTACAGACATTTTAGGTTATACTGCAATACTGCAGTTTTTTCGTGTCCAAAAAACTGCATTTTTCTATATGTAACAAAAACTGTAGTATTACTTCTAAAAAAAAACTGCAGTAATCTTTTGTAAGGGTATTGATACATGGATAATTAAGTAGTGCTATGTAACTAAAATGGTCTCACAGAAAATCATAGAAAGGACAAACCCGCCACTCTGTGAAGCTCCTCTTTAATGACTCCCGGTGGTTTATGTCCAGGGAACTGCACGAAAGTGTGTAGGAACCGTTTGAGTGCGAGGCATACTGTCCGAACAGCCCTACACACAGCTGCCTTTCCCACTTGCTCTGCATCGCCAACGTTATACAAAAAACTCCCCGTCGCAAAAAAACGAAGGGTGATGCACAAAATGTGCTCTGTGTCAAGTGCTGATGTGTCACGTTTGATATGTAAGGTTTCAAAAGATTTGTTAAGTAAATTAACAAGTCTTTCGAAAAATGGTAACGCTCCGGCAAATATCCATTTGGATACGAAAACTTATCACCCTCTCACGGTGGAAGAGATTCTGTATAATCTGTGCTTCCACATCCACTGGATCATTTTCAAAAGGGCATTTCATGCTCTGTCACCTCTCTGAAACAAACTAACCCTGAAACTAAACCTGCCCCGGAGCAGGTTATGTTCAGAGCGCAAGTTGCCATGGCTACTTACATACCTTGAAACTTACCTCCGTTTTTGGAACCGAAAGCTGAGGTTATGCGCCTACTTACCCTTAAACTTACCCAGGTATGTCACATAACCTGGTTTTTGGAATACCCCCCTGGTCTGGGTATTTAGGGGAAAATGCAGAGCAGCCAGAACCAGGGATGGGCGAGTGTCTTTAAAACATTCACCCGGGCTCATGCAGTTCTTCCTCTTCCTTCGAGTAACGGATGTCGTGTATTTGTTACGTCTTAATTGGATTCTAATGGTGTAATTGGCGTTGATACATTTTTACCTGACAAATAAAATGCCATATTTGATTCATTCTGGACTCTCCTGAAATCATTATGACCAGTGGATTAAGTGGTTTCGGTTACACTTTATTTTAAAGTGTCAGTATTACAGTGTACTTATACATTTAAGTACTGAGTAATGACCAATAACTATATGTACTTAATATAGGGTTAGGATGAGGGTTTGGTTTAGGGTTAATTGCATATAATTATGCATAATTTCTAGTTATTACTACAGTAAATAAATGTAACATATGTAACAATGACACTGTAAAATAAAGTGTTACCGTGGTTTCTGACATTTCCGTATAATAAGGATAATTAAAATTACGGGACACACAGAATAATCAAACACCTAAATTAATACATGACTGATTTCTAACTGACCCTTCACAAACAGTTTGATTGACAGGCGATCTGGCCAATCATATCAGGGGAGTTAGTAGATTAACGTTGGTGAACTTGAACGTCTTTCCGCGCTTGAAACAACATTCCTTCTGATGTTCATTCATGCTTATTTGATGCTATAAATGAACTAGTATGAAGAGATGATCTGTCACGAACCATTAAACACACACTAGACGCTGTTTATTGTTCAGACTTCTATAAAAAAATACAATATTTTGAATATGAAACTGTTTCATACGTTGTCAGTGTCCTCTTGTATTTTTAACTGCGTGAGACCATGATGTGTGGCGTGATGAATTATTAATCATACTATCAGGTCGTGACTCTGAGGAGCAAGTGAAAATGTCTGAATAAAGTGGGTACTGTCCCATCCAGCGTTCCAGATTTGAGAAGCAATCGTCAGAAGGTTAAACTGCTGTGGTAATTTTAACCTCTGACTCTTCATTTACAAAGAGAATTTGCTTTTTCAGAGCAGAAAACAGTGTTTTCTTGACATGTACAGGATGAACAGCTACAGTGTTTTGAGGGCGTTATGAAAACGTGTAGCTGTAATGAAGTGGGATTCAAATACTGATGACTCATTTTGGCAGTTCAGAGTTGATTCTTACTTTTGAGAGAAAGAAACTTTATTTATTGTTCACTTTCGACTTCACATTGTTTACATCCACAGACAGCTACGATATACACTGCATGAAAGGGAATATTCGAAAAAAGCATAATAGGGACACTTTAATATATATAATATATATATATATATACAGGGCTGGGTGGGTTACTTTTAAAATGTATTTCACTACAGATTACAAAATACATGCTTTAAAAAGTCATTTGTAACGTATTTCGTTACATTACTCAAGTTTAGTCACTTAATCTAAATACTTTAGAATACTTTGGAATACTAATAAGTGTGAAACAAACACAAAAAAGATCATTGCAAGTTTTTATCTCACAATTCTGACTTTTTCCCTCAGAATTGTGTGATATAAAGTTGCAATTGTGAGTTATAAAGTCAGAATTATGAGATATAAACTCACAATATTTAGAAAAGTCAGAATTATGAGATATAAACTCACAATATTGAGAAAAGTCAGAATTATGAGATTTAAACTCACAATATTGAGAAAAGTCAGAATTATGAGATTTAAACTCACAATATTGAGAAAAGTCAGAATTATGAGATATAAACTCACATACTAAATTCACAATTTCAAGACAAAAAGCAAGTTTATATCTCCCAATTCTGACTTTATAACTAGCAATTGTGAGTTTAAATCTCACAATTCTGAGAAAAAGAAGTCAGAATTGTGAAATTCAAACTCACAATTGTGAGGGAAAAAACAAATTGTGAGAAAAAGTTGCAGTGACGAGTGAATTATAAAATGACTCACAAACCATTGTATTTCGTTACTCCCCAACCCTATATATATATATATATATAAAAATGCAAGTTCAAGGATTAGTTCACCCAAAAATGAAACTTCTGTCATATGTCATTCCATGATGGTGATTTCACATCCGTAAGGCCTGAATTGCCAGCAAGGTAATAAACTTTCAGACGCCCAGAAAGATACTAAAACATACTTAAATCAGTTCATGTGAGTACAGTGGTTCAACCTTAATGTTAAAAAGCGTCGAAAATACTTTTTGAGCGCCAAAAATAACAAAATAATGACTTTATTCCAACAATATCCAGTTTCAAAACACTGCTTTTGCGAATCTTTTGTTTCGAATCAGTGGTTCGGAACGTGAATCAACCGCCAAAGTCCCGCGATTTCAGTAAAGGCTTTGAAAATTATAAAAAAATTTCAATGATTCATGTGAGTTTCAAGCTTCGAACCACTGATTCGACACAAAAGATTCATAAAGCTTCATGAATCAGTGTTTGAATAAAGTCGTTATTTAGTTTTTTTGGCGCACAAAAAGTACTCTCGTCGCTTTATAATAGTAGTCACATGACCTGATTTAAATATGATTTAGAATCTTTCTGTTCATCTGAAGGTGTTCATCATCAATAGAGACTCACTGAACCATCGGCTCTCATCAATAACATCTTCATCTGTGTTCTGAAGATGAACGAAGGTCTTACGCGTGTGGAATAAATGACTGAATTTTCTGCTTCAGTAAAGTTGAATCCCATCATTGTAAATCACGTTACAGTGGTCGTGAAAACCAGATTCAAACTTCACTACTGACTTTGCTCACTTGCACAACTTTAGGCAGTGCTTTTTCTCATGATTCCGTAGATACAATAATTTGTTGTAACTCTTCATGCACGAGGAGCACTTGTACAGCTTCTCTCCGGTGTGAATTCTCTCGTGATCGCTCAGGTTCCCAGACCGAGCGAAGCTCTTCTCGCAGTGCGAGCACTTGTACGGTCTCTCTCCGGTGTGAACCCTCTGGTGTGTTTTTAACTGCGTCTGTGTCGTGAAGCTCTTCCCGCAGTCGGAGCACACGTGAGGTCTCACGCCGGTGTGAATAAGCTCGTGCACTTTTAAATACTTCGGTAGTGAAAAGCTCTTTCCGCAGAAGGAGCAAAAGTGAGGCTTCACACCAGTGTGAACCTCCAGGTGTCTCCTTAAGTTCGATTCCACAACGAACGTTTTCTCGCAGTGACCGCAGCTGAACGACTTCACTCCGGAGTGACGCTGGAGGTGATCGTTGAGAGAGGTTTTGCGCTTGAAGGTCTTTCCGCACTGAGAGCAGGAGAACGGTTTTTCTCCGGTGTGAATCCTCATGTGCACGTCTAGGTTTTTTTTATGTCTGAAGCTCTTTCCGCACTGAGAGCAGGTGAACGGTTTTTCTCCGGTGTGGATCCTCATGTGGCTGTTTAAGGTTCCTTTGCGTATGAAACCCTTCCCGCACTGCGAGCAGGTGTACGGTCTCTCTCCGGTGTGAACTCTCGTGTGCTCGTTTAGGTTTTTTTTATGAATGAAACTCTTTCCGCACTGAGAGCAGGTGAACGGATTTTCTCCAGTGTGAGACTTCATGTGCACATTTAGGTTTCCTTTCAGTGTGAAACTCTTTCCGCACTCGGAGCAGCTGAAAGATCCGGCTTGTTTTACCGTGAAACTCTCTTCGGTCTTTGAAGCGTCTTCATTTTTTAAATAACGAGATTTTTGAAGCTGATGTTGTTTGTCTTCGTTTTTATACGTCGGTTTTCCATCTTCATTTGTGCAACGATGCCGTTTGCCTTCATTCACTTTCATTGGGTCTAAAAATCAACATTAAATTCACAAACTTCATTTAAAGTAGGAAATAAAGTTCATTCTTAATTTTGCACAAATGTAGTTTACGACTGAGTCTGCAAGTATCTAGTTTTAGATGAACTGTTATATCCTCCTGAGAATCAGAGCTTTTTCTTGAGTGTGAATTTAGTTTTTTTTTTTTTATGAGCCCGGGTTATTTCTTCATTGATTTCATTCTTTCTCTCTGTTCAGGGTCGGGGAGTATTGAGATACAAGTAACTTAGTGACGTATTTAAAATGCAACATTTGAGTCACTGTGTTTCATTACAGTTCCATTTGAAATGGGTGGTAATCAGATTCCAGTTCCATCTGAAAAGTGTTTTAGATTACCAAAGTGATTACTTTGAGTTTTAATGTCATTTCAACAGCGATTGGTGATTCTCTGACTCTGACCGTCTGAAAAAGACGAGTTCAGTTTCATGTTTTCCACTGTTTTCATGTTTTGAGAGTCATTTTATAATTCACTCGACACTGCGACTTTTTCTCACTATTTGTTTTTTCCCTCACAATTGTGAGTTTGTGTTTCACAATTCTGACTTTTTTTCTTGCCATTGTGAATTTAGTATGAGTTTATATCTCATAATTCTGACTTTTCTCAATATTGTGAGTTTATATCTCATAATTCTGACTTTTCTCAATATTGTGAGTTTATATCTCATAATTCTGACTTTTCTCAATATTGTGAGTTTATATCTCATAATTCTGACTTTTCTCAATATTGTCAGTTTATATCTCATAATTCTGACTTTTCTCAATATTGTGAGTTTATATCTCATAATTCTGACTTTTCTCAATATTGTGAGTTTATATCTCATAATTCTGACTTTTCTCAATATTGTCAGTTTATATCTCATAATTCTGACTTTTCTCAATATTGTGAGTTTATATCTCATAATTCTGACTTTTCTCAATATTGTCAGTTTATATCTCATAATTCTGACTTTTCTCAATATTGTGAGTTTATATCTCATAATTCTGACTTTTCTCAATATTGTGAGTTTATATCTCATAATTCTGACTTTTCTCAATATTGTCAGTTTATGTCTCATAATTCTGACTTTTCTCAATATTGTCAGTTTATATCTCATAATTCTGACTTTTCTCAATATTGTGAGTTTATATCTCATAATTCTGACTTTATAACTCGCAATTGCAACTTTATATCACACAATTCAGAGGGAAAAGTCAGAATTGTGAGATAAAAACTCACAATGACCTTTTTTGTGTTTGTTTCACACTTATTAGTATTCCAAAGTATTCTAAAGTATTTAGATGAAGTGACTAAACTTGAGTAATGTAACGAAATACGTTACAAATGACTTTTTAAAGCATGTATTTTGTAATCTGTAGTGAAATACATTTTAAAACTAACCAACCCAGCGCTGGTGCCATTGTGTACCTCTTCCTTATCGTTTCCTATCGTCGTCGTTTTGTCTAAGATTGTTGAACCAGAGAGATTGTGAATGATTTTTTGAGATCATTTTAATTCTTGTTAACTTGACCCATGTCTGATTGAAATGATTTGGATTCAGATTGTTTGCTATTAAACTGTATATAGATCTTGTGTAAATATTCTGATATATATATATATATATATATATATATATATATACACATTTTTTTTTCTAGCCATCATAATTACAGTTTGGAGCATAAGAAACAAATGAAGAATACTTTCTTTTCTTCAAAACAAAGTATTTTATTCATATTTTACGCCATGTCCTCTGTAGAGGAAGCCAGAATCAGCTATTAAGAAAATAACATGTTGATAAACATGTAAATCCTGGTGTCTTCCACAGAGGACATGTATGAAATCAATGCTGTTTTGTAACAGAAAGTCATATTCTGATTTGAAACCCCATAACGCTTTCCTGAGATGTTTATTTTTGACAAACAATTTGAAAATTACTCAGATTTGAATGACAATTACAAATATGAGAGTGCTAAATTTGATCATTCAGTCAATGTTTGTCATTCTTAAAGACCTTGTTGTGCTCTTTGCAGGACATCCAGACTTAAAACGCGTGAGAAATTTACTAAAATATCGAGTCTTCTACAGAGGAAAGAAGCCTGGATCTCAGGAGGATATGTCAGTTTTCATCTTCATCTTCCTCGTCGGTCATTAAAGAGAATGAAGGAAAACACCAACCGATTTGTTCCTCTGTATCTTCATCTTTTATTCCGCAGGGTTCTTCCTTAAACTCCATCTTTACAATAGTGTGTCAGTAGTTTCTCCTGCTTCTTCTCCTGTGGGAAGATGGGAATATTGTTTTATAGTGTTTTAATCAAATAGTCGTTTAGAAAGAATTCAACAGCTGATTTTTAAGTTGATCTTACTTGCATGATTCACATGCATTAAAAATGGTTTGCCACGTTTCATTACATAAAATGAAAAACACAACTCAATCTTCACACATTGTAATGAGTTTACGTCTCACGAGCGTAATGAACAACATCACTCGGTTCATTTCTGAGTGATTCACTAAATGAACCGATTCGTTTGAATTTAGATTTCTCCTAATAAATGATTAAATGAATGTACTCACAGTCTGAAAAACATCAGATTTAGAGCAGAATGAACGGCTGTGTTCTAAATCTCATGTTTATGTTCTCTTCCCTCACTCTCTTCTTCTTCTTCTTCTTCTTCTAGACTCGGATGTGTTTTTGCTTCACTTGCACGAGCGCCCTCTACTGACGAAAACTATTAAACGTTATGGGGTTTCAGATCAGAATATGACTGTCATATTAGAGTACATTTAATTAGTTTAAGTTAAGTAATATAGTACATTTAATTAGTTTCATGGGGATATACAACATATATCCTCATAAAACAGTATAGATACAACTTTTGTATCTATATTAGCAATAACATCTGCTGAACAGGGAGAAAATTTATTTTACAATTTGGTCTTCACACCATGGCTTACATGAAATCAGGTGAAACATGATCCCCAGAATAAGCCCCCTCAGGTAACTGGTTTTGAGAACTTGCGAAATAATAAAGTAACGACGCCTCCAGAATGCTTTGTCGGCACATGCAATAACCTGGAGGGCATGTTCTGGAGATCATATTTCATTAATAACACATCAGAATATGTTGTAGTGCAAGATTTTGTCTTTTTCACAATCTGTTGTTGCGTTTCAATTCACCTGCAAACCTCTAGTGAGTGAGAGAGAGAGGGAGCATCATCACACAGGGACCATCCGGGACCTTTTCTCCTTCTCAGTCCGAGCAAAGTCAGTGTCCATCTTTTCTTCTCTATCCGGCGAGGCTTACCGATAGGGTTCGATCCCATCAGGTGGTATTAATTTAATGAATTTAAAACACATTGCAATTGCATTCAAAGTAAACTTGAAGTGTGCTAATGGCATCTTTTTAGTGTGCTTCAGATACAACACTCGTCTTGCCACCACCCAGATATGGACCATTCAAAACTGGGTTGCTTTGTGTTCTTTCTATACTGTAAGCATTTATTTTCCATTTCCGCACAAATTATATGGATGTAAAGACTGCAAATCGCAAAGAAAAGTTGCAGTAAGCGGTGCATGAAAATAAACATTAAACGACCAGTACAGGACACGAAAGTGCCTTAAACTTATAAAGCCGGCAGACTCAACACTAAATACTTCTACAGAATATTTGTACGGTGGCCGAGAGAGCTCAAAGCGCTGCAAATAAGAAAACACATGCAAATAAAAAAAAAACCGTGATCATCAGTTTGACAACACATGTGCTGCAAATCCTCACAACACATGCAAACACAAAAAATAGCGCAAAACACAACGATAATGTTTCAAGGGGGACCCCAAAAAGTGACGGACTCTACTAGGACGTGCGTCCAAAACCAGTTCAACTCATTTGAGGGCACAATGTGTTCACAATCATGAAATACTATAAAAACTGCAAACAAAAATAAACAACTGTACATTATTTCATATATTTATTATTTTTAATAAAGTGTTTTTCAGTTGAAGCTCACACTCACTGATGACGTGGTCGTCGAGCGCCTCAGGCGGCCGTTACCATGACGTCACATTAGTACAGATGATTAACGAATATTTTTAAATCATCCACTAAATGATCATCTCTTAAAGTTTAATGAGTGAACAACAATGCCACATATTAAAACACTTTTCTGTTAGTGAAACACATGGAGTTAATGCCTACGTAATATATTTTAATATTTTTTAGTTTGTGCTGTTGTCAAGTAGGGTCCGTCACTTTTTGGGGTCCCCCTTGAAACATTTCCGTTGTGGTTTGTGCTATTTACAGCGCGTTTTTGTGTTTGCATGTATTGTGAGGATTTGCAGCACATGTTGTCAAACTGATGATCACGTTTTTTTTTTTATTTGCATGTGCTTTTTTTATTTGCATGTGTTTTTTTTATTTGCATGTGCTTTTTTATTTGCATGTGTTTTTTTATTTGCATGTGTTTTTTTATTTGCATGTGTTTTTTATTTGCATGTGTTTTTTTATTTATTTGCATGTGCTTTTTTATTTGCATGTGTTTTTTTTTTATTATTTGCATGTGCTTTTTTATTTGCATGTGTTTTTTTTAATTATTTGCATGTGCTTTTTTATTTGCATGTGTTTTTTTTTAATTATTTGCATGTGCTTTTTTATTTGCATGTGTTTTTTTATTTATTTGCATGTGTTTTTTTTATTTATTTGCATGTGCTTTTTTTATTTGCATGTGTTTTTTTATTTATTTGCATGTGCTTTTTTATTTGCATGTGTTTTTTTATTTATTTGCATGTGCTTTTTTTATTTGCATGTGTTTTTTTTATCTATTTGCATGTGTTTTTTTATTTGCATGTGTTTTTTATTTGCATGTGCTTTTTTATTTGCATGTGTTTTTTATTTGCATGTGTTTTTTTATTTGCATGTGTTTTTTTATTTGCATGTGTTTTTTTTATTTGCATCTGCTTTTTTATTTGCATGTGTTTTTTTTTTATTTGCATGTGCTTTTTTTATTTGCATGTGTTTTTTATTTATTTATTTGCATGTGCTTTTTTTATTTGCATGTGTTTTTTTATTTATTTGCATGTGCTTTTTTTATTTGCATGTGTTTTTTTTATTTATTTGCATGTGCTTTTTTTATTTGCATGTGTTTTTTTATTTATTTGCATGTGCTTTTTTTATTTGCATGTGTTTTTTTTATTTATTTGCATGTGCTTTTTTTATTTGCATGTGTTTTCTTATTTGCAGCGCTTTGAGCTCTCTCGGCCACCATATATTTGCCCCCATTTTACCTGACCTGGCAAACCGGCATAACTGTAGTTTTGTTCTTGTGAAACGGTTCCATCTTAAACACAGCTTGGCGGCAGACCATACTGAAGGTGTCATTACTTTATTATTTCAAAGGTTCGCAAAAACATTGAACATGTAGAGGGGTAGATAAATTCAGTGTCTCATAGAATCCTGCATTGCAACATATTCTGATGTGTTATTAATGAAACATGATCCCCAGAATAAGCCCCCTCAGGTAACTGGTTTTGAGAACTTGCGAAATAATAAAGTAACGACGCCTCCAGAATGCTTTGTCGCCACATGCAATAACCTGGAGGGCATGTTCTGGAGATCATATTTCATTAATAATGCATCAGAAAATGTTGTAGTGCAAGATTTTGTCTTTTTCGCAATCTGTTGTTGCGTTTCAATTCACCTGCAAACCTCTAGTGAGTGAGAGAGAGGGAGCATCATCACACAGGGACCATCCGGGACCTTTTCTCCTTCTCAGTCCGAGCAAAGTCAGTATCCATCTTTTCTTCTCTATCCGGCGAGGCTTACCGATAGGGTTCGATCCCATCAGGTGGTATTAATTTAATGAATTTAAAACACATTGCAATTGCATTCAAAGTAAACTTGAAGTGTGCTAATGGCATCTTTTTAGTGTGCTTCAGATACAACTCTAGTGAGTGAGAGAGAGGGAGCATCATCAAACAGGGACCTGAACAGCAACAAGAATTGACCAATCACACAACTTTTCTTGCGTGAACCTGCAGATAATTGGCCCCAGGGCCTTTGCAAGTCATAACCCATCACTGATTCATCACATGATATCTGATTCGAGGTATAAATACAGCTGTCTGTAAGCGTAAGACAGTTGACGTCTTTCAGGAGACACAGAAAATACCGTAAGTGTATTACACTTTCAATGCACAATTTACTTTAAATATAATTTGTAGTAGGCTTTACAAAAGCATAGCATTACAAATATTAACCAGTTTTGTTGAAGTAAAAGTGTAGTAACCATGTTTTGTTTTTTTGGATTGTTTACCATTTGTATGATCAGTTTTATTACAAATACCATGGTTAAATTTTTAAAGAAGAAGTTTATCCAAGTGTGCCATTTACACTTCTTTTAAACTAAAAATAAGAATGTGCACTTTCAGTCTACTTTTTATGTACAGTTCTTCTCAGAAATATAGTTACGCTTACGGTTACTTAGTTGAGGTCATTGAAAATTTCAGCAATAATTTGTACTGGAGTGTATTCTATATATGAAAAATACATTTCAAGTACATTAAGACCACGCATTTTACACATTTTGGACAACACACTTAAGTTGAATTCATTTTAGTTAATTTAGTTGAATTCAATTATTTTACATGTGATTCAGTGTATTAACTTTGGTTGATCAAAATAAGTGTACTTAAAGTACTACAAAACCATAATGATTAAAAATGAATTAGACATTACAAAGTACATTAAGCACTTAAGTCTGTTAATATTGTCACTCTCATTAAGTACACTAAAGTGGCCTTTAATTTTAAGTATATTATATTATTGTAACATCTTGTCTCACTGTAGACGATGACGAAACTTTTCCAGGTTAACAGGCAGAGCAAACGAAACAGTGTGCAAGGCACAAACAATAATCGACAATGAACAGAACATAGGTGGGAACTTAAATACACTGATGACGAGGACTAAACAAGGACAGCTGACAGGACTTAACTAACTAGACACAGTGATTAATTCAAACTAATAATGACAAGACAGAACTAAACAAAACAAGACATACACGTTACAATTATCTGCAAGTGCACTTTTTTAAAAAAGTATTTGAAGTACACAAAAGTACCCTTTCAATACAATTAAGCGCACTTCTTTTTCACAAGGGGAATTAAATGCAATCTGAAGCTTTTGCACTGCCTGTACTATAGAGGTAACATATGAATAAATAATTGAGTCATCTGCATACAGGTGTAGTGTAGCTTGAATGTCTTTTTCAACTTCATAAAAATAGAAAACAAAACAGGTCCCAAAATGGAACCCTGAGGAACACCTGAAGTTATTTCAAGAAAACCTTCTACTTGCATCACATCTTCTGTCATATTTTTTAGAAACCTTACAGTTGGACGCAGTACCAGTCTACACTCAATTAAAAAAAAACATGGCCGACAGCAAAGGTGAGGACACTTTCCATTTCCATTCCATTTCACACAGAACATTATGTTGTATCAATGCAACTCAAGACCTCAAAATTGATCTTCGATACAGCAAGGGCAACCAGCAAGTTTTCTTAAGGTCTAAATGCAACAGACTGCATGTATATTTTGATATGAAGTTGTCAATGTAAAAACTAAGTCAAGGCCCTTACAAAATTTAACCGTGGTTTTACTAAATAAAGCCAAAAAAACCTTGGTTAATATAGTTAAATCATGGTAACCATAAATTTAACCTTGGTTTTACTAAATAATTTATCAGCTCAAGGTTTTGGTACACTAACCATACTTTAACAGTGGTTTTTGTAGTAAAACTGTGGTTATACAAATAGCAATGAATTCGAACATTTGCTATATTAAAACCATGGTTGTGGCCTAATGGTTAGTGAGACTGGTAACTCAAAGGTTGCTGGTCCGATTCCAGGGTTAGGGTTACATTTCTCACAGCAAAAACAGGTTTTTTGCAATATGCTGCATTTTTTGATTGCAGGCAACAATCAGTAAACAAATATATGTAAATAAACACAGTTTCATTAAGGCACAGCAGCCACCTCACCAGTCAGCACACAGAATTTTTGTATTTAAAATACAAAATTTGAGTAACTGTGTTCCATTACAGTTTCATTTTAAATGGGTTGTAATCAGATTCCAGTTCCATCTGAAAAGTGTTTTAGATGACCAAAGTGATTACTTTGAGTTTTAATGTCATTTAAACAGCGATTGGTGATTCTCTGACTCTGACCGTCTGAAAAAGACGAGTTCAGTTTCATGTTTTCCACTGTTTTCATGTTTTCTGAGTCATTTTATAATTCACTCGTCACTGCAACTTTTTCTCACTAATTGTTTTTTTCCCTCACAATTATGAGTTTGTTTCACAATTCTGACTTCTTTTTCTCAGAATTGCGAGATTTAAACTCACAATTGCAAGTTATAAAGTCAGAATTGGGAGATAAAAACTTGCAATACTAACTTTTTTCTTGCAATTGTGAATTTAGTATGCGAGTTAAATGTCATAATTCGCACTTTTCTCAATATTGTGAGTTTATATCTCATATTTTTGACTTTTCTCAATATTGAGAAATATTCTCAATATTTTATATCTCATAATTCTGACTTTATAACTCGCAATTGCAACTTTATATCACGCAATTCTGAGGGAAAAAGTCAGAATTGTGAGATGAAAACTAGCAATTATCTTTTTTGTGTTTGTTCCGCACTTATTAGTATTCCAAAGTATTCTAAAGTATTAAGATTAAGTTAATAAACTTGAGTAATGTAACAAAATACGTTACAAATCACTTTTTAAAGCATGAATTTTGTAATCTGTAGTGAAATACATTTTAAAAGTAACCTGCCCAGCCCTGTACTATTGTTGAATAGTACGTGTCCCCAAGTATGCAAGCCAGAGGCGACAGCGGCAAGGAATCAAAACTCCATCAAGTGAGAGAATGGAGGAAAAAACCTCGTGAGAAACCAGGCTCAGGCTTCCTAACCGATGACGAAGACTTAACAGAGCAGCCAAGTATTCTAGGTTATTATGTGCGGAAGTTTTTGAGTCACATAAACTCCTCTGGAACTCAAACTTTGAACTTCAAAACAAAGTTTGCTAAAACAAAAGTGTTGCAAAACTATTGACACAAATATATCCTTCACCTGGGTTCTTAAGTATCTCGTCACTCCAGTGAACAGGGAGGGGGCCAGAGCATATTACAGTGTCTGACATCATACTTGCGAGTTCACACACCTCTTTAATTTTATCTGAACTAGAAACTCAGAGAGGAACCAAAGACTGGCACAGATATAAATAAATGTTATGATACATTTCACCCATGATTGAACCCCAGAGGTTGTTGAACATCACTAATGTTCAGTTTGGTGTCTCAGCGCTTGTTGCCAGTGAATCCACATGGAGTCCAGAATTCATCCAGGAGCTTCTTCCGTCTGCGGAGCGAACGGCTCTCCTCTATCATCTGGCATTCTTGTGCCTGGGAAACTTCCCAAAGCTGGAGCGTATGATCAGGCACGAAGCTACTGAAACACAAATGCTGTTTGGAACCTCTGAGGCTGTTCTGATGCAGGTGAGACTAATTCATCATGTGAATTATCATCATTTCATCACACTTCTCCGTATTCTGCATATATCATAGATACTTGTACATTGTCCATCAAATGTTTTTTATAGTTCTTTTATGAAACCATAGACTGAATAAAACCTGCATGTAGTGTCCATGACATCACATGTAGGTTTCTGAAGAGTATTTTTAAAGCCTAAAATGGGTGGAGCTGGTCGTCGCCATCTTGGGAGCGAGTAACCACGGGTCACTCCCAGATAACCGAAAATGGACAAAGAGGCAGGATGTGGGTGGATCTGAGGTGCCTGGTCGACGTGATCAAGTTAGCTCTAGAAGCTATCTATCTATCTTAGATACTATATAAAATATTAAGATAACAAATTATACATCATTTGAAAGTTCTAAGGGTTTACGGTCAATCTGCAGTGTCTGTTTTATGATATACACACACCTAAAGGATTATTGGGTATGCCTGTTCAATTTCTCATTAATGCAATTATCTAATCAACCAATCACATGGCAGTTGCTTCAATGCATTTAGGGGTGTGGTCCTGGTCAAGACAATCTCCTGAACTGAATGTCAGAATGGGAAAGAAAGGTGATTTAAGCGATTTTGAGCGTGGCATGGTTGTTGGTGCCAGACGGGCCGGTCTGAGTATTTCACAATCTGCTCAGTTACTGGGATTTTCACGCACAACCATTTCTAGGGTTTACAAAGAATGGTGTGAAAAGGGAAAAACATCCAGTATGCTGGAGGTCAGAGGAGAATGGGCCGACTGATTCAAGCTGAAAGAAGAGCAACTTTGACTGAAATAACCACTCGTTACAACCGAGGTCTGCAGCAAAGCATTTGTGAAGCCACAACACGCAAAACCTTGAGGCGGATGGGCTACAACAGCAGAAGACCCCACCGGGTACCACTCATCTCCACTACAAATAAGAAAAAGCACTAGCAATTTGCATGAGCTCACCAAAATTGGACAGCTGAAGACTGGAAAAATGTTGCCTGGTCTGATGAGTCTCGATTTCTGTTGAGACATTCAGATGGTCGAGTCAGAATTTGGCGTAAACAGAATGAGAACATGGATCCATCATGCCTTGTTTCCACTGTGCAGGCTGGTGGTGGTGGTGTAATGGTGTGGGGTGTTTTCTTGGCACACTTTAGCCCCCTTGGTGCCAATTGGGCATTGTTTAAATGCCACGGCCTACCTGAGCATTGTTTCTGACCATGTCCATCCCTTCATGACCACCATGTACCCATCCTCTGATGGCTACTTCCAGCAGGATAACGCACCATGTCACAAAGCTCGAATCATTTCAAACTGGTTTCTTGAACATGACAATGAGTTCACTGTACTAAAGTGGCCTCCACAGTCACCAGATCTCAACCCAATAGAGCATCTTTGGGATGTGGTGGAACGGGAGCTTCGTGCCCTGGATGTGCATCCCACAAATCTCCATCAACTGCCATCCTATCAACATGGGCCAACATTTCTAAAGAATGCTTTCAGCACCTTGTTGAATCAATGCAGTTCTGAAGGCGAAAGGGGGTCAAACACAGTATTAGTATGATGTTCCTAATAATCCTTTAGGTGAGTGTAGATGCTCCAGCAACAGTAATATTGTAATTTGTGTCGGGTGTGCAAATGACAACACGCAAAATCAAAAAGGGACTTCATACCCTTGTAATGAAATAGCGATCGCGAGATGAATCCAATCCATCGCACTTGGGTAAAATGTCCATGAAAAGCGTCCACTGAAAAACATTCAACAGCACTTCTTTCTCCTCAAAAGCATTGTCTATGAAATATTGATATATTTCTATTTCTTCTGAACGATCTGCTCTCCATCATCGTTCTTCTATGATGCAATCTGAGCAGCGTTTATGTTGTAAAACTGTACACAATCGTATACATTGGACCTTCGCAAACAAATGAGCCTGCATCCAAAGTCTACTTTTCGAAATAGCGCAGCAGTTTTAGTTACAAAATCCAAGCGATGCAGTCAGATTTTGAGGTGACATGACGGCTAACAGACAGCAGCGACGTTCCACCTGTCACTCAAGTGGCCACGCCCCTTAACTATTCAGAACTTTAAGGCTTAATTACCAATAATTTACATTCACCCCCCTCAGAGTTGTCATGAAGGGCAAAATTAGATATATAAACCAAAACCACTTTTTGTATCAGGCTATAAACATTTTTTTCTGCTGTAAATTTGGGCATTTTAACATGGGAGGTCAATGGGATTGATTGCTTAGCGTTCACACTGGCATTTTTAACAGCGAACTTTAAGTTACCGAACCAAAGGCAGAGGGATACGGTCACGACCTGATTGGTCGGCTTTTATGATGTATATTTTGCGATTGAGTTTGATTCCTGAACATTCAAAACAACGCTGTGTTCTGGATTAAACGCCATCATTTTATGCGTGTACATATGTTTTATTTTTACCAGCTGAGAACTCACGAAGAGCTCATCAAAACGGATTTCCTCCGTTGTTTGCAGTAACAGAAACTTCACCTCCTCGTCGCTCCACGTTTGCCCTCGACTCATTTTGGAAACGCCGATCTTCCCGCGTCGTCGAATCAGTGACTCGTAGCGTCGCATCTCGTGACATCACGTCCTGTTTTTGGTTCGTTCACGTGTCTTCGGTCCGTGTTGTGTTCATATATCAGTCGAACCGCACCAGAGTTTGTTTGGAAACGGATCGAGACTCATCTTTTTAGCGGTCTCGGCCCGCTTGTTTGGTTCGGATGGCAGCGTTCACATATGAACCGCACTAACTGAGCGATCGAACCAGGGTTCGTTTTAATCGAACCGAACATGACGAGTGTGAACGCACCCTAAGTCACTTCCGTGTTGGTTTCACGAGAGAGGACGGAATATTGATGCTTGTACGAAACTTATCCTTGTGTATTAATTATCCTCATTTTCTTGTAGTGTGCCGGCACGAGTTCCAACCTGGTCACCTCGTTGTTCCCAATGCTGAAGGTAGCCGTTGAGAAGAACAAACCAATTCTGGCTGTGAAGTACCTGGAGAAAGCCAGAAGTTGGATCAATGACCTCATCAAAGCGGTGGATGACATGGTGAAGAGGTGAAGACATTGAAATTTAACATTTCACAACAAACAATCATTTTCCTCATCAGTACATGGCAAACGAATGGCTTTTACTCACGTGTAAACATTGATCAGCTCAACCTAACCTGAACGATGCACAAACCTCTTCCGGAAGTTCAAACGTGAGGTTCATTCCCGAGTGTTACGCAGCACATTGGAGCTTCAGGAAGAGGTCGAGCTGATCAATGTTCACACGTGAGTAAAAGCCTAAATAAAAAAGCGATGGAGTCTCTTCAGAAAATTTGGACCGAACCAACTTGATTCATATAGATTAGTTTTCCAATCTCTTTATGAACTTTTTGAGGCGTCAAAGATCAAGTTGCAAAGGCAGTGAATGGAAGGACCGACGGCTGACAGATTTGATCAAAAAGATCGTCATTTGTGTTCCGAAGATGAGCGAAAATGTTTGGACGTCATGAGGGTGAGTGATGGATTGCAGAATTTTCAGTTTGGGGTGAACTAACTCCGAACTTACCGACAGACCGGGAAGAGAGGAGCTGCAAGAATGAAGGAAAATAAGGAGCATTCAAACATGAAAACCTGTTTTAGTAGAGCCCACTAAAAGACAATTGTTCAGTGTCTGTGTTGTTGTGACTGTGAAATCCAGATTATATCATTATACATGCACCCTGTTTTTCAGGTATGATAAACAAGCCCTAAATGTGCAAACATGTACCAGTGATGTATATCAAGAGCAGAGACAGACCGAAGACAAACTAACGAAACACACTGACGAGATGAAGCGTCTGGAGGAGGCTTTGGCCAGGCTCGAACCGCAGCTGAACAAAACGGTCAAAGATATGGAGGAAATTGAGAAACGAATGGAAAAAATCAACCAAGAGCTGTGTTTGCTGATGAATACCGGATATTACATAAACGTTTTGTTCTTTAGAATGTTCATATCTCAACGAAGCAGTGACCATCCTGAAGTTCTCGCGAAACGAGCCGAACTGACTCCTCTCATCCATGAAAAGAACGTTCTACAAAAACAAGAGTGGGACATCAAAATCCAACAGATCGATCTTCAGCTGAAGTTGGCCAATTCCAAAATCCAACTGGGTGAGAATCTCTCTGTGCTTTTACAATTATTATTATTATAAACATACAGTAAATGCATCTCTGTGCATATCCAGCCTGGTCTCATTGTTATTACGTAACTTTCAAAGACACAAAACACATTTTTGTACGTTTAGAAAGGTATCCATAGCACGTAAAAATACTTACATTTTTACAGCGAAAAATATTTACGAATCTTTCATGTCATAAATGTAAGATCCCTAAACCTCATCCCGTACCGAAAAATAATCATTTTATACAGAATGTTAAAAGAAAACATAATGGACAGAAATGTGCGGGAAAATCAATTTGAGTAAAAATGTAACATATTTTGAGCCACTAATCCTAAACCTACTCATAACCACTTCTTAAAATTAATTACTGTTATAAATAAGAGAATAACAGACAAACAAGCGTAAAATATCAAGAGTGGTACCAAATGTGATTTGTGAATTCATCTTGTGCCTCTGTCAGTCGCTGCAGGAGAAAACGAGCAAACAAACTAAATATTACTAAATGGTTAAACAATTACAGAAATTTCAACGTGTTTCAAACACATTTGCAGCATTTCACATTAATGAGTAAACTGCGTTCAATAAAATCGACTAAATTCATTTAACTTATTGATATGACAATTGAATAGAACAGATTTAAAACATTGATGCATATACACTTGGACACGTAAACGATTTGCGTTTTATTGCTGATAGTACGCAAATATTTTTACGTTTTAATGCTATAAATATATCAACATTGTTTGAAAACGTAAGTAAATGTGTGTGGTAGAACCACACTTAAAGTAAAAATACACTTATTCTCCTGGGATCACGTCGGCACACATCGTGCCGTTTACGTGTTCTTCTTGTGCGAACAGTGCGAAGGCTCCCAATGATCTCTCGTAAATCAGTATGTCGTTTGTTCAGGTGCGATACCCAGTGCCTTCCACCTGAAGGAAGTCCAGCAATCTCTTGATCAAATCCGACAGATTCTGGTTCATCTTAAAAAGTTCTGGGAGAAAGTGGCTGTTATGCTGAACTTGACGAAAGACAAGACCTTTATTGGGGAGGATCTCATTGACCTGGATGACTTTAAGGAGTGGTTTCTGGACTCCATTGATGAAGCAAAAAAGGTTAGTCAGACGTTGAGCAAATGCTTCTGGTGAAAGTTGGTTCACACTTTAGATTGGGTTCCTTAGGGCTGCGTTCACACTTGTAATTCGGTTCGTTTGTTTCGTACCAAAAAACAAAACATCTAGTCCTGGTCCGCTTAGCGTTCACACTGGCATTTTTAACAGCGAACCTGAAGTTACCGAACCAAAGGCATAAGGATACGATCACGACCTGATTGGTCGACTTTTATGACGTATATTTCATGACAGAGCTCGCTTACCAACAGGGTTGGGGAGTAACGAAATACAAGTAACTTAGTTACATATTTAAAATGCAACATTTGAGTGACTGTTTCATTTTAAATGGGTGGTAATCAGATTACAGTTCCATCTGAAAAGTGTTTTAGATTACCAAAGTGATTACTTTGAGTTTTAATGTCATTTAAACAGCGATTGGTGATTCTCTGACTCTGACCGTCTGAAAAAGACGAGTTCAGTTTCATGTTTTCCACTGTTTTCATGTTTTGAGAGTCATTTTATAATTCACTCGTCACTGTGACTTTTTCCCACTATTTGTTTTTTTCCCTCACAATTGTGAGTTTGTGTTTCACAATTCTGACTTCTTTTTCTCACAATTGGGAGATTTAAACTTGCAATACTGACTTTTTTTTCTTCCAATTGTAAATTTAGTATCAGAGTTTATATCTCATAATTCTGACTTTTCTCAATATTGCGAGTTTATATCTCATAATTCTGACTTTATAACTTTATATCACGCAATTCTGAGGGAAAAAGTCAGAATTGTGAGATAAAAACTCGCAATGACCTTTTTTGTGTTTGTTTCACACTTATTAGTATTCCAAAGTATTCTAAAGTATTTAGATGAAGTGACTAAACTTGAGTAATGTAACGAAATACGTTACTAATTACTTTTTAAAGCATGTATTTTGTAATCTGTAGCGAAATACATTTTAAAAGTAACCCACCCAGCCCCGCTTACCGAACATTGAAATCAACGCTGTGTTCTGGATTAAACGCCATCATTTCATGCTTTATTTTGACCAGCTGAGAATCACGAAGAGCTCATCAAATGTTCAAAACATTCAGAACAGCAGCAGGATTTCCAGAAACTTCTCCTCCTCGTCGCTCCACGTTTGCCCTCGACTCATTTTGGAAACGCCGATCTTCCCGCGTCGTCGAATCAGTGACTCGTAGCGTCTCATCTCGTGAAATCACGTCCTGTTTTTGGTTCGTTTACGTGTCTTCGGTCCGTGTCGCATTCATATATCAATCGAACCGCACCAGAGTTCGTTTGGAAGCGGATCGAGATTCATCTTTTTAGCGGTCTTGGTCCGTTTGTCTGGTTCGGATGGCAGCGTTCACATATGAACCGCACTAACTGAGCGATCGAACCAGGGTTCGTTTTAATCCAACCGAACATGACGAGTGTGAACGCAGCCTTAGAATAACCTAATCTTCACTTTAGATTAGGTTCATTCAAGCAATGGAAAAAATAATGCTGCCATGACCTCAACTATGTAGGGAATAGTGAGTGATTTCAGGCACATCATGAGTTTATGGCGATGTATTTTAATCTTTCAGGACTGGCAGACGTTTGGTGAAGGCTGTCAGAGAGCACAGAACATCTTCAGCGTGCAGTCTAAGGACGCATATAAATTCCTGGAGGTCAATCCGTCTTCGCTCTCACAGCATGAGAGGGATGTGCAGTACGCGTCTATCACCGAGAAGCTGAGGAAGGTCAATGAACAGTACAAGATCAGAGCCGCCATCACCGCTTGACCGACAGAGATCTGATGCTTCCTTTCACAATGCGCTTTATAAGGGATACACGTATTAATGCATACAGCTTGTGTTGTCATTTTTGTAATGCTTTGTAGTCAATGTTACATTACAGTTCCACATTTATATACACTTTAGGGAATCTCTATGTCTCAATTTATGACTATCTCTGTTAAAATTGCTTTGCATTTCATTATGGTATGAATGTTGTGGTGGGTCTGGTCACATGACTGATGTCACATAATAAAGACAAAAGTCATTAAACATTCATCATAGCCAAATCATTCAAAAAGTCTTTTTCTGATGTTTCAATGTGTCTCAATTACGCTTCCATCCGGACAGTTTCAAATGAGTGGCGAATCAAAACGTGGGGGCATTTAGAAAAATGATCTTCCTGTTAATATTTTTTATCAAGCAACAAATGTTCTTCATTCTTCGCTAAACAAAGAGGGTCGAGATAAAAAATAAAAAATGGTAAAGGAGACAAAATATGTCGATATCTTCAACACAGCAGAAAACATATGACTAGTCTCTGACTGTTTGACTAAACTGGCTTAGTGCCAACCAGGGCTGGGTGTGTTACTTTTAAAATGTATTTCACTACAGATTACAAAATACATGCTTTAAAAACTCATTTGTAACGGATTTCGTTACATTACTCAAGTTTAGTCACTTAATCTAAATACTTTAGAATACTTTGGAATACTAATAAGTGTGAAACAAACACAAAAAAGGTCATTGCGAGTTTATATCTCACAATTCTGACTTTTCTCAATATTTTCAGTTTATATCTCATAATTCTGACTTTTCTCAATATTGTGAGTTTATATGACTTTTCTCAATATTGTGAGTTTATATCTCATAATTCTGACTTTTCTCAATATTGTGAGTTTATATCTCATAATTCTGACTTTTCTCAATATTGTGAGTTTATATCTCATAATTCAGACTTTATAACTCACAATTGCAACTTTATATCACTCAATTCAGAGGGAAAAAGTCAGAATTGTGAGATAAAAACTCACAATGACCTTTTTTGTGTTTGTTTCACACTTATTAGTATTCCAAAGTATTCTAAAGTATTTAGATGAAGTGACTAAACTCGAGTAATGTAACGAACTACATTACAAATGACTTTTTAAAGCATGTATTTTGTAATCTGTAGTGAAATAGATTTTAAAAGTGACCCACCCAGCCGTGTGCATAACCCATCTCCTGCAAGTTGGATCCACTGATTTGAACTCTCTTTTAAGAGTCATTTAGAATTGTATTTCTCCTAATAAATATAAAAATGAATGTACTCACAGTCTGAAAAAGCAGAATGAACGGCTGTGTTCTAACTCTCATGTTTATGTTCTCTTCCCTCACTCACTTCTTCTTCTAGACTCGGATGTTTTTGCTTCAGTTACACAAGTGTCCTCTACTGGCAGAAACCGTATTAAACTATCTAACATTCATAACAACCACAATAAACTGCTTTCTTGATATTATATAAACAATTTCTCTCCCCAAACATGTTTGATTTGGAATAATTAAGAATTGGTTTAGAAATTTCATAGGCGTTTTTTTTAAGGCTATTGTTGCCATGCTCACTTAGACATCTTTGGGCAACGCTTCTTCTTATGAACCTGTAGATTAGGCAAGTAAGTGAAGCTCTTCCCACATGAAGAGCACTTGTACGGTTTCTCTCCAGTGTGAACTCTCTCGTGTATTTTTAAGTTGCCCAATGTACTAAAGGTCTTCCCACAGTTGAAGCACATGTAAGGTTTCACACCGGTGTGAATGCTCTCGTGCACTTTTAAGTGTTGCAGTCGTGAAAAACTCTTCTCACAGAAAGAACAAACGTGAGGCTTCACAGCAGCGTGGGTTTTCATGTGTCTCCTTAAACTCGATTCCACAACGAACGATTTCTCGCACTGATCGCAGCTGAACGACTTCACTCCGGAGTGAGAGCGCAGATGATCGTTGAGAAAACTTTTGCACCTGAAGCTCTTTCCACACTGAGAGCATGCGAACGGTTTTTTCTCCGGTGTGAATCCTCATGTGATCCTCTAGTTGTTGTTTGTAAACGAAACTGTTTCCACACTGAGAGCATGTGAAAGGCCTCTCTCCGGTGTGAACTCTCATGTGTCTTTTGAGCTTCGATTTATGAGCGAAACCATTTCCACACTGAGAGCAGGTGAGCAGATTTTCTCCAGTGTGAGATTTCATGTGTACAGTGAGGTTTCCTTTCCGTGTGAATCTCTTTCCACACTCGGAGCAGCGGAAAGATCCTTTGACTCTGGGTTTTCCCGTTCGTTTTTGGGTGAAACTCTTCTCAGTCTGAGAAACGGCCGTGTTTTCATCTTCATCTGTGAAATGAGGTTTTTGAAATTCATTCAAAGAAGGACAAATAAGAAACATAATAAGTAAAGTTCATTCTTTTCCACAAATCTAGTTTACTACGATGTCTACTAGTATCTAGTGTGAGTTGTATTGTTATATGTCAGTTTAATACGGAGCCCCTAAAGCGACGTGGTGGTGGTGGTGGAAAAAAAATGGGATGGGAGGAATTTTTTTTAAAGAAATCTTTTGCGTTCCCTCGCAAAGATATAGAGTTCCCTTTGAAAACCTCCCTTTTTAACGCCGCAGTAGTGTTTATTAAGTCAGCTCGAGCATTAATACACACAAATAATGCGCGGCACATTTAGAGTTTGAACTTGTTTGACTCAAATATGAAGAAATGCGGCCAGTGTTTAAGGAGTTCAGTAAAGTTGGCAATATATTCACATATTCGAGCTTCCCGGATCAATAACTCGTGGATTAAACCTTGTTAAATCACAAAAGCAGCTATTTCCAATCAAAGTAACATAGACAACGAGCTAAAACAACCCAATTTCCCTCAAAAGTGCTTTCTAATATATAAATTTGTCACTACAAGCCGGCGGCGAGACAAGGGACCGTCTGAAAAGAGCAAAACCCAAAACCCTTTTTCTCATTTTATAATATGAAAAACGCTCAACAACTTCACTGTAACACGTCACTGCTCTCCTGCTGGTTGTACTGGAACACTTAGTTTATAAAAAAAAAAAAAATTATATATAAAATATCTAATAACTTGTAATGCCATCAAATTCAGTAAACAATTATCATGCCGGTTTTAAGTATGTAAAGTGCGTAACATCAAACTAATACGCCAAACTAAGTATTGTAGTGTAACCAGCAGGAGAGCAGTGATGTTTTAACTGACTACAGAGTGTAACATTGAAGTTATTAATGACTATTTTTGTAGAAATGCTTTTCTGATTTTGCACTTTTCAGACGCTCCCTTCGGACTTGCCTCACCGCCGCCTGCTAATAGAGACCAATTTATATATTATAAAGCTAGTTTGAGGGAAATCGGGTTGTTGTAGCTCGTTGTCTACGTTGGAAATAGCTGCATTTGTGTTTTAACAACGTTTAGTTCCCGAGTTATTGATCCGGGAAGCTCGAGCTTTACTGAACTCCTTAAGCACTGACCGCATTTCTGTATATTTGAGTCAAACAAGTTCGAACTCTAAATGTGCCGCGCATTATTTGAGTCTATTAATGCTCGAGCTGACTTAATAAATACTACTGCCAGCCAGAGGGACATTAAACAGGAAGGTTTTGCCCGAGCTCACAACAGGTTTTGCAAGGGAACGATTTATGTTTGCGTGCGAACGCAAAGTTTTGCGAGGGAACGCAAAAGATTTCTTAAAAAAAAAAAATCCTCCCATACCCATCCCTGTTTTTCCCCACCACCACGTCCCTTTAGGGGCTCCGTAGTTTAATGTTCCTCATCAGTCATTAAAGAGAATGAAGGAAAACACCAACCTATTTGTTCCTCTGTATCTTCATCTTTTATTCCGCAGGGTTCTTCCTTAAACTCCATCTTTACAATAGTATGTCAGTAGTTTCTCCTGCTTCTTCTTCTTCTCCTGTGGGAAGATGGGAATATTCCCCAGCATTTAAACTCTCATGAACGGCTGTGGGAGCGGCTTCACTGACTGAAGGAGCGAATTGTGGTCATTGTTGCTCATTTAGCAGATGATCTTCACACTTAATCACTCTCGACTATTCAAATGCAAATGTTTTGCTCAAATGGTCGTTTAGAAACAATTCCATGAATTTCCTTACTTTCTTTTTGGGGAAAAAGCAGGACACAATATATGAAACAACAAACAAAATCACATCTTTTAAGTTTAAATAAAAAATAAAAGCAAAAAACTAATAGAAATAAAATTGTGATCATAATGCATTTCAAATAGAACGTCAACCTTGACATTTACTAAAAACTAGTTCGCACAGTTTATAATATAACATATAGTTTAAAGTTCAACATGAAGTTTAATGTAACAATGTCAACTAAACTTGTAATGGTAACAAGCTGCATGTATGAAATAATGATACAATGTTTAGTTAATTGTTTCCAGAATGTTTTAGAGAAGCGCGGGAAGTGGAGGCGCTTCGGCACCGCCCTTTTTCACAGGACAGTAAACAAATGCAACTCAGATTTGTGTTCAGTTATATTTATGTATTTTTTAATCATTTAATAATTTATGATAAAACAATGAATGGGCTAAAAAAATGTAGACTTTTAACTAAGATCAAATAAAAACACTATACAGGCTAAAAATTCTGCAAATCCTCTTATTAAAACAAAGTGTAGACATGATTAAAGATTCATTGTGCAGTCATTGAAGCGTCCGCTCGTTCGCAGGCATGTGCTTTTATGTAACCAAATCTTTTTAAGAGTCATTTAGATTAAATTTCCCCTAATAAATGATCAAATCAATGTACTCACAGTCTGAAAAACATCCGATTTAGAGCAGAATGAACGGCTGTGTTCCAACTCTCATGTTTATGTTCTCTTCCCTCACTCTCTTCTTCTTCTTCTTCTTCTAGACTCGGGTGTGTTTCATTGCTTCAGCCCTCTACTGGTGGAAGCCAATCCATATTAAACCATCTAACCTTCATAAAACCAACATAACTTCTGTCGGTGGATATCATATGAACAGTTTCTCTCCCCAAACATGTTTAACTTTGAATAATTAAAAACTGATTCATAGGTGACACAGCCGTTTCCTAATAGACATTTTATATAGATTCAAACTTAAAGTATTTTCTAGTTTTATCTATCTTCTGGACTCTTTCAGCTGTTGCGTGTTCCTGCTGTTGTTGATTTTAATATAAACCTTGACTTCATTTTTAAGGTCGATGGTACAAGTATTGATAATTAAAAAATTATACATGAAGATTTAACTTTAAAAACTCCAGCTCTGTCCATGATAGCTTGATGCATTTATAATGTCAGATTTAATTTCTCTCAATTAAAACAAAATAAACATCAATCTTATAAACAGCTTTGAGAGTTGACTCGTTTCGTGAACCGCGATTGATTTAACTACTTCAAGTGATTGAGATGAAAGCAGATGGTGACACCTAGAGGAACATCTGCGCAAACCATTGCCGTAACTTCAGAAACGCATGCGAGGATCAAGACAGTACACAAAATCCATTAAAAACGTGACAATTTAATTTCTGTTGCATTTTCAAAACATAATGCATAAGCAAATAAAAGTAAGATCTTCAACTTTTTTAGATAGCAGCTCTAGAAGTCTACATAATGAGCCGTTTCTCTGCAAAGATACAAGTAAAATGACTTTGTAATCAATCGCTCACAGGAACAAATAATAAACTCCACAACATTCAGACAGGAATATAGTGTAATCTGCAACTGTAATCCGTTAGAAAGGATATTTGGGGTTTTTCAGACACTTCTATATCATGGTCACAGTGATTCCAATGCAAAAAAGTCTAAAGTATGTTGTGACAGGCTATTGTTGCCATGCTCACTTAAACACGTTTGGGCAATGCTTCTTCTTATGAAGCTGTAGATTAGGTAAATAAGTGAAGCTCTTCCCACATGAAGAGCACTTGTACAGTTTCTCTCCAGTGTGAATACTCTCGTGATCTTTCAAATTTCTTGGCTGAGTGAAACTCTTTTCACAGTGTGAACACTTGTACGGCTTCTCTCCATGAACTTTCTGGTGCGACTTCAAGTATTTTGACCTACTAAAGGTCTTCCCACAGTCGAAGCACATATAAGGTTTCACACCGGTGTGAATACGCTCGTGCTCTTTCACAGACTGCAATTCTGAAAAACTCTTTTCACAGAAAGAACAAAAGTGAGGCTTCACACCAACGTGAATTTTAAGGTGTCTTCTTAAGCCGTTTGCCAAAACGAACGTTTTCTCGCACTGATCGCAGCTGAACGACTTCACTCCGGAGTGAGAGCGCAGATGATCGTTGAGAGAGCCTTTGCACCTGAAGCTCTTTCCACACTGAGAGCAGGAGAACGGTTTTTCTCCGGTGTGAATCCTCATGTGATCCTCTAGTTGTTGTTTGTAAATGAAACTGTTTCCACACTGAGAGCATGTGTAAGGCCTCTCTCCGGTGTGAACTCTCATGTGTCTTTTGAGCTTCGATTTATGAGCGAAACCATTTCCACACTGAGAGCAGGTGAGAGATCTTTTGACTCCAGGTTTTCCAGCTCGTTTTTGTGCGAAATTCTCTTCGGTCTGAGAAACGACTGTGTTTCCATCTTCATCTGTGAAATAAGATTTTTGAAAGGAGAACAAGTGAGAAACGAAATGTAAAGTTCATTCTTAATTTACCACAAATATAGTTTATAACCGAGTCTAATAGTATCTATTTTTTAATCCGTCGTTTCATGTCAGTTTTCATCTTCATGTTCCTCGTCAGTCATTAAAGAGAATGAAGGAAAACACCAACCTGTTTGTTCCTCTGTATCGTCATCATTTGTTCTGCAGGGTTCTTCCTCAAATTCCATCTTTACAATAGTGTGTCAGTAGTTTCTCCTGCTTCTTCTTCTCCTGTGGGAAGATGGGAATATTCCACAGCATTTAAACTCTCATGAACGGCTGTGGGAGCGGCTTCACTGACTGAAGGAGTGAATTGTGGTTGTTGTTGGTCATTTAGCAGATGATCATCACACTTAATCACTCTCGATTATTCAGGTGCAAATGTTTTGCTCTAACGGTCGTTTAGAGACAATTCCATGAACTGATTCTTTTGAGAGGGCAGGACACAATATGAAACAAATAAAATCCCGTCTTTTAAGTTTAAATGAAAAACAGATAAAAATACAAACAAAAAATAAACATATTCAAATCCACAATCATTCATAACGCTGTGACAAGCAGGGCGGGCGAGAGCCGTGAGGAAACGGCGCGAGGCTGGTGACGCGAGTGATAATGAGCGTCAGCTGTGAGCTACACCGGTCTCTTATCTCTCAAGGAGGAGCTCCGGAAGCATAAAGAGGAGCGACGAAAGTGAAGGACGAGAGAGGACCTGGTCTGGACTTTATATTGTGTTTTATTTTGTTTGTGAGACTGCCGCCCTTTTACTTTCGTTTTGTTGTTTGTTTATTTATTTGATTAAAGCCATGTTTAACGTTCGCCAGTTCCCGCCTCCTTCTTCCCGTTCTCATTGAACCCCGTTACAGCAATCAATATTCTTTCGTTTTCTCTGAAATGAATTGAAGAATTGATAGTTTAACAGTGCTGGAAATATATAGAGCTCATTTCTGATAATAACACCACTTTTGCAAACATAAAGACTAAAATACTATAAAGAAATAACAGTTAGGTTAACTCAACACTCATTTTATGTCCTTAGAACCTGAATGAGATTCTGTTGCCAAAAACATGAATTTCACAACATCTTTAATTTAATCAGTCTATGATAAACCATATCTCTCATGTGAGAGTAACACAAATGTCAGCTAAAGTTAAAACTCAAACGACTATTTGAGCAAACATTTGCATCTGAATAACCGACAGTGATTAAATGTGAAGATCATCTGCTAAATGACCACAATTCACTCCTTTAGTCAGTGAAGCCGCTCCCACAGCCGTTCATGAGAGTTTAAATGCTGGGGAATATTCCTGTAACGCCTAGTGGAGATGCAGGAACAGGCACGAAGAATCTTGCTTTACAAGAAACAGTTTAATCTTAGATTAGGATACAAACAGGATACAGACAGGATACTACTACGACACATAGCACGATACTTTAACACTCAACAACGACTGGACTGAAACAGAGGGCAGATATACACCAGAGAACAAGTGGATAATGAGGATGGCACAGGTGACAGACATGATTACAAAATAGGACACAGCTGACGACGATGAACTGCTAACGAGACAGGAACATGGCAAAGCAAAACAACGATCACATGACAGATAACAGCAAAGCAAAGAAACACATGACAGGTGACAGGACTGAAAACAAGGAACATGTGACTCCGACAGGACAGATAAACAGACAAACAAAGACTGGATCACAACAATTCCCATCTTCCCACAGGAGAAGAAGAAGCAGGAGAAACTACTGACATACTATTGTAAAGATGGAGTTTAAGGAAGAACCCTGCGGAATAAAAGATGAAGATACAGAGGAACAAATAGGTTCCTTCATTCTCTTTAATGACCGATGAGGAAGATGAAGATGAAAAGTTTGGTGATTTGGGAGTCCCTGAATTTATTTTAGTGTCTAATTTTTTAGACCCGATGGAAGTGCATGAAGATATAAGGCATCAGCTTCAAAAGAGTATAGAAAATGAAGATGGAAACACAAACGCAGGAAAAAACGGAATCAACGGATTTTTTACTTGCTCTGAGTGTGAAAGAGTTTCACACTGAAGTCAAACCTTATGAGACACACAAGAGTTCACACTGGAGAAAGGCCTTATGCATGCTCTCAGTGTGGAAAGAGTTACAGACATAACAAACACCTAAATGCGCACATGAGGATTCACACCGGAGAAAAACCGTTCTCCTGCTCTCAGTGTGGAATGAGCTTCACTCACAAAACCTCTCTCAACGATCATCTGCTCTCTCACTCTGGAGTGAGATCGTTCAGCTGCGATCAGTGCGAGAAAACTTTTGTTTTTAAACAAAACTTAAGAAAACACCTTAAAATTCCTGCATCTGTTAAAAGAGCACGAGAGCATTCATACTGGAGTAAAAAAATACATGTGCTTTGACTGTGAGAAGACCTTCACTACATTCAGTGCCTTGAAAATACACCAGAGAATTCATACAGGAGAGAAACCGTACCAGTGCTCCTCATGTGGGAAGAGATTCTCTTACTCAAAATCCTTGAAACTTCACGAGAGAGTTCATACCGGAGAGAAGCCGCACCAGCGCACCCCGAAGAGCTTCGGTTATTTATCTAGTTTACAGAAACATAAGAAAAAGCATTGCCCAGAGTTGCCTCACTGAGCAAATGTTCTCACAAGCAAGTAATTTGACATCCATGAAAAGTCTAACATGGTAATTTGAATAAATTAGTAGTGACGTTTTATCAATTGACAAAGGACGTTTCGGCGGGGTCATAGTAATTGAAGGTGTAAGGCGGGACAACTTTTCCCTACGAGAACAAAGGACTTTCCTGATAATTAACATTTGAACCCTCTCCTGCAGTAACAGCACCATCCGAGACACACCACACCTAAAACTCCATCCAAATCTATGTTGAATGTGTACAACAGGTGAATATACATATTTGGTATCATTTGTCGTCTGGTAAAATGGTCAAATCCTCCCAGACATGGTACGAACTTCCAAGAAGTTCTAGAAAACAAGAAATATTGTGTGTCCTCCTTCATTCAAACGTCCTCCTGTATGTAAATAAGTGCCGTCTTCTACAGGTCTCAAACGCACCAGAGACCCGGTTCATTCCCAAAGTCGCTTCGGATGAAAGCGTCTGCCAAAATGAATAAATGTAAATCAATAACCCATTCAATCTGATTGCCCATTCGTGACCCCCTGAACAGGGGACCAAAACCTAATTACAATTGCAAACACCACCATTTGGTCCCATTGAATTATCTGGGTATTTAGGGTGAGATGGTTCAGGGAATCCCCTATTGTATTTTTCATTGCCAGGTAAATTCTGTGTTCTTTTATTACTGAATTGATGTGTACTGTTTTGTTCTTTGAATTATTGTTTTATTACCTGGTTACTAAATTATTTTCTGATTGACTCTGAAATGATTAACTCTAATAGATTACATTAAATCCATAACACCAAAAATCTACGCTCAGGTATGTAACGGACATCAACGTATGGACAACTTAACGGACATTGGCATTAGTTGGACCAATCTGAATAGGGTCAGCCTCAACCTCTGATTATTGTAATATTATTCTAACTAAGTGTACATGGGAAGCGTGATTATGTAAAGGGAAGTTAGATTGGTCCGCTTGGTTCTTGGTTCTACTTTACAGATCTATGGGGACTGAATAACATCCTTTTAGAAATAAGCAAGTGTAACGGAGGCCAGCTTGTAGTTGCTGTGCGAGTAAACCTCACTCCTCTGACCTCAAGAGACGCTCTAGCGACAGATGCTAGTGGTTGCAGCATTTAGCCTCCTTGCTGGAGCGTCCGACTCCCATGCCGGAAGACCGGGGTTCGAGGCCTGCTCGGAGCGGGTTGAGTAGGACCCGGGTAGAGGGGTTACACTAGCATGGTCCGGCGTCTAAAAGTATCAGTCAGTCGCCTCTGTCTAAATGACCAAGACTGACGAGATTGTGATTAAGAGATCGAATTCCCGATCAGATGGATAAGCCCTCGTATTATAAAATGAATTGGAAATGTGAAAAATATTCTGTTTCACGGAAGTCCTGACCAAATATATTGTCTGTTTTATCCAGTTACATTTACATTTAGTCATTTAGCAGACGCTTTTATCCAAAGCGACTTACAAGTGAGGAAAACAAACAAGCGATTCTTCATGAATTGGCAAATAACACAGGAAGTGCTCACAATACAAGTTTCATACATTGCTCAGTACCATAAGCTAGAGTAGGAAGGGAAAAAAGGGAAGGAAAGGTTTTTTTTGTTTTTTTTTTATGAGGGGATCAAGTGTTCACGGAAGAGATGAGTTTTCAGCTGTCTCTTGAATATTGCCAGGGATTCTGCGTTCCTGATGAAAGTAGGGAGATCATTCCACCAGCAGGGAGCAGTGAAGGAGAATGTTCTGGAGAGTGATTTTGTGCCTCTCTGTGACGGTACCACAAGCCTACGCTCCTTTAGTGATCGCAGGCTTCTGGTGGGGACGTAATGTTGTAGCAGTGTGTGGAGGTAGGAAGGTGCAGAGCCTGTGGTGGATCTGTAAGCAAGCATCAGCGCTTTGAACTTGATGCGAGCAGCGAGGGGTAGCCAGTGCAGAGAGATGAAGAGGGGCGTGACATGGGCTCTCTTAGGCTCGTTGAACACAAGACGTGCAGCAGCGTTCTGGATCATTTGAAGAGGTTTGATTGCACTTGAAGAGCATTGCAGTAATCAAGGCTTGAAATGACCAGGGCCTGGAAAAGCAGTTGAGTTGCGTGCTCAGTCAGGAAGGACCGGATTTTCCTGATGTTGCGAAGTGCAAATCCGCATGACCGCGCCGTCTTTTAGATGTGGTCTCTGAAGGTCAGTTGGTCATCGAAGAGAACTCCAAGATTTCTGGCCGACTTTGATGGGGTAATGGTGGTTGTACCAAGCTGTGTGTTGATGTCGTGTTGTAGAGTAGGAGTGGCAGGGAAGACTAAAAGCTCAGTCTTTGCCAACTTGAGCTGCAGGTGGTGTTCTTCCATCCACGTGGAGATGTCCGCCAGACAGCTTGAGATCCGTGCAGCTACTGTGGAATCATCTGGTTGGAAGGACAGGTAAAGTTGTGTGTCATCAGCATAGCAGTGGTAGGAGAAACCATGAGCCTGTATGATGGGACCCAGTGATGTAGTATAAATGGAGAATAGGAGGGGACCAAGAACTGAACCCTGAGGAACCCCAGTGATCAGTTGATGAGGTTTGGATACCTCCCCTCCCCAGGCAACTCTGAAAGACCTACCTGTGAGATTGGACTCAAACCACTGAAGTGCAGTACCTGAGATGCCCAGTGACGAGAGGGTGGACAGAAGAATTTGATGGTTCACAGTGTCGAATGCAGCAGATAGATCCAGTAGAATGAAAACAGATGATTTGGAACCAGCCTTTGCAATTCGCAGGGATTCCGTGACAGACAGTAGTGCAGTCTCGGTGGAATGGCCGCTCTTGAATCCAGATTGGTTGACGAATGAATAATTGAATGTGGTAGGAAAAGTGCCGGTGTGGAGAGACGAGTTAATAATGTGTGTAAGTGCTGGTAAAAGAGTGGGAGAGATGGCTTGTAGAAGGTGTGAGGGGACGGGGTCTAGAGGGCAGGTGGTGGGATGAGTGGAGAGGAGAAGTTTTGATACTTCCGCCTCCGTGAGAAGAGAAAAGGAAGAGAGAAGATTAGTGGATGAGGAGGGGCTGAGTTCCTGTGTGCGTGGTGCAGAGAACTGGCTACTGATGGAAGATGTCTTGTCCGTGAAGAAATTGGCAAATTGATCAGCAGTTAAAGATGTGGTGGGAGGTGGTGGAGGGGGACAGAGGAGTGCGTTGAATGTCTTGAAGAGTGAGCGTGTGTTTGTAGTGCCGTTGATTTTGTCGTGGAAGTATGAGGACTTAGCTGCATGGACTCCACCAGAAAAAGAAGATAGCAGATCTTGGTACGAACCTAGGTCAAATGGGTCTTGTGATTCGCGCCATTTCCTTTCTGCTGACCTGAGTTTGGTCCGGTCTTCACGAAGCGCATCAGATATCCAGGGGTTGGAAGGAGTTGCTTGTGCTGGTCTGGATGACAGAGGACAGATACTGTCTAGGGAAGAAGATAAAGTGGAGCATAACGTGTTTGTTGCAGTATTTACATCCAAAGAGGAGAATTGTGTTTGTGTGGGAAGGGAGGATGACACAACAGAGGAGAGATGAGAAGGGGAAAGAGAGCGCAGGTTTCTTCTGAAGGAAACATGTGAAGTGGTTGGTGGTGCACAAATAAGTTGCAGATTGAAAGTGATGAAGAAATGGTCAGAGACGTGCAGAGGTGTGACCAGAATGTTGTCAGTGATACAGTTACGTGTGTAGATCACGTCCAATTGGTTGCCAGATTGGTGGGTGCTTGTGGTGATGAGTCGGTTGAAAGCAAATGAGGCTAGGAGAGAGAGGAAGTCAGAAGCATAAGGTTTATCAAGGTGAATGTTGAAATCGCCCAGTAGTACAAGTGGACTACCATCGACTGGGAATGAGGACAGCAGCATGTCCAATTCCTCGACAAAGGTACCCAATTGACCTGGGGGGGCGGTAGATGAGTACAAGATGGATTTTGACAGGGTATGTAACTGTAATGGCATGAGATTCAAACGAATAGTTGCTGTATAGAGCAGAGTGAGTTAAGTATTTCCAATTGTTAGAAATGAGGAAACCTGTGCCCCCTCCTCTTCCTGACTGACGAGGGCTATGAGTAAAAGTGAAGTTGTTAGAAAGAGAAGCGGGGGTTGAGGAGTCCTCTGGACGAATCCATTTCTCAGTTAAGCCTAAGATATTGAGGGTAGAGTTAGTGGCAAAGGCTGGAATGAAGTCAGCTTTGTTAACAGCTGACTGACAATTCCATAGGCCTACAGAAACAGATAGAGGTTTGTTAGAAGAGGAGTAAATAGTACGCAGGTCAGTAGTGTTGCGCTGCCTTCTACGGGTGATAGTGGAGCGTATGCGAGTGACATCAGGAATGTATTGAAAGCACATGTTGAGTATGGGAGCAAAGAAAAAGGGGGGGAAGGGGGATACTTAAGAGTCCTGTCGGTGGAGTCGCGCAGGTAGAGTCGCAGGGTTTACCTGAGTCGGTCTTCACACAAGGAGGCTGAATGCTTCCGCGACAGCGCGGACACACTAAATAAATAGCTTTCTTACTAACGTATGAGTGAAAACAGCTGTGTCCGCCCTTACAATTAGCTCAGCAAAAGAGTTTCACCATGAATGGGTCAAATCGAAACTACTGCAGGAAGCGCACGTACAGCACTTAAGTGCACAGCCCAGCAATGCCAAAACTAACAACTGCTACAGAAAAGGAGTTATTATAAAAACACGGGTACAAAATAAAACAAGATGCCTTTCAGAATGTGTTTTAATTGTATTTTCTTATAAATTCACAGGAGAAAAGGCGTCATTTATATACAAAACAGTACAAATTATTTTTTGTACTATAAAACCCCACCCACTTAAACACACACAGCCTATAAAACCCCACCCACTTAAACACACACAGCCTATCAAACCCCACCCACTAAAACACATACGGCCTATAAAACCCCACCCACTAAAACACACACAGCCTATAAAACCCCACCCACTTAAACACACACAGCCTATAAAACCCCACCCACTAAAACACATACGGCCTATAAAACCCCACCCACTTAAACACACACAGCCTATAAAACCCCACCCACTTAAACACATACGGCCTATAAAACCCCACCCACTTAAACACACACACACAGCCTATCAAACCCCACCCACTTAAACACACACACAGCCTATCAAACCCCACCCACTTAAATACACATGGCCTATCAAACCCCACCCACTTAAATACACTCAGCTTATCAAACCCCACCCACTTAAACACACACAGCCTATCAAACCCCACCCACTTAAACACACACACAGCCTATCAAACCCCACCCACTTAAACACACACGGCCTATAAAACCCCAACCACTTAAATACACATGGCCTATCAAACCCCACCCACTAAAACACACACCCTGTGCCAAACCCCGCCCACTAAAACACACTGCCTATCAAACCCCGCCCACTAACAGACACACCAGGTGTTTGACATCGACTGGATGCATCCGATCGGTCAGAGCTGCCGCTTGCAGTCGGGGAAGAGCTGAAAACAGACGTGAAGTCGGACACTTTCTGCTTCCTGTAGTGACGCTCGCGCTGCGTTTGCATACTTTATCACAGCTTAAGTGAAACAAATATGCAACGCATTAAGTTTATTTCTGTTAAAACTGGATGGAAGGAAATGTAATATGCAACTCAAACACATAAATCTTCAATTTAGGCCTAAATATTTTTTGTGTGTGTCACTATGTGACCCGAGGAGCAGAAAGTACAGTCGGAGAGGACGGACAGCGAGAGTAGTGTGTGTGTGACGCTCCTAAAAATCACTCATGGCAGCTTCGATGTTGCTCAAAGTGTTTAAATATGTAACTAAACAGATGCTGAATGACCCTGAACTGTGTGTGCACAGACTCTCTGCAGTCGTTCATCAAGATGCCTGTTTCCAAACGGCTTCAGTCCTGAGGAAGAGCCAGTGTGTGAATCATGCCGACCGTCATTTACGGACACACAGCGCTCTACAAACTACTGATAGTGCTTGTTAGACAGCATCTGTGACCACTCACTCACACACACACATGTTCGTTTTGCTATCAAAGTGAGGACATTGCATAGGCATAATGGTTTTTATACTGTACAAACTGTACATTCTGTCCCCCACCCCCACCCCCCCCACCCCACCCCTAAACTTAACCCTCACTGAAAACATTCTGCATTTTTACATTTTTAATAAATATTTGTTTAGTATGTTTTTAAAGCTGTTTGAAAAGTGGGGACATATGAAATGTCCTCATATTTCACGTTTAATTTGTAATACACACCCATGACATTATACACATTTGTGTCCTGATATGTCACAAAAACGCGCACACACACACACTCACACACACACACACACACACAGCAGTTTAAGACTTGTCCACGGGTGTCATGCCGATATACGTTCCATTTTTCTCATCTTGGTCGTCCACTTTGCTGCTCACAGGAGCGTATGATGTGTCCTTCTTTGCGGATGGCTAAAAAGAAAGAAGAAAAGACAATACGACTGATTTAGTTTGTGTGCATGTTATCAGTCTTAAAGAAACTTTGTACAAGGTCAGAAACACTTGTCCGACATATCACAAGAGTGGAGCACGTCATCATGTGATTAACCAGACTGGAGGAGATTCGGTTCAAGCTGTTTCACACATGCAAGTACATACTGGCTTTGAGTCTGACTTTGAGGACTGTATACTGCTCTTCATGTTAGTTTGGATTTATTTTTGTCATATTTAGCTGTTTTGTAAAGCACTTTCGGATGCACTAATTGTATCAGAGCTTTTTAAAATATTTGTTGGATACAGTTTAAGGTTCAACATAAATACAGTTATATGTTCTCATAATTATTGGGACACATTTATTGAAATTAAGTCATTTCAATTTCATTATAATATAATACTGTTTTGATCTGCAATGGATACTATTTTCTTTTTTCATCGCGTGATTGTGATGAGCAGGGTGACGCGAGTGATAATGAGCGTCAGCTGCGCGCTACACCGGTCTCGTGTCTCTCACGGAGGAGCTCTGGAAGCATAAAAGAGAAGCGACGACAGTGAGGGACCCGAATGTGTAATAATGATTGACGAAACAGTCATACATTTAAGGGTTAATTTTTTTCTGAATGTTTACATAACCAATAATTTTTTTTTTTAAACATCAGAACAGTTTTATACTACTGCGTCAGTTAGAGAACCATCCATGTTTGATATAGATCCGGGTCACTAAAGACTTGAATATGTAATAATGATTGGGGAAACATTCATACATTTAAGGGTTAATGTTTCTTGGAACATTTACATAACCAAGAATTTGTGAACTTTCGGACAGTGTTCTTAGAACATATGTTTTGCTAGCTGAGAGTTATGGTCGCACCAGCTCCACTTCACTTCTTTCAAACTCCACACATCCTTCTTTTCTTTTTTCTCCTGTACGGCAGTGACCGTGTGAATGAGAATATTGATTCCTAAAGGTCGACGTGGAAGAATAAAGATCTGTTTCTACAACAAACACGCACAAAACACATAAATATTCCCAGAATGGTTTGGGGCTTTAGTTCGTGTGAACTAAACTTACGGCCAATGTCACGTTTTTGTGCAAACTTGGGTGGGAAAGATGGGAAATAACTTTGCTTTCACACGTCATTACCTTGTTTTTATTTAAGCGGTAGGCGAGGATGAGGGCGATGAAGAGCAGGATGACTCCCAGAGCGACGAGGATGAGAGGGAAATGAGAGACTAGAGTCACGACCAGCAGTAGCTTCTGAATCCTCGCGGCCGAAGCGTCGTCAATCACCACCGACTACAAAAGAAATCACATTCAGTCGGAGATTCAAATGCGATGGCCGATTAAATCCTCCTTCCGACACTCACCTCGTTCAGAAACACAATGGGGAAAATGGTGCTGTTGAGATTTCTTGTCAGACTGAGGAAACAAAGAGAAAGAGCTTCAGCTATAAATCTGTATAAACGCACACGCCTGTTTATCAGCTCGCCGGGATTAAATATATCAAACAGGAAAACATCACTCACGGAAAGCCGTTTACTCTCTCGAGATGGATGTTGATCTGGGCTCTTTTCATGGCACGAACAGGCATTCCCATAGTCTGAAGCAGGAGAAGAAGTCAAGATCTGAGTCAGATTGCAGTGAGCAAAATAATTCAACAAGAAAAATTCTTCAGGCAGGAAAAAATACATTAGAGAGACACAATCTACTAATGGAGCTTTTTCATATCTGGTTCCTAAACTTTCCTTCCTGATAAAGACGCACCTCTTTACGTTCACATAAACATACAACAAGGAATGTTCCATTTTAGCGTTCTTCAAACTACTTTTGAAACACATAGTAACAAAACGTTCCACAAACGTCCAACTGAAATGCTTGAGGAAAAGCGCTCTTATAAATGATGTTACTGTGCTAATGTTTTGAAGACCGGATAACGTTGAATAAACGTTCTATTGACGTTCCGGGAAGAACGTTTCTTCATAACTTTGAGAGAACCTTGCCTGAGTGTTCTGAGAACAGCTGGGGTGTTTCCAACTCTGCGATGTTTTTAGACAACGCCGAAAATTGCGACGATTTCAGGCGACGGCAACATTGGATCGACAGAAAAACTTTCAAATAGCATCGTAATATTGTAGCATTATCCTATACTGTAATCATTACGAGCACAAGTTGTAATTGCTGTTGTGTCTGTTTCACTGAATACATGAATAAAACTAACTTACTGACGTCAAATAGATTAATTGCGATTAATTAAATAAGTTTGTAAACATAATAAATGTGTGTGCGTGTGTATTACACACACAATGTATATATGTATAATATATTTGGACGTTACTTTGACTCTGACTGATAACAGAATACTTTTTTTTTCTTCTTTGAAACAATAAGTAATAAATAAATTTGAGGTTCTGCTTGACCACACAGATGAAGGGTGAGCGGATCTTCAGGCTGATCGTGGATCAGCTGGTGTGGCTTACAGGGTTCAGATCCAGAAAGGTCTGATGAAGCTCGTGGACCGGAGAAATACCGTCGATGGCCTTGGCGTACTTCTCATCGCCCAGATGAAAGTGAGGGAAAGACACGACGACAGGAGCACCTGTGACACACACGCCAAAACATCATGAAGCTCACACGATTCATGCATTTGTCCAAAGTGACACACATTTGATCGGTTCATGCATTTCCTGAGGCCACAAAATCTAAAGATAAAAAATAAGACACTATTATTTCTCAAGTTTTTCAACATTTATGTATATATTTATTATATGCAGGGCCTAAAATTAACACTTGCCAAATGTGAGAAACATTTGGAACACTTTAGCAACTGCATAACAACTGCCTAAAACACTCAAAACACCATAGCAACGGCCTAAAACACTCGCCTAAAACACTCAGTACACCTTAGCAACTGCCTAAAACACTCAGTACACCTTGGCAACTGCATAACAACTGCCTAAAACACTCAGTACACCTTGGCAACTGCATAACAACTGCCTAAAACACTCGCCTAATACACTCAGTACACCTTAGCAACTGCCTAAAACACTCAGTACACCTTGGCAACTGCATAACAACTGCCTAAAACACTCAGTACACCTTGGCAACTGCATAGCAACTGCCTAAAACACTCGCCTAATACACTCAGTACACCTTAGCAACTGCATAGCAACTGCCTAAAACACTCAAAACACCCTAGCAAATGCCTAATACACTCAGAACAACTTAGCAACTGCATAACAACATCCTAAAGCACTCGGAACACCCTAACAACTTCATAGGAACTGCCTAACACACTCAGAACACCTTAGCAACAGCATAGCAACGGCCTAAAACACTCGGAACACCCTAGCAACTACATAACAACTGCCTAAAAACACTCAGAACACCCTAGCAACTACATAATAACTGCCTAAAAACACTCAGAACACCCTAGCAACTGCATAGTAACTGCCTAGAACACAAACACACACACACACATATATATATATATATATATATATATATATATATATATATATATATATATATATATATATATATATACTGCACCTTTGCGACACACAGACACGTCCAGCACGCCGTCCTCCAGGCAATTTTTTGGTGTGACACAGAATCCCTCGTTTTCCGGGTTGTTCTTGCCGCTGGCCAGCACGTCCCGGGGCGGCGTGAAGCGGTACGCAGGGATTCCCTTTACCTCCACCTCCTTCTCAAAGCGCATATGGATGGACCTGCAGGAACAACGACAGAAGATCAATCAAATAATGCCAAGCTGAAGGTAAGACTCATGCTTCACAACGTCCAAAATATTTTATTGCCTCTGTGTTTGCTGGTCTGGACTGTTAATGTAGAGATTAACCCTGAACATGACCTCAGACCCTAATATATTCAAACGGGTCTGTGTTTACTATTGAATGTTCCTTTTTAAGGAGGCCAGAGGAAACAAACCTGTCTTGCAATATCCTTTATTATCCTTTTAAAACATATCCCACTGTGAGCGCTTAAAATTGCAAACATATTTATATTATACTCATTTTAGTTATTATTATTTAAAATAATATAACATAATATATAATGTAATATAATGTAATATAATATAATATAAAATAAAATAAAATAAAATAATATAACTCCTCCAGTGAACTGGCACCTTATCGTGGTGGAGGGGTTTGAGTGCCTGAATGATCCTAGGAGCTATGTTGTCGGGGGCTATTGTCACAGTCTGTTTCCGTCATGTCTAGTTAGTCGTCACCATGTCCTATTAGTTATTGTCATCACCTGTTGTCCATTTGTAATCACCATCAGTGTATTTAGTTCCTGCCTGTCTGTGTATCATTGTCGGTTGTTGTTTATGCGTAGCACACTCTGTCTTCTGTGTCCTCTTGTTATTAAACCTGCCTGTTATTCGTACCTTCGTCTCCTGTCTTCATCCCGGCGTTACAGAACAACCGACCTCTCATAACGAGAAAAAAAAGGGAAGAAAAGAAAAAAAGAGATGGACTTACCCACTGCGGCGTGGCTGCTGAGCCCGGAGGCACGGCCCTATATAGCGGGAACGCTCTGGGCGATCCGGGGAGAATATCGCTCCGTCCCAGCCTGGAAGCCCGGGGTGCGTACCGAGGTCAGCGAGGGGAGGAACGACTTCGGAGCCCCGGAGTTGCAGCACGCGGGGAGGTCCATCACAGAACCAGGAGCCCCTCTGAGTACCATCAACTGGTGGGCCGCGGATCCTTTCCCCACCCAAATCCCCGCCCGTAAAATCTCGTCTGCCCCGTTCCAGTTCGGAAGCCATCTGCCTGTTCCCCTGCCCGTCCTCCCTGTCCCGCCATCTCCGCTGGTTACAGTCAGCCCCCAGGATCCGTGGCCACCGAGACTGTCGTCGAGCTCCTCGGTTCTGCCCCCGTCGCTCTCTCCGTGCGGCTCCGCACCAGCGCCTCGGGCTTCTCCTCCAGCCCAGCCTGAGGCGGAGTCCCCGGCGTCCCTTCCGGCCTCCGGGACCACGTCACCACCGCGGCCCGTCAGCCCGTCACCAGCGCCTGGTCCCACGTCTCCTTCACCAGCTCTTCGGCCCGGCTGTCCGGATGCTCAGCTGGGCTCCCTCGTCCCTCCGGGTCGGCGTTCGGGGGTCGTCGCCCAGCTGACGCTTCGGACATCCGGGACTACGGCGACGCCTCCGCCCGTCACCCCTCTGGCGTCATCGGACTCCTCCCTCCTCACAACCTCCCCGTCATCCTCGGTCCCACCACCTTCGCCCCGGCCAGCCAGCACCTCATCACCGGCTCAGTCCCGTGTGCCTGCGGCTCGGCGTCGAACTTCCGGTCCGGCGGTGTCGCCCAGGTCCGTCGGCCGGAAAGTTCCGCCGGGTCCCCCTACCAGCGCCATGGTTCCGCTGCCGGAGATCGGCCCCAGCACGTCATCCTACCTCACAGTCTGGACTCCTCCCTGGCCCCTCCCTCTGTCAGCTTCACCATGGCGGTGGCCATGTGCTCCAGGACACTGCCTGTCACCAGCTCCACGCCCTCCTCCAGAGCCTCCGCCTCCTTCCTCTTACGGCGCGAGGACGCGCCTTTCCGAGGGGGGGCGTACTGTCACAGTCTGTTTCCGTCATGTCTAGTTAGTCGTCACCATGTCCTATTAGTTATTGTCATCACCTGTTGTCCATTTGTAATCACCATCAGTGTATTTAGTTCCTGCCTGTCTGTGTATCATTGTCGGTTGTTGTTTATGCGTAGCACACTCTGTCTTCTGTGTCCTCTTGTTATTAAACCTGCCTGTTATTCGTACCTTCGTCTCCTGTCTTCATCCCGGCGTTACAGCTATATGCCCCTGCTAGGGTTTCCCAAGGCAAACAGGTCCTAGGTGATGGGCCAGACAAAGTGCAGTTCAAAACCCCTCATGGACAGTTCAAAAACAAAGGCCGTTACATTGCCCGGTATGGCGCAACCGGGGCCCCACCCTGGAGCCAGGCCTGGGGTTGGGGCCCATAGGCGGGCGCCTGGTGGCCGGGTCTTTCCCCACGGGGCCCAGCCGGGCTCAGCCCGAATGAGCGACGTGGGGCCGACCTCCCGTGGGCCCACCACCTGCGGGAGGAACCATAAGGGGCCGGTGCAGTGTGGATTGGGCGGCAGCCGAAGGCAGGGGCCTCAGCAACCCAATCCCCGGATACGGAATCTGGCTCTAGGGACATGGAACGTCACGTTGCTGGCGGGGAAGGAGCCTGAGCTTGTTCGGGAGGTCGAGAGATACCGACTAGAGATAGTCGAGCTCACCTCCACGCACAGCTTAGGCTCTGGAACCCAACTCCTTGAGAGAGACTGGACTCTCCGATACTCTGGAGTTGCCTGCAGTAGAAGACGGCGGGCTGGTGTGGGCTTTCTCATAGCCCCCCAGCTCATCCGCCTTGTGTTGGAGTTCACCCCAGTGAACGAGAGGGTCGCTTCATTGCGCCTTCGGGTCGGGTATAGGGCTCTCACTGTTGTTTGTGCTTACGGGCCGAATGACAGTGCAGAGTACCCGGCCTTCTTGGAGTCTCTGGGAGGGGTGCTGGAAAGTGCTCCGAACGGGGACTCTGTCGTTCTACTGGGAGACTTCAACGCTGATGTGGGCAGCGACAGTGATACCTGGAGGGGCGTGATTGGGAGGAACGGCCCCCCTGATCTGAACCAGAGTGGTGTTCTGTTATTGGACTTCTGTGCTAGTCACAGTTTGTCCATAACGAACACCATGTTCAGGCATAAGGGTGTCCACCATTACACGTGGCATCAAGACACCCTAGGGCGGAGGTCGATGATCGACTTTGTAGTTGTTTCATCTGACCTTCGGCCGTATGTCTTGGACACTCGGGTGAAGAGAGGGGCGGAGCCGTCAACTGATCACCACCTGGTGGTGAGTTGGATCAGATGGCAGGGGAGGAAGCTGGACAGACTCGGCAGACCCAAACGTACTGTGAAGGTCTGCTGGGAACGTTTGGCCGAGTCCCCTGTCAGAAAGATCTTCAACTCGCACCTCCGGCAGAGCTTCAACCAGATACCGAGGGAGGCTGGAGACATTGAGTCTGAGTGGACCATGTTCTCTACCTCCATTGTCGACGCGGCCGCTCGGAGCTGTGGCCGTAAAGTCTCCGGTGCCTGTCGTGGCGGCAATCCCCGAACCCGGTGGTGGACACCGGATGTAAGGGATGCCGTCAAGCTGAAGAAGGAGGCCTATCGAGCCTGGTTGGCTTGGGGGACTCCTGAGGCAGCTGACGGGTACCGGCAGGCCAAGCGGACTGCAGCCCGGGTAGTTGTGGAGGCAAAAACTCGGGTCTGGGAGGAGTTCGGTGAGACCATGGAGAAGGATTATCGGTCTGCCCCAAAGAAATTCTGGCAAACCGTCCGGCGCCTCAGGAGGGGGAAGCAGTGCCCTGCCAACACGGTTTACAGTGGGGGTGGGAATCTGATGACTTCAACTGGGGACATCGTTGGGCGGTGGAAGGAATACTTTGAGGATCTCCTCAATCCCACAGACACGTCTTCCACTGAGGAAGCAGAGGCCGAGGGCTCAGAGGTGGGCTCACCCATCACCCAAGCAGAGGTCGCCGAGGTAGTTGGAAAGCTCCTTGGTGGCAAGGCAGCGGGGGTGGATGAGATACACCCTGAGTACCTCAAGTCTCTGGATGTTGTGGGGCTGTCTTGGTTGACACGCCTCTGCAGCATCGCGTGGCAGTTGGGGACAGTGCCTCTGGACTGGCAGACCGGGGAGGTGGTCCCTCTTTTTAAGAAGGGGGACCGGAGGGTGTGTTCCAACTACAGAGGGATCACACTGCTCAGCCTCCCCGGGAAAGTCTATGCCAGGGTACTGGAGAGGAGAATAAGGCCGATAGTCGAACCTCAGATTCAGGAGGAACAATGCGGTTTTCGTCCCGGTCGTGGAACACTGGACCAGCTCTATACCCTCTCTAGGGTGCTGGAGGGTTCATGGGAGTTTGCCCAACCAGTCCAAATGTGTTTTGTGGATCTGGAGAAGGCATTCGACCGTGTCCCTCGTGGCGCCCTGTGGGGGGTGCTCCGGGAGTATGGAGTCCGGGGCCCTTTGCTAAGGGCTGTCTGATCCCTGTATGACCGGAGCAGGAGCTTGGTTCGCAGTGCCGGCAGTAAGTCAGACCTGTTCCCCGTGCATGTGGACTACCCTTTATCACCGGTCCTGATCATAGTCTTTATGGACAGGATTTCTAGGCGCAGTCAGGGGCCGGAGGGAGTCTGGTTTGGGGACCACAGGATCTCATCCCTGCTTTTTGCGGATGATGTTGTCCTGTTGGTTCCATCAGGCCGGGACCTCCAGTGTGCACTGGGACGGTTTGCAGCCGAGTGTGAGGCGGCTGGGATGAGGATCAGCACCTCTAAGTCTGAGACCATGGTTCTCAGTCGGAAAAGGGTGGCTTGTCATCTTCAGGTTGGTGGAGAGCTCCTGCCTCAAGTGGAGGAGTTCAAGTATCTTGGGGTTTTGTTCACGAGTGAGGGAAGGAAGGAGCGTGAGGTTGACAGACGGATCGGTGCAGCTTCTGCAGTAATGCGGTCGATGTACCAGTCTGTCGTGGTGAAGAAGGAGCTGAGCTGCAAGGCGAAGCTCTCGATTTACCGGTCAATCTACGTTCCTACTCTCACCTATGGTCATGAGCTTTGGGTCATGACCGAAAGAATGAGATCCCGGATACAGGCGGCCGAAATGAGCTTTCTCCGCAGGGTGGCAGGGCGCTCCCTTAGAGATAGGGTGAGGAGCTCGGTCACTCGGGAGGAGCTCAAAGTAGATCTGTTGCTCCTTCACATCGAGAGGAGTCAGCTGAGGTGGCTCGGGCATCTGTTTCGGATGCCTCCCGGACGCCTCCCTAGGGAGGTGTTCCGGGCTTGTCCCATTGGGAGAAGGCCCCGGGGAAGACCTAGGACACGCTTCACATCCAAACATCCCAGCACAACAACACTGCCGCTTCCTTAAGGACAATCGTCCTGTTCCAAGCCTCATACGTTTACGAAATCAAATTGGATCACAAATCAGTGAAAGAACTGATGTCGCCACAGATGAACTAAGCAATATCTGAAGTTCAGGCTCCGAAGGCACCGATGGCAGTCTAACCTAATAATCCTGAATACGCATGTGAGTGTAAATGATCATGTGACCTGCAGAGGTCGGGGGTGAAGACGTTCAGACGCTCTTCTTTGGTCAGGAACGGGTGGAAGGCGCTGCCGTCGGAGCCGTTGATCATGTTGCTCTGGTTGGTTTTCCAGAAGGACAGCATCCTGAGACACGGAGAACATGATGTCAGCATCTCCACTGCGAACGCTTTATCAAATATAATATTCAGTACAATCGGGTCTTTACTGTTCTCCCTTCCAGGTGTAAATGCGGCCGAAGTCCAGGTAGTTCTTCTCTCCGGTGTGATACACAAACTCCCCGTCATCACTGCCGTTTTTCTGACAACAACACAACAGATCAATTACAATGAATCACTTGCTTTTTCATGGAAAAGAGTCGTCTGAGGTTTCCACCGACTCAAACAAACTAACTAAAAAATAACAAAATGTAAATATAATATTATTTTTTAAACATAATTTACCTTAAAAAATAATAATAATAATAAAATAATAAATTGTCTATAAATGCTAATCAAATATAATATGAATTGTAATGTATTGTAAGTTTAATTGTATAAATTACTATTAAATATATTATTATTATTATTATTATTAGAAGTATTATATTATATTATGAACAAATTGTCTATAAATGTTTATCAAACATGAATTATAAAATATTTAAATAAAATTATATTATAATATACTATATTTTTTATTAAATTACATGTTACTATATTATATGTAACTAAATTATATATTATAATATTATATTATATTTATACTATATTATAAAAGTATAATAACAACATAATAACAAAACAAAATATTTATAAAATACATGTCAATCAAATATAATATGAATTATAAAGTATTTAAATGTAATTTATAAATTAATATTAAATATATATTATATTACATGCTACTAGATTGTCATATGTTTATATATTATTACTATATTATATAATAAAGTAATTATAATTTAACGTATATATTTATTTGTATGAATTATAAAATATTTATTTATTATAATATATATATATTATATATTATTATATATTATATATTTAATATTAATTAATATATTATACTATATTTTATTAAATTACATATTAGTTTTTTTATTATATTATGTTACTATATTATACTATACTATATTATATTATGTTACTATATTATAAATATATAAATATAAATGTCACTATATTATATTGTAAAATAAAATATTATAATACAATATATTAACAATAATATAATAAAACACTTTATTCAATATTTATAATTTATTGAATTATAAATTATTGTAAATAGCATATCAAATATAGATATAAAAGTCTTAACACATGCGAGCAGTAAGCACGGATATTAAATACAATCATTATCATTTTAATTTATTTTAATAGACTTTCTTAAGGAAAAAGTCTATTAAAGAACTCAAGGAAACCCAAGGTTTGCGTCACAAAATCCATCACAACACGAACACCGCGAACCGCTGATCAGTTGAGAGGAAGTGCAGATAAACGTGTCGCTGCGGATCAGTTCGAGACTCACGTGCAGCATGAGGCCGAAGTATTCGTCCGTGTCTGACTTTATGGTGCGCAGGCGGCTGAGCAGCGGGTCCTTGAAGCCCCAGAGCAGCTCGTCCACCGTGTGCGTCATGAACATGGTGGTGCCAATGGAGCTCATGTACATGGAGATGCCGGAGGAAACCCAGAATCCCTTACCTTTGATCCGATTCATCACGACCTGTTTGAAGAAACCAGAATTAGACGAACTGGAAAAACGAAATGTCTGCAGCCAGCAGCTTTAACCGCGTTCTCACCACCGCCGGGATGTTCACGGTCGTCACCAGATCCACGCTCGGGTCTCCGACTGACTTCTCACGCACGAAGACGAAAAACTTGGGCGTGTAAGCGGCAACCTTCGTCCCGTTATCCACAAACGACACGTTGTGTTTGGGCCTGTACTCTCTGGAAAGAGTTAGAAACACCCGTGAGTGGATCATGTCGAGTTTTACTGCCATTATGAGATTCTGAACATACAACCAGGGCTGGGTGTGTTACTTTTAAAATGTGTTTCACCACAGATTACAAAATTCATGCCTTAAAAAGTAACTTGCAACGTATTTCGTTACATTACTCAAGTTTAGTAACTTCATCTAAATACTTTAGAATACTTTGGAATACTAATAAGTGTGAAACAAACACAAAAAAGGTCATTGCGAGTTTTTATCTCACAATTCTGACTTTTTCCCCTCAGAATTGTGTGATATAAAGTTGCAATTGTGAGTTATAAAGTCAGAATTATGAGATATAAACTCACAATATTGAGAAAAGTCAGAATTATGAGATATAAACTCACAATATTGAGAAAAGTCAGAATTATGAGATATAATCTCTCATACTAAATTCACAATTGCATGAAAAAAAAATAGTATTGCAAGTTTAAATCTCCCAATTCTGACTTTATAACTTGCAATTGTGAGTTTAAATCTCGCAATTCTGAGAAAAAGAAGTCAGATTTGTGAAATACAAACTCACAAAAAATAAAAACAAAAAAACAAATAGTGAGAAAAAGTCGCAGTGACGAGTGAATTATAAAATGACTCACAAAACATGAAAACAGCTGAAAACATGAAACTGAACTCGTCTTTTTCAGACGGTCAGAGTCAGAGAATCACCAATCGCTGTTTAAATGACATTAAAACTCAAAGTAATCACTTTGGTAATCTAAAACACTTTTCAGATGGAACTGGAATCTGATTAGCACCCATTTCAAATGAAATACAGTCACTCAAATGTTAAATACGTCACTAAGTTACTTGTATCTCGTTACTCCTCAACCCTGGTTGTGCAGTTGTCTAGAGTGGGATTTTGGACCAATGAGGTTTCATTGTGGGCGGAGCTTCCCAGTGCAGTAGATTAACACATTTCCCTGTCACTTTTGCAGGCAAAAACACTGATTTCATGTGTCACGAGCGCGTGACGTACCTGTAGGTGTACGGCCCCAGTTCAGTGAGGTGAGGTTTGGCTTCTCCTTTCAGGAAGGCGTCAGGGTTGCTGACGTTGAAGAAGAAGAACTGCATGAAGACCGGAGGCGGTGGATTCTTCCACGTGGCGAAAACTTTACTGCCTTCCGTCAGCGTGATCTCCTGAACACACGAAACACACGACACCTCAAGAGTCAACGGGGAAGTTTCACGTGACAGGATAGACATGGATCTGTTCAGGGCCGCGCTGATGGAAAGTCGAAGAACTCACGACCGTTTGCTGAAACCGTGTCGCAAATTTGGAGTGATAACTTCTTTTAAGTAATCCGAATTAACGGCAGACACGGCATCTGAGGACTAATCCTCATTTTTCTCAGTCATTTTGCTTCATTTCCAGATTCAATCATGGCCTCATGAGCAAAACAGTGCTTTAAATCTCCTGACAGTCTTTGAAATAAGAAATGATTGTCTTGAATGTGCTTGTTTTGCTCAAGGATTTATTAAATCCACATGCAGACGCTCGTTCCAACCACACGACTATGAATGTTTGTTGGGAACGGTGTTTTCTGGAAAACGCAACGCCGATAATGACGCGACAAGGCTTTCGGGAAACGCATCCCTGATGTTCTGTGGCTTTACCTCACGTGTGTCGACTCTTTTGAGCTCATTTAAATAGGTAGTCGTGGCCTAATGGGGAGGGAGTCGGGCTTGTAACCTGAAGGTTGTTGGTTCGATTCCCACACCGGTGGGGATTGTGAATGAACAGAACTCTCTCCACCTTCGATACCATGACTAACTGCTCCTCTTGTGAGTCGCTTTGGATAAAAGCATCTGCCGAATGAATGAATAAAGAAATGTATGTGATCTTCTCCTCGAACGTACAGCGTTTTAAAAAGCTCTCCGGCAGGAAGATGTGACATAACTGAGGTTTTATTGGAGGGGTGGACACTGACGCTTCAATGTCTATCTTTTGAGAGATTTATAATCAAGTTATTATCAACATTTATCCCTGTAAATATTAAATGATTTGAATGACTACGTACTTTTTCAAACACTAGAGAAGAATGAGGAATATTGTCTGTACCTAGAAAAGTACAACTTATCAGCATGTTTTGGGAATATTTTCTCTTACAGTTAAAGCTTAAACTTCAGCCTTGAAGAAGCTGTGAATCGTGTGTGTGTGTGTGTGTGTGTGTGTGTGTGTGTGTGTGTGTTCTGTACGGGTCTTAATGGGTACTGGTGACTTGACAGGACATCTTGTCCCTATGCTCAGGGTCCGATCCTCTGATGTTTGGAGATGTGCTTCTGTCTATCTGTCCATGTGTGGAAGATTACTAATGTTGTCTGTTTTTCTCAGCCAATCAGAATCGTTCGACCTGAAGCAGTGACGTAGTTAGTGGATGGTTATGGAATACGTGCATGTATTCAATCTGAATATGATTGTTGTGGAACGTACGCAGAGCGTCCTTCGAATTCCTCGTGACGAAACTGCAAACTATTCTTCAGTCGCATTTTCATCATATCTGCTCTTTTGGGTCCAATTCCCCCCATTATGTGTTTTATGTAACGTCTAACCATTTTGTAAAATATTAAACTTTTCAAAACATTTTATGCCATTTTCTAAAATTAACAACATAACATGACGTTTTGTCGTTATATGTAACGTTTTGCGATATTTTGATAACATAAAACATACAGTAACATGTCAGTAATTTCTTAAGTTTTATGTTATACTATGTTTTATGTAATTGTATGTTTATAGCATAACATAAAACTTAATGTTGTCTGTATGAAAGATACATTATTAGACACTCTGTTACCAGACCATCCGAACACGCCCGGTCAAATGCGACACTCAGATAACCTCGAACCGGCCTGTGATTGGACCCTTGAGGTGCGTTGAGTCATCGATCCATTCGCGTTTGCCAAAAAACAGGCCAGAGATCATAAACAGCACAGCTTTAACTAGTGACTCAGCACAGAGTTTCATTATCACTGGGACACAGACCTTAAATACACATTTATACAGAATACAGTGAGGAGAACCACGATTTTGCAGGTTTGTCCACTTACACAGCATGTGGAAGAATTTTTATCATAGGTTCTCTTCAACTGTGAGTGACGGAATCTAACACTAAAATCCAGAAAATCACATTGTACGATTTTTAAGTAGTTAATTTGCATTTTATGACATCAGTATTTGATACATCAGAAAAGCAGAACTTAATATTTGGTACGGAAACCTTACAGAGATCATAGTTTCCTGAAGTTCTCGACCGGGTTTGAACACACTGCTGGATTTTGGCCCACTCCTCCTTCTCAAGATCCTTCAGGTTTCGGGTCTGTCGCTGGCCTTTCAGCTCCCTCCAAAGATTTTCTATTGGGTTCAGGTCTGGACACTGGCTAGGCCACTCCAGGACCTCGAGATGCTTCTTACGGAGCCTCTCCTTAGTTGCCCTGGCTGTGTGTTTCGGGTCGTTGTCATGCTGGAAGACCGAGCCTCGACCCATCTTCAACGCTCTGACTGAGGGAAGGAGGTTGTTGGCCAAGATCTCGATACATGTTCCCATCCACTCAATACGGTGCAGTCGTCCCGTCCCCTTTGCAGAAAAGCATCCCCAAAGAACGATGTTCCTCCATGCTTCACGGTTGGGATGGTGATCTTGGGCTCATCCTTCATCCTTCATCATATAGTAACATCCATCCTACTCATCCTTCTTCTTCCTCCAAACACGGCGAGTGGAGTTTAGACCAAAAAGCTCTATTTTTGTCTCATCAGACCACATGACCTTCTCCCATTCCTCCTCTGGATCATCCAGATGGTCATTGGCAAACTTCAGACGGGGCTGGACATGCGCTGGCTTGAGCAGGGGGATCTTGCGTGCGCTGCAGGATTTTAATGGTGGGTTACTAATGGTTTCCTTTGAGACTGTGGTCCCAGCTCTCTTCAGGTCATTGACCGGGTCCTGCCGTGTAGTTCTGGGCTGATCCCTCACCTTCCTCATGATCATTGATGCCCCACGAGGTGAGATCTTGCCCCAGACTGAGGGAGATTGACCGTCATCTTGAACTTCTTCCGTTTTCTAATAATTGCACCAACAGTTGTTGTCTTCTCACCAAGCTCTTCCCTATTGTCCTGTAGCCCATCCCAGCCTTGTGCAGGTCTCCAGTTTTATCCCTGATGTCCTCACACAAGTTGGGTTGAAAATGGACAAACACAGCAGTTGTGTTAAAAGTTTGTAGTTTTATTTAACTCAACTATTATTTAAAAATTACTGTTTTGTTTGCTTAAAATGACCCTAAAATATGTTGGAAATGAACATTTATTAATATGTTTAATGAAAAATTAAAAATGAGTGACTTTTAAATTCCAAACTTCATTTTAATCCAGCTATATAGTCATTTTTATTTTATGCATTTCAGTTTTATCATGTTTGTTGGGCAAATATTTAACCCATTCACTGGGTTTGTCCATTTTCAACCCCAACTTGGGTTGTTTTTAAGCGTGGGGTTTGCGAGTTGATGAAATGGTATTAAATGAATTAAAATTAAAATTAAATAAAAAAATAAAAACAATCAAGATAAACCACTAAACATTTAAATTTATAATAATAAAAAAAAACAATCAATCAATTCAAAACACTTCCTAAAAAATAAAATAAATCATAAAAATTAAAATAATTAAATATACACATGATCAGTACAAAATACTAATTAAAGATTAAAATAAATATAAATCAAATTAAAACATAAAAATAATCATGTAACAAATAAAAATAAAAAAATTATATAAATAAAAATATAAATATTCGTCATCAAACAGCAAGTTCTAATAAAGTCTTACCCTCTTCAGGATCAAGGTCTGGAAAAGTCCGGACGCGAACACGGCGACTCCCGTGACCAGGAGAAGAGCGCCGAGGATTCCAGATGTGAACATGCAACAGGAGCCTTTCCTCATGGTGCAGGTGTGAATAAAGCCAAGGCTGATGGAGCCGAAAGTCTGATTCCACTGCTACAGCAGCTGGACGTGTGTGTGAGTTTCTCCTCCTAAACACACACACACACACACACACACACACAACAGGGTTGAAAGTTCAGCACTTGCAGCGGATTTGCATGAGATAATAAATCAGCTGCTCCTGTGATAGTATTTGCTCCAGCAGCTCCTCAGAAGAGTAAATGAGATCCAGCGGGCGAGATCTCGGTATTTGAATGAATGAGAGCAGTGTGGAGAGAGAGTGGGCGGAACTGAGAGAGAGAGAGAGAGATATTATATATATATATATATATATATATATATATATATATATATATATGTATATGTATGTATATATATATATATGTGTGTGTGTGTGTGAGATATTCGATAAACACGGGTATAATTTAGGATTTCCAAATGTCTCTTCTTTTCAGATTATTAGTGTTTTTGCTTTTTAAACTCCCTGAACGGGAGTGAGGTGAGTGTAACGGAGGCCAGCTAGTAGTTGCTGTGCGAGTAAACCTCACTCCTCTGACCTCAAGAGACGCTCTAGCGACAGACGCCAGTTTTTGCAGCATTTAGCCTCTAAAAGTATCAGTCAGTCGCCTCTGTCTAAATGACCAAGACTGACGAGATTGTGATTAAGAGATCGAATTCCCGATCAGATGGATAAGCCCTCGTATCTTAAAATGAACTGGAAATGTGAAAAATATTCTGTTTCAAGGAAGTCCTGACCAAACTCGGCCTTGAAGTGAAAATATATTGTCTGTTTTATCCAGTTATGGCCAGTAATGTTGTGTGTAATGTGATGGCATATTTCGAAACTATGAGAAATAAAAAGAAACAACACTTAGTACATGACTCGTGCACATTTAAGTGTTTTTTAACATTGCTTGCTCTATAATTTGTTTTGAACAAAAAAGATCACCTCAATTTTTAATTTATATTAGAAGAGCTTGAAAGAAGTTTAAACGAAATGCATGTGTTCTTTGTGCACATTAAAGAGACACTATGCGCTATTTATTGTTTAAACTTCTTTAAAAAATTACGATATATTAAATATGAAACGGTTTCATATCTGTCAGTGTATTTGTATTTTTCACAGCGTGAGAACATGATGTGTGGCGTGAGAGCGCATGGCTTCAATTGACCTTTCGCAAAACCCCGCCCCCTTTAATTACTGTTGCTATACAAGTCATGCTCAAATAGCGGATTCAGGGTTATGATTGGTTAGATCACCTGTCAATCAAACTGCCGGCGAAGGGTGTTCCTGATGTTGTAGATTTAAAATATGAATCTCGGCTTCATTAAAAATGTGAGAAAGATTTAAGAAAAATATTTACCTTAAAAGCTCACTCCAGTTCTGTCTGAGCAGCTCAATGTAAGTTGTCTGATTTAGATTTCTCCCCAAATAAATAAAATAAAATAAGTACAAAAAATCAGTATGATAAACACAGCTGTAATGATCATCTGATGAAGTGCCCATGACCACCACAAGAGGGCACTTCATCCTGGACTTCACTTCCCATAATGCACTACACACCCACGCACTACATTTCCCAGAATCCCCGCACCTGTCACTGATCACTGCTCCAGCTGATTCTCATTATCCCACCATATTTTAAGTCCAGCGCGCACACACCAAGTTGCTAGGTCTTGTTATTTCCTCGAGTGTAACATTTCTGAGCATTATATTCTCGTCTTGTCTGCCTGTTTCATCGTTTTTGTTGTTTTCCTGCCTGCCTTTTGATCTTTTGCCTGGAATATTACTACGAGCCTGCCTGTTCCCTGCCATTACTGTTTGCTGTGTCATCGACCTTTGCACGTTTGACCACGTTTTTGAATAAACGGCTCATCATTACAACAGCGGATGGAATCCATTACTTGTTTCATGAATCACGATGGATTCAATAAGTACATAAAATCTGCTTAAAATAAGTACATTTTTATTACTTTTTTGGACTAAATCGTTGGTCAAAATAACACAAATGAACTTGATAGCAGCTGTGAAACAAGAATGTCACTGCTGAATTACAGACACAACTTCATCTTCTCTCCGTGATGTTTGTCAGAGTTCATATCGAGAGAGGAATCACCTCTCGTGAAAACATTTGATGTCGTGCAGAGAGAGATTTCACTGCAGAAAAGCCTTCAATATCTTATTGCATCACATCTAAACAGCTGTTTGTGATATGAATGATTTAACCCTTATGCGCTGTTGGATTTCACTCGTTATGGAGCGGGTCAAATTGGATTCGATACAATTCCTCAAAAATCACACTATGACAAAGATTCAGGAACAAACTGTAAACTTTTAATATCAACGTTTGTCAAATATTCCAAAAAATACATATCTGAAGATATGATTTAATGAAAATGTTTTTTAACCATTTTTTTTAAAACGGATTTGTTTTGACAAAATTTGAAAATAAACAGTACATTTTTAAGTACAATAAATAGATTTTAACTTTTTTTTTTCTTAGAACATCATAATTGAACAGTTAAATGTAGCTGTTATAATGAAAATATGTACTTTTCCTAAGTTGGCTGTTTTGTAAACTCATTTCATAAAGTCAAGAAGTTTCTTCAGACATGATGAGCAAGTGTGTGTTTTCTGCATATGATCTTCACACTCATGATGCTGCTTAAAACATTTTTCTGTCTTGAAATAAGTGTGGAAAACCTACATTTTTAGCTTCATAAGGTAGTAAAAAAATAAAATAACAAAATATAACCAAGAAAAGTTAATATTTTGGGTCAGTTGCTTTAAATATGCGGGTCAAATTGACCCGGCGAACATCACAGTAATTTTGTTTGTCCATGTCAAAAAACACCAGCATGTTGAAACTTTGCATGCGTGTTCATGATGATAAATAAGAAAAAGTCACAAAATATCAAGAAAAAAAACAGTATTTCCAACAACTAGAAAATCTAAACGGGTCAAATTGACCCGGAACATAACACAAGGGTTAATAGACCATCTTTTATGACAAATTTATTGTTTAGAAATTCTCAATATCATGTAGTGTGAAAACATTTTTCTATACGCATCCAGACACTACAAAAAAATTCCACACTTCATACTGCGTACGAACCCTGAGAACATCGAACTATTTAAAGGTAAAAGTGATGGATCTGGACATGAAACTTTGCTCATTTAAATCCAGAGGTGTAATGTAACGAAGTAATAATACTTTGTTACCGTACTTGAGTATTTTTTGGGGGAAAATCTGTACTTACTAGAGCATTTATATTTCTGTCAACTTTTACTTTTACTCCACTACATTTCTTAAACAAAATGTATACTTTTACTCCGATACATGTCCCCAAAGCATTTTCGTTACTTACTACAAAATAAAAAAGGAAGAACACAGACTGTAAACAAGCATGTGCAAACAAGTGCTCGCACAGCCGCGCATGATTTCATTTTCCGGGTTGCGGTCGGTGCTGGAGCGGCTGAGGAGAGTGCGGCACGAGAGCGACCTCTAGAGGCCAAATAAAACTATCACTGAAGCCTCGTACAGTTTGTTTTGACAAGTGACGCGAGGGGACACTTCAAAAATGGATTTAAAACAGACAACAAAGCGGTATGTTATACAGTACACTACAGTATATGTTTTCATATCACTAAAGTAATGAGTTTGTTGACTAGACGCTGCATTAGTGTGTTTGCCGTCGAGGCTGAGCGGATGCCGACAACGTTACCTCAATCGGTTCAATGTGACAAAAACACCAACTGTTTAATGTCACGATTGTTACCCTCTATTTGCATCAGTTTATATCCATTTGTTCGATTTTATGCATTCTTTATCCAGCGGAGATGCATATTTAAATTGCATCCGAATCCTGCAGTCGACAGAAACATACATCAGAAATGTGTTCGATTTCAGTTGTTTTAATCGCACTTTAACACATATTCCATCAAGTGTTCTAAAATAGAATCCAGTAACGAGTGAAAGTTTACATATAATATGCCTTTGTGCGTAAATATGGCCGTTTTTAAGCACGATTGTTTGGATTTATGTGAAATGGAAACACTTATAATAGAGTTCATTTGTGACATTAAAGGTTAATGAAAGCGTTGTTCATTGTTAATTTCAATATTTACATTTTAACATTTTAAAGTTGCCTCTTACATTAATTATAATGCACTATGAATTAACGTGAACGATCAAGGTATAATTAATGCATTAGTATTTTTATATTTAAAACTTACAATAAACATTTTGCCACTTTTTAAAATTCAAAGCAAACAAAACAAGAAAGACTTAAACAATCTGTGTATAGAACCATTTTTACTAATATTTTATGTATTTTGCATTTACTTGTACTTTTACTTTAAATACTTAAGTATGTTTAATATATAAAAAAAATACTTTTCATACTTAAGTACAAAAAATATCACTTACTTTAAAACTTTTACTCAAGTAATATTCTAAACAGTGACTTCTACTTCTACCAAAGTCATTTTCTGCTAAGATATCTGTACTTTTACTCAAGTGTGGCTTTCAAGTACTTTATACACCACTGTTTAAATCGTTCCTGGAGGTGTCCGTCCTTCATAAGAGTCTGCAGACTGGATAATCGGATGAAGCACATATAAGGTCTCACGCTGGTATATAAACGCTGATGCTTTTTAAAGATTACGAGAAACACTTTCCACAATAAGAACAAAAGTGAGGCTCCACAGGAGCAGGAACGGTCAGGAGCGATCGCAAAACAAACGTCTTCTCGCAGCGATCGCAGCTGACCGACTTCGCTCCAGAGTGAGAGCGCAGGTGATCTCGGAGAGAGCTTTTGGATGTGAAACTCTTTCCGCACTGAACACATATGAACGGTCTGTCTCCGGAGTGAACTTTCAGGTGCCTGTTCAAGCCTCCTTTCTGAGTGAAACTCTTCCCGCAGCGAGCGCAGGCGAACGGTTTTTCTCCGCTGTGAATTTTCATGTGATCTTCAAAGTTTCCCTTGCGGACAAAAGCCTTCCCGCAGCGAGCGCACGCGAACGGTTTTTCTCCGGTGTGAACTCGCAAATGCATTTTAAAGTTCCCTTTGTGAACGAAACCTTTTCCGCACTTGAGGCACGTGAACGGCTTCTCCCTGGTGTGAATCCTCATGTGCACATCGAAGTTTCCTTTGTGCACAAAACTCTTTCCACACTGAACACACCTCAACGTTTTTTCTCTGGAATGAAGTTTCATGTGCACGTTTAGGTTGCCTTTCTGGTTGAAACGCTGTCCACACTGAGAGCACGTGAACGGCTTTTCTCCAGAGTGAATCCTCATGTGTTCCTTTAAGCTTCCTTTCTTAATAAAACTCTTCCCACATTGAAAGCATGTGAACAGTTTTTCTCCAGTGTGAATCCTCATGTGTCTGTTAAGTTCTGCTTTGTGTCTGTAACTCTTTCCACATTCAGAGCAGGCAAACGATCCAGTTTTTCCAGCTCGTTTGAGCGTGAAATTCTCTTCCATCTTCGGAACGACTGCATTTTTATCGTCGCTTTTGAAACGATGAGGTTTTTGAATCCGATGCCGTTGGTCTTCATTCGCTTCCTTTGGGTCTAAAATCAAATTCAATTGAATTAGTGTTCGGTTTTTGATCATTTCGTTTCCTATTTGAGAAATGAAAAGACTTTGGCTTTGCGGTTTACAAATCGGTTTATAATATTTCATTCAATTCTCTCCGGTAGAATGAGAGTCGGAATGGCGCACTGTCACTTTAAGAAGGTTTTGTCGCCACACAAACCAACATTCGCTGGGATTTGAAGCAGAAACAATCCTCGTCAGTCATTCAAGAGAATGAAGGAAAACACCAACCTATTTGTTCCTCTGTATCTTCATCTTTTATTCCACAGGGTTCTTCCTTAAACTCCATCTTTACAATAGTATGTCAGTAGTTTCTCCTGTGGGAAGATGGGAATATTCCCCAGTATATTAAACATGTGAAATCTGTGCAAAAGAGGGACCAATTAATCGTTTGCAATTCAGATAAATGAAGATGCACCTAAATCGATTATTTCTCTCACTAAAGACTGTAGTATAATTTAAAGCAGCACATTTAGAAAATGTCAAATAAAACGACCTAGAAAGTCTGTTATCTGTGAAACATTCTACCTCATGTTTACAAGGTTTCATCTATTCATTACATCAAATATTGCTCAACAAAGCTTGCAAATGATCATGCGAGTAAGGTAAGGACTTAAATGTGTAGCATTGATTTATTGCAAGTCGGTCATGCCGAAAATGCAATTATTCATTTTTAAAATGATTCAATCACGAACGGCTGAAGGAGTGAATTGTGGTCGCTGTTGCTTATTTAGCAAATGACCATCACACTTACAATCAAATGTTTGCTCAAATAATTGTTTAGAAACAATTCAACTGACCTAGCTGATTTTTATATACACAGTAAAATCCCCTGAGTTAAATCAACTCTGCTCAGATAACATTTGGTCCCTCTATAAATAGAGTTAAAGTCACACTCTTCAGAGACTGAATGTCTTTTATCTTCAGTTGATTTCATCAGTTGTAGTTCTTGTGTTTCTCTTTTCTTCAGTGATTCTGCTTGTTAACAGCAGGTGTTCATCAATAATGTTCAATCATCGCTTCATTAATTGCTTAATTATCTCATTAACTTCAACTCTGCTTCAGTGTTACTTTAACTCTATTTAGAGCGGGACCAGATGTGATCTGAGCAGAGTTGATTTAACTCTGGGGATTTTACCGTGTAGCTCTTATAGTCAGAGATTGAAGTGGCAAAAATTAAGGGCATTCCTGTAGCTAACCGTACACAATTATTATGAAATTTGTCTAATTCTTAAAAAAAAAAATTATTTGTTGCATTAAAGAGTAGAATAAAAATCTAGATGTGCGGTTTTCATGAACTAATTTCTATGACTGTAGTCTTGTATTCAAAATCCTCAGTACTCGTCTGTTGCTTTTGACACCGTGATCTACCAAAACCTCCTGTCAACCCTCATGATCTCCGATGTGACCTCTCAGGAAGGTCCTTCAGAGTGTCGTAGAGGGATGAGGTGTCTAACTCGCAACATTTTGCTACTGGGGTACCTCAGGGCTCAGTACTTGGACCACTTCTCTTCTCCATTTTTATGTCATTACTAGGATCTGTCATTCAGAAACAATTGTTTTTCCCAATACTGCTATGCTGATGACACATAACTACAGTGGTACCTCGAGATACGAGCAGCCTAACATACGAGTTTTTTGGGATACGAGCCATATTTTCGTTCAAGATACGAGCCCAAATCCGAGATACGAGCCGTGTTTCCGGAGCGTCCCGCTAGTTGGCGTGCAGGGTCGAGCATCATCCGAGAGCATCTCTCGCTCACGTTACCCGCTTGAATCAAAGTGTATCTTGTGCGCCGTACTCTTTTTTGCTTGATTTTTGCGTGATTACTGAACTTTTTTGTGTGTTATCATGGGGCCGAAGAAAGTGAGTGCTAAGGACAATAAGTTTAAAGTGCATTGTTTTAAGTTTTTTCTTTCATTTGAAATAAGGAAAGTGTAGTTTAAGTTTTAAAGTTACGAAAATAGTTTTAAGTTCTAAAAAAGCGCCGTTTACGTACGTGTCTAGAGTGCCTACATCCCTTCCCCCCTCCCTCCTCCTCCTCACCGTTCACCTTCGTTAGCCGCACTCGTCTGTCTCCAAAGTAAGACTATTATGCTAAATAACTCTTTTTATTTCTTTATTTCATATTTTGTTATGTATTTGTTAATTATACATGTTTATTTGTTATTTAAAAACATATCTTTATTCATAATTTACAATGGTTTGGGGATTTTTCATAGGTCCGGAACGGATTAAATCGAATTCAGTTATTTTAAATGGGAGAAATTCGTTTGAGATAGGAGCCGATTGACTTACGAGCTCGGTTCTGGAACGAATTAAACTCGTATTTCGAGGTACCACTGTACCTCTCATTCCAGCTAGATGATCTGATGGTAGCTGCCTGACTGGCATTTCTGTCTGGATGAAGGACCACCACCTTCAACTCAACCTTGTGGTCTCAGCCAACCCAACACTTCATCACAACTTCTCCGTTCTGCTAGATTCATCAACCATCCAGGACAGCAAGGAACCTTGGAGTTGTGATTGATGAAGTTAAACTTCACAGAACCACTGGCTCTGCACCTCTATACCTAAACTCACTACTTCAGACTCATGTGGCCTTCAGAAGCTTGTGTTTTGCAAGTGAACCTTGTGGTGCCATCCCGAAGAGGCACAAATTCACTTTCCGTCACTGGTCCAATGATCTTCTTAAGTCGACCAGAGCAGCTGAATCTTTTTAAAGCCATTTTGTCAATGCTGGTCAAGCATACCTTGTTTTTATAGAAAACATCAAAAGAAGTGCTTGAATTGCTCTTCATTTAGTGAATCACTAAATGAAGTGCAATTGAAATTTTTGAATTGCAGTTGCATTGCAATATTGAGTTCTGATTGGTCAATTTTTGTTCCGACTGGTCAAATATTTATAGTTTGTTAATTATCACATAGAGATCATTTTAATAATAAATTTGCATGATAAGTTTTAGCTACTCGACATTGTTAATTTAATGGGGATGGTAAGGCTTTACAGAAGACATGGTTTTTGTCACTTTTTCAACAAGGGCTCAAATCGAGCCCTGCTTACATTACATAGTTTAATGTGTTCATTAGGTACATAAAAACTCAATCTTTAATGTGGAAAAACAGTCAGTAACGAGTTTACGTTTCAAAATCTGGCGCTGTCAAGCGATTAAAATATAGGACAGCAAATTGGGTTAACCCAGCATAATGGGTCGATTCATTTTTACTATGATACTAGGTTTTTTTTATTGCATGTTTATGAATTAACTTTTTTAAATGACTTCACACAACCACTGGTTTGCATGATAATTCCTTTATTGGATTATATTTTACAGAATAAAAACATATGTAATATCATTTTCTAATACATATTGCCTACATTTAAACTCATTTAACAAATATTAGAAGTAAAAATGAAATATTTAGAAGTAATTCAAGTGTAATCAACCAGACTCTGTTTTCCCATTTCCACCATAATGGCACTGGATCTCGTGCCGGAGCTTGTATCATGTTCAGTGGGGGACTCCTAGTTTCAGACCACCGCCCTGCGTTTCACTCCAAGCCAAAAAAAAAGAAAAAAAGGAAGAAGCAGCTGTGACTGACTCCATAATCTGTCCATAAACAATGTACAGTTCTGAGAACATATTTTAACATATCATTACGTCTGACCCAGGAGCTGGGTAACACACAAACTACCCAAACGCTGGGTTGTTACGTCTGACCCAGGAGCTGGGTAACACACAAACTACCCAAACGCTGGGTTGTTACGTCTGACCCAGGATCTGGGTAACACAAAACTACCCAAACGCTGGGTTGTTACGTCTGACCCAGGATCTGTGTAACACAAACTCTACCCAAACGCTGGGTTGTTAGGTCTGACCCAGGATCTGTGTAACACAAACTCTACCCAAACGCTGGGTTGTTACGTCTGACCCAGGATCTGTGTAACACAAAAACTACCCAAACACTGGGTTGTTACGTCTGACCCAGGATCTGTGTAACACAAAATCTACCCAAACGCTGGGTTGTTACGCCTGACCCAGGATCTGTGTAACACAAACTCTACCCAAACGCTGGGTTGTTACGTCTGACCCAGGATCTGTGTAACACAAACTCTACCCAAACGCTGGGTTGTTACGTCTGACCCAGGATCTGTGTAACACAAACTCTACCCAAACGCTGGGTTGTCACGTCTGACCCAGGATCTGTGTAACACAAAACTACCCAAACACTGAAAATTATCCAAACGGCTCAACCCAGAACTTGTGTAGAAAAAACCCCCAAAAGATTTCTTTAGTGTTTAAGTTTATTTCTTCTTATTTTATTTCTATCTTTTTTTCTTTTTTTTTAATGAAAGTAAGATTTTTCATCGGAATCTGCCAGAAAACCTGTAAATCGGTGCATCTCTACTCATTTCGTCATTAGTTACTAGATAATAGAGCTGCGCGATTCTGGATAAATTCAGAATCACGACAAACAAAAATAACGTATTTTAGTTTTAAATGAATGATTCAACGGCAAACGAATTCGCATTATCCAGAATGATTTCAATGCAAAAAAAAAAACAACCTTTAATATCTTGATCCGTCATGTCTAAAACAGCTAAAACAAGTTGTTTGAAATATGCATTATGATTTAATAGCCACTTTTCACACAAAAATGCCTCAATTAACTCCACAAAGAAACAAAACATTTCTTAAAAATGACGGCTACACTACTTCTCTAAACGATTATTTTGATCTTTCCTAAAGGTTCCCCCCCGACAAACAACCGAATTATTTACTTTTAAGTGCCGGATCTGAACTTTGCTCCGACAACTGCGGGCAATTTTTCTTCTTATGAGTCTGTAGATGAGACAAGCGGGTGAAAATCTCTCCACAGTGAGGGCACGTGAACAGTTTTTCTCCCACGTGAATGTTCATGTGCGCGCTAAATTGTCCCTTCTGCGCGAACGTCATTTCGCACTGAGTGCACGTGAACACTTTTTTTTCAGTGTGAGATTTCACGTGATCATTGTAGTGTCCCTTGTAACGGAAACTCTTCCCACACTGCGCGCACGTATAAGGCTTCTCTCCGGTGTGGGATCGGATGTGTTTTATGAGGTTGGACCTGTGCAAGAAACTCTTTCCACAGTAGGAGCACGAATGAGGCTTTTCTCCGGAGTGAGACTTCACGTGCACACTCAAGTACTCCTTGCGATTGTAAGCCTTTCCACACTGAGCGCAGGAATAAGGCCTCTCCGTGGAGTGAACTCTCAGATGCCCGGTCAGGTGCGCGTTGTTGCTGAAGCTCTTGTCGCACTGAGTGCACGCGAAAGGCCTCTCTCCGGTGTGAGATCTCACGTGTATCTTAAGCAGCGATTCGTGTCTGTAACTCTTTCCGCACTCGGAGCAGACGAACGGTTTCTCTCCGGTGTGAATTTTCATGTGTCTGTTGAAGTTGGATTTACCTGCGAAACTCTTTCCGCACTCGGAGCAGGTCAAAGATGCTCCAGCTCCAGATGTTTCAGCTTGCGTTCGTGCGAGATTGTCTTCCGTGTTCGAAACGTTTCCGTCTCCATTTCCGAAATGAGGATTTTGAAGCGGAGGTTCGTCTTCGTGTTTACGTGTCAGCGCTCCATCTTCATTAGCAACGTGGGGTTTGTCTTCATTGACTTGCTTCAGGTCTAAAATCAACATTAAATTCAGTTTTAAAAAAGGACAAATGAGTTCATTTCTTAATTTAGCATCTTCATCTTCCTCATTAAAGAGAATGAAGGAAAACACCAACCTATTTGTTCCTCTGTATCTTCATCTTTTATTCCGCAGGGTTCTTCCTTAAACTCCATCTTTGCAATAGTATGTCAGTAGTTTCTCCTGCTTCTTCTCCTGTGGGAAGATGGGAATATTCCCCAGCATTTAAACTCTCATGAACGGCTGTGGGAGCGGCTTCACTGACTGAAGGAGCGAATGTTAAATGTATAGTTACAAAAAATGAAAATGATCCCTCAAGCCATCCTGTGCGTATATGACTATCTTCTTTCGGACGAACACAATCAGAGATACATTTAAAAATATCCGGAGTCCTCCGAGGTTTGTGAATGGCAGCCCAAATTCTGAAGACACATCAAATGCATCCATCCATAATAAAATAATCCAGAGGCCTTTTGAAGTGAAGTGATGCGTTTTTGTAAGAAAAATATCCATATTTAAAACTTTATAAACTAAAATGACGAGCTTCCGGCGGACGAGGACGTGCAAATTGACTTGCGCAAAATAATTAAATGAAAATTAAAAATAAGCTCTCACGGTTCAAACAAATTGGGCTGCAACAAACTCAAGCTCCTCTTCTCTTATATCGAAACCCTCAGATATTTCTCTTCTAATTCGTGACCGTGTTTAGCTCTCCTCTCATCCCGTGAGGTCAAAGGTTGCTCTTCCGCCCAAATCGGTTGTCCACCGGATTTTTAAAGTTTTAAATATGGATAATTTTCTTACAAAAACGCAGCCCTTCACTTAAAAAAAAAATCGTATGGATTAATTTTTGTATGGATGGATGCATTTTTTCTGTCTTCACAATTTGGGCTACCATTCACAACCATTATAAACCTTGATATTTTTAAATATATCTCTGATGTTCGTCTGAAAGAAGAAAAACTGAACTATACCTTTAATAAAACTACAAAAGAGACACGTGATGATTTTTATATTACACTAACTATTCATTCAACCCCCGTTTCATCAACAAAGGGGCTGCCACCCCCCTAAAATCGAGCTTTACTTATATTAAATGTGATTTATCATTGGAAAAAGTCGGTTTAGGTTTCGTTTGTACATTAGATATACTTAAAACAACTCATACTCTTCACAAATTGTGAAAAAAAAACCGAGTGAGGAGTTCGTTTCCCGCGCGTAATGTAGGCCGACAAGAGTCGATTCATTCCTGAGCGATTCAGTAAAAGATTCGTTCAGATTTAGATTTCTCCTCATAAATGATAAAAAAATAATGTACTCACAGTGTGAAAAGCAGCAGATTTAGAGCAGAATGAACGAACACAGCCGAGCTCAGGTTTATACTCACTTCTTCTTCTAGACTCGTGTGTTTTTGCTTTAGTTGATCGAGCGCCCTCTACTGGCGGAAACCATATCAAACTATTTAATCTTCATAAAATAGACAGAAAACAACCTGGATAAGATGTTATCTTGATTGACATTAAAACAATTTCTCGCCCCAAACATGTTTTATTTGGAAAAATTAAGTATTGATTTAAAAAAAAAAATCACATTTCATAAGTGACACCACAATAGATCATTTTGGAGAGTTTGCAGTTGTTTTTTCAACTTTTTCAACTGTTGTGTGTTCTTTTTATATAAATCTTTAATAATTTAAAAGCTCATTATTAAGAGATTTAAAGATATAGGGAAGCAACAGAAATAAAATACTCCGGAAACCCATTTTAACGTCAACCCATTTTTATTTCAGTTCCAGCAAAAACAAAAGTGAAGCAAAGGCTTCTGGGTTGGACTAGGCCAAAACAATAAATACATAAATAAAACAGCCACTGACAACTAAATAAACCCTAGAAGTCTTATCCGACTCCCTGGCTGTACCAAACACAGGAGAAAACAGAAAAAACACCCGCTTCAGTAGCAAATGAACAATTATGTACAAACAATATTTACAGAAAAAGTGTAACAAAATACCACAAATGCAAAAGACAACTGGTGGAGCACAGAATGAGGTCCGTTTATAAAGGTGGAAAATGACCGGATATACAGTTTATAGATCATGAATCATAAGAAAATCCTCCAGGAACACACTCAGTTAACCAGCTGAGAGAGAGAGACAGAGAGAGAGAGAGAGAGAGAGAGAGAGAGTGTGTGTGTGTGTGAGAGAGAGAGAGAGAGGGAGAGTGAGAGAGATAGATAGAAAGAGAGAGAGTGAGTGAGAGAGAGTGAGTGAGTGAGAGAGGGATAGAAAGAGAGAGAGGATAGATAGAAAGAGAGAGAGGGATAGAAAGAGAAAGAGAGAAAGAGAGAGGGGGATAGAAAGTGATAGAAAGAGAGATAGAAAGAGAGACAGAGAGAGAGATAGAGAGAGGGATAGAAAGAGAGAGAGACAGAGAGAGAGAGGATAGAAAGAGAGAGAGAGGGATAGAAAGAGAGAGAGAGCGAGAGAGAGACACAGACACGTCCCCACACAGGCTCAGACGTAACAAGTGTGTTTATTACTTAAGTTTGCTTTTCTTCTTGTACCACAAATTTTACACACAATGCAAGTGTCTAGAGATACACTGAATGACATAATAATAGAGCATCACGCTTAACAGACAAAATTAATTTATATGAAGATAATTACGTTTACTATATTTACTCCCCAACATAAGCAAAACTATTTGTAAACTGTAAAAAGGGAATCATTTATATCTATTATACAGTATATAGGCAGGTTCAATTAATTAGGTTCAAATGTTTGTTCAAAAAGTCAATGCAATGACAAGTGGCAGTTTTTACGAACTCATATTATCAACACTATGAATGCAAAATTCATTTCCCCAAATCAACCTATAGGTTTTAAAGAAAGCAAAGATGTTTGAAACTAATTCACGGAAATATTAAATAACAACCCCATTCATTACAATAATGTATTAGGTTTACAAATAATAACACTTTGTGCCAATACTGGGTCCCTCCTCTTAACAAGGTTTTAATATTTATTTTTTACTCTTTTACAAAATAATTAACTTTTACTACACAAATCCAAAAACATTGACGTGTCCACAAATCCATCATGTTCCTGTAATTTATAGTAATAACTGCAGTATTACTCAAAAGTCTAGTCTTCAAGTATAATTCTTGTGATGGATCCTGTTTGACATGTGATGGCTACTGTACACAGGCCACCAGTACAGACTTTATCAAGTCTGCAGACAAAGTCCTAATTGTTGGTGATTTTAAAATCCATGTGGATAATGAAAAAGACATATTGTCTGTAAATGCCAATCCCATTCTAAACCAGGGGTCTCCAAACTCAGTCCTGGAGGGCCACTGTCCTGCTAAATTTAGCTCCAACCCGCCTCAACACACCAGCTTGGAAGTTTCTACGATGTGTAACGGAGGCCAGCTATTAGTCGCCGTGCGAGTAAACATCACTGCACGACTAACGCTAGAAGTTGCGGTCTTTATGTAGTAATCAACAAAGCATCAAAGCATGTTAGAGCATCCGACTCCCTCACCAGAGATCCAGGTTCAAGTCCGACGCAGAGCGGGGCTAGTAGGACTTGGGTAGAGGGGTTATATTGGTGCCGTGACCTGGACGGGAGTGTGTGTAATGGAGGCCAGCTAGTAGTCGCTGTGCGTGTAAACATCTGACCTCAAGAGACGCTCTAGTCGCTAGAGATTGCAGCCTTTAGCCTCCTTGTTAGAGTGGCCAATTCCCATGCCAGAGACCTGGATTTGAGTCCCACAAAGAGCAAGGCGAGTAGGACCTCAGTAAAGGGGTTACATATGCCTTTAGCCTCATTGTTAGAGTGTCCGACTCCCATGCCAGAGACCTGGGTTTGAGTCCCAGACAGAGCGGGGCGAGTAGGACCTCAGTAGAGGGGTTACATATGCCTTCAGCCTCCTTGTTAGAGTGTCCGATTCCCATGCCAGAGACCTGGGTTGAGTCCCACACAGAGCAGGGCGAGTAGGACCTGAGTAGAGGGGTTATATATGCCTTTAGCCTCCTTGTTAGAGTGTCCGATTCCCATGCCAGAGACCTGGGTTCGAGTCCCACACAGAGCGGGGCGAGCAGGACCTGAGTAGTGGGGTTACATATGCCTTTAGCCTCCTTGTTAGAGTGTCCGATTCCCATGCCAGAGACCTGGGTTCGAATCCCACACAGAGCAGGGCGAGTAGGACCTGAGTAGAGGGGTTACATATGCCTAATTAGACCTTGATTAGCTGGTTCAGGTGTGTTTAATTCAGCATGATAGTTTGGAGACCCTCGCCCTATATTCTCTTGGGGTTATACAAAATGTCAAGACCCACTCATTGTCATAATCATACTTTATGGCACTTTTCTACTGCATGGTACGGCTCGATACGGCTCACTTTTTTGTGCTTGGGACGGCTCGGTACGGAACAGCTCGCGTCAATAGTACCTACACTTGATTTAGGTCCCAACAGAGTCGTAAAAAATACTAAATATGGCAAACACTGCAGATCACTGATTAGCCAGAAAGAATCGTCACTGCCAGCGTCACTGGATTTGAAACAAGACACCCAATCAACTTGATTTATAGAATAGTGAGAAACATCCACCGCAGTATCATTTGTTCGTGAAACGACTTGCTTTAAACGACCGTCACGCGTAACTTGAAAAAAGAAATGGCTGTATCGTGGTCAGTAGATGAGATGCAGACTTGTTCGGAGACTAGGAGCGAATTCACGGTAAGAAAGTCGGCGCAACTAACCTAAAACAATCCGTCTATAATCCCACCCCAAGCAGTACTGACAGAACGGAGCCTCTATTTTTAAAAACAGGAGCAATATTAAGAGATTAAGATTTAATCATTTATCCAAAGCGACTTACAAGGGCTCAAGGTCACTTTAGTCCTGGTATCAAAGGTGGAGAGAGTTCTGTTCATTCACAATCCCCACCTTCAATTCCTGCTGGTGTGGGAATCGAACCAGCAACCTTCAGGTTACAAGACCGACTCCCTCAACATTAGGCCACGACTACCCACGATTTACTCGCATCTAGATCTTTTAGATCAGAAGAGATCACGTTCAAAAGCGATCTCTCGAGTTCTGTATCCAGAAATTTTGAATTTAAATTAGAATATTCATTTATTTGGAATGTTAAAGCTCTTTCTGTTTGTCTACAGTTTGTTTCAATGCAAAAAAGTCTTCCATGCATCACATCTAAACAGCTAAAACAAGTTGTTTGAAATATGTAAGACTATTGCTGCCACTTTTATACAAGCGCATCAAATGCACAATTAACGAAACTAATTGAACGAAACCAAGTCATTTGATGGCTACACTAGCTTTCTGAACGATTATTTCGACCTTCCCCAAAGTTTCCTCGCCACTTATTCTAGCAAATTATCCAGCATTTGCTTAATCTGAATGTCAAATGATTTACTTGTAAGCACTTTTTTTTTGCCATGTAATGACGGATTTGAATTTTTCTCAGTGAGGCAACATCGGACAACACTTTTTCTTATGAGTCTGCAGACTGCATGTTTGAGTGAAACACTTCCCGCACGAAGAGCACCGGTGCGGTCTCTCTCCGGTGTGAACTCGCTCGTGATCTTTCAAGGATTTCGAGTAAGAGAATCTCTTCCCGCATGAAGAGCACTGGTACGGCTTCTCTCCAGTGTGAATTCTCTCGTGATCTTTCAAGTAATCTGCTCGAGCGAAGCTCTTCCCGCAGTGTGAGCACTTGTACGGTTTCTCTCCGGTGTGAATTCTGTGGTGTGTTTTTAGGGCACTGGATGTAGTGTAGGTCTTCCCGCAGTCGGAGCACACGTGAGGTCTGACGCCGGTGTGAACGCGCTCGTGCTGCTTTAAAGTGTGCCGTACTGAAAAACCCTTCCCACAGAAAGAACAAAAGTGAGGCTTCACACCGGTATGAATTTTAAGATGTATTTTTAAGCTCGATGCTGCGATGAACGTTTTCTCGCACTGATCGCAGCTGAACGATCTCACTCCGGAGTGAGAGCGCAGATGAGAGGTGAGAGCGCTTTTGTAAGTGAAACTCTTTCCGCACTGAGAGCACGAGAACGGTTTTTTCTCCGGTGTGAATCCTCATGTGGTCATTCAAGGCTCCTTTCTTAAGAAAACTCTTTCCGCATTGAGTGCAGGTGAACAGATTTTCTCCAGTGTGAATCCTCATGTGTTCATTCAAGGCCGCTTTCTGGATGAAGCTCTTCCCGCATTGAGCGCAGGTGGACAGGTGTAGTCCCGTGTGAATTGTCACGTGGTCATTGAGATGTCTTTTATGTAGGAAACGCTCTCCGCAGTGAGAGCACGCGAACGCTTTTTCTCCGGTGTGAATTCTCATGTGTCTCTTGAGGTTTGATTTCTGTGTGAAACTCTTTCCACACTCGGAGCAGATGAAAGACACTTTGTCTGCAGATCTTGCAAGTCGTTTTTGAGCGAAATTCTCTTCCGTCTTTGAAACGACTCCATCTTCGTTTTGAAACGGATGTTGTTTTTCCTCATTTTTATATGTCGGTTTTTCATCTTCATTCCTGAAATTATGAGCTTTGTCTTCATTGACTTCCATCGGATCTAAGTTTAACATATTAAATTGCCAAAATTCAATTAAACACAAATGGGAAACATAAATTGAACTGTATTGTTATATCCTCCTGAGATCCATTTTTTTGTGTGAATTTATTTTTTTTAATGTCACAATATTGTTTGAAACAAAAAAAAAAGATATTTTATGCTGTGTGTGTTATGAATTCGGTCCTTCATCCCACTTCCACTCACCACTAGAGGTCACCCGCTCGCACTCTCCCAACACCACACTACACTTCCCAGAATCCCTCACTCAGTCACTGATCATCCGCCAGCTGTTCCACATTATCATCACTCATTAGTTTGCTATAAATACGTCACTCACGCTCTTCCTCACCGCGAAGTATTGTTTACCCGGTGTTGCAATGATTATAATAAGTTATTAATTATTTTACGTTTACCTTTTTCCCATTTTAACCCAGCAAGCTTAAAAAAACCATGTTATGAAAGATATAACAGAATGATTTGATATACTATTTGTTTCCTGCAATATGTGTGTGAAATTGCCATAAATGTAGTAGTGATGTGTCGTTCCATTCAATACAGTGTGTCTAATTTGCATATTAATGTGTTCTTGAGCAACATTATGAAAAAAGAAGTGGAAAACCTTGATCCTGGTGTCTTCTACATGAATGACATCAATGCCCTTTTCATAACAGAAAGTCATTCTGATTTGAAATAGTGCTGCAATGATGTCATCGACTACGAAAATACGTCGGCGTGCGTGAAATGCGTCGACGCGTCACACTGTTTACGTACATCTGGTGTAACGGCGGCTTCTGCTCCTGGGAACGGAGAAAGTTCCATTCTACCACAAAAACCTGGACCACGATGATCAAAAGTGTGGGAATACTTTAAACAGAGGCCAAATAAAACGCTCCTTTGTTCCCTTTGCAGAACCGAAATGGCGTCCCACCTGTGGAATTGTATCTTTGCCGAATTTTTGCGCTCGCAAGATCATATTTTGAGCGTGCCAAAGGGCATTTCAGGAAAAACACACGGTTCAGGAGACGTTTGTTCAGTGGCTTGAACACTATCAAAGTTCCTTTAAGACTGTAGAGAAAGTCTTTGACACTCTTCATGTTAAAGTTCAAATGTCCACCACTGGACGAACACACATAATGACTTATTTTTAATCAAAATCAAATCGTATTATTACATAATGGCGCGTCCCGGTGTTTCTACACCTCAATGAACTGCTAAATTAGTTCTAACTTCTTACGTAAAAAAAGATCAGTAGATTAATAAAAAAAAAAATCGTTAGAGTAGTCGACTGATAAAAAAAATTAAATAAAAAAATCGTTAGTTCAGTCGACAGAAAAAATAATCGTTAGTTGCAGCTCTAATTTGAAACCCCGTAACGTTTTCCGTAGATGTTTATGACAAACAATGAAAATTTGTCAAATTTAAATGATAATTACAAAAAAAGTATAAAAGTACTAAATCTGATCATTCAAGGAGAGGGAGTGGAGAAACCTCCAAACATTTTGCATTTCTGAATGTGCAAAACTGAGAAATTCACTGAAATATATTGTCTTCTACAGAGGAAAGAAGCCTGGATCTCAGGAGGATATGTCAGTTTTCATCTTCATCTTCCTCATCAGTCATTAAAGAGAATGAAGGAAAACACCAACCTATTTGTTCCTCTGTATCTTCATCTTTTATTCCGCAGGGTTCTTCCTTAAACTCCATCTTTACAATAGTGTGTCAGTAGTTTCTCCTGTTTCTTCTCCTGTGGGAAGATGGGAATATTCCCCAGCATTTATGAAACAATTCAACTCCTTTTGCAAATTTTTTTGTTGCTCTTGTTCATTAGATGTGATTTACATGCATTAAAAACTCTGTTTCACTTGTTTAATGCAGAAAATGAAAGCAAATAAATCATAATATTCACACATTCTAATATGAAAAAACGAGTTTACGCTTCATTAACGTACAGCGGTTTATTTTGATTCACTAAAATGACTCGTTTAGATATAGATTTCTCCTATTTAATGATCAAATGAATGTACTCACAGTCTGAAAAACATCAGATTTAGAGCAGAATGAACGGCTGTGTTCCAACTCTCATGTTTATGTTCTCTTCCCTCACTCACTTCTTCTTCTTCTTCTTCTTCTTCTTCTTCTTCTTCTAGACTCGGATGTGTTTTTGCTTCTGTTGCACGAGCGCCCTCTACTGGCGGAAACCATAATAAACTATCTAACATTCATAGATTAGCTTTAAGTGTTTTGATAAAAACAATTAAACTCCTAATTAAAGCTCATTTGTATGTTGCTCTTACTTTAGGTATGATCTACATGCATTAAGACTGTTTACCAGGATTCATTACGTGAAATTAAAACACAGCTCAAGATCTTCACAAATTGTGATATGAAAAACCAGTATTATATCTCATAATTCTGACTTTTCTCAATATTGTCAGTTTATATCTCATAATTCTGACTTTTCTCAATATTGTGAGTTTATATCTCATAATTCTGACTTTTCTCAATATTGCGAGTTTATATCTCATAATTCTGACTTTATAACTCACAATTGCAACTTTATATCACGCAATTCTGAGGGAAAAAGTCAGAATTGTGAGATAAAAACTCACAATGACCTTTTTTGTGTTTGTTTCACACTTATTAGTATTCCAAAGTATTCTAAAGTATTTAGATGAAGTGACTAAACTTGAGTAATGTAACGAAATACGTTACAAACGACTTTTTAGAGCATGTATTTTGTAATCTGTAGTGAAATACATTTTAAAAGTGACCCACCCAGCCCTGGATATTAAATATTTAAAGGTGCGGTAAGTAGATTTTCAACAACGCTGTTGGACATCGTTGATATTTAAAATCAACCCAAACAAACCCACCCCTCTCTTCATTGCTCCGCCTCCAAAACTCACCCTCCAATCCTAACCACCCTGCTCCGTCTGCTGCCGGCAGGCGAGGTGAGTGCACTAACACCACATTTTCTAGGTCTCGTCATGGTTTACCTGCACAACTCTCACTATCCCAGTGTTACTCACATGTGAAGTGGAATCAAAGCAGCCTCTGTGTCTGTTTTCAGGTATTCCAGAATCCAACCCTTCAACTTTACAGCATAAATCCTATTGTAAAGTGTTGCAAAATTTGTAAAACATATTTTACATAGATGAAAAGAAACTGAAACTGGAGCACCTTCAGTCATGGACACACCCAGCCACAAATATTCATGTTTCTTTTGTGCTCTCTGCATGCTTCATGAAAGAAGCTTTGTGCTTGAAGGTGAAAATAGACTTTGAAACAGTGATCGGTATTAGTCAGCATCACACAGTCATTATACAACTATTCCTATTCAGGAATTTGAGCATTGCAACATTTCTTTACTGTGCCGTTCAGACTCCAACAGTCACAGCTAGTTTCCGTTAAAGGTGGAGAATTTACAGGAAAACAGACCTGTAAAGTAAAAAACGAAACTTAAATTACACTTGAAAATATTTTTTTTCAATGGAATAACCTGGGGAAGGGGGTTGGTACGTTTTTTTTTTCTTCTGAATTTTTTGAATGTAATGCAATTAAAATAATTAAATGGTAAGTTCACCCAAAAATGAATTTTTTGTCATTATTTACTCACCCTCATGTCGTTCCACACCCGCAAGACTTTTGGTCATCTTCGGAAGACAAATTAAGAAATTTGTAATGAAATCCAAGAGGTATATGAGTTGTCCATTGATAGCAAGATAATCACCAATTTCATATTCCAGAAAGGTATAAAGACATCGTTATGAAAAGACGAGAACACTTTTTGTGTGCAACAACAAAAATAATGACTTTATCCTTAGGCAGGTGATGCAGTACGCACAGTGAAGTCTTCTGTGTTTACGTCCAAATGCCGGCTCAGTGTATTGGCCAAAGCTGATCACATGAGTCTCTGTTTTTCCAAAATGCAGTGAAGTACAAAGTAAAATATTATACTTTGGAATGTCAACATCCGATATAACTGTCAAATTAATGTTACAATATAACGTTAATGTTACAATATAACGGTCAAATAATGTTACAATATAACGTTGATGTTACAATATAACTGTCAAATTAATGTTACAATATAACGTTAATGTTACAATATAACTGTCAAATTAATGTTACAATATAACGTTGATGTTACAATATAACTGTCAAATTAATGTTACAATATAACGTTAATGTTACAATATAACTGTCAAATTAATGTTACAATATAACGTTGATGTTACAATATAACTGTTAAATTAATGTTACAATATAACGTTAATGTTACAATATAACTGTCAAATTAATGTTACAATATAACATTAATGTTACAATATAACGGTCAAATAATGTTACAATATAACTGTCAAATTAATGTTACAATATAACGTTGATGTTACAATATAACTGTCAAATTAATGTTACAATATAACGTTGATGTTACAATATAACTGTCAAATTAATGTTACAATATAACGTTGATGTTACAATATAACTGTCAAATTAATGTTACAATATAACGTTGATGTTACAATATAACTGTCAAATTAATGTTACAATATAACGTTAATGTTACAATATAACTGTCAAATTAATGTTACAATATAACATTAATGTTACAATATAACGGTCAAATAATGTTACAATATAACTGTCAAATTAATGTTACAATATAACGTTGATGTTACAATATAACTGTCAAATTAATGTTACAATATAACGTTGATGTTACAATATAACTGTCAAATTAATGTTACAATATAACGTTAATGTTACAATATAACTGTCAAATTAATGTTACAATATAACATTAATGTTACAATATAACGGTCAAATAATGTTACAATATAACTGTCAAATTAATGTTACAATATAACGTTGATGTTACAATATAACTGTCAAATTAATGTTACAATATAACGTTGATGTTACAATATAACTGTCAAATTAATGTTACAATATAACGTTGATGTTACAATATAACTGTCAAATTAATGTTACAATATAACGTTAATGTTACAATATAACTGTCAAATTAATGTTACAATATAACATTAATGTTACAATATAACGGTCAAATAATGTTACAATATAACTGTCAAATTAATGTTACAATATAACGTTGATGTTACAATATAACTGTCAAATTAATGTTACAATATAACGTTGATGTTACAATATAACTGTCAAATTAATGTTACAATATAACGTTAATGTTACAATATAACTGTCAAATTAATGTTACAATATAACATTAATGTTACAATATAACGGTCAAATAATGTTACAATATAACTGTCAAATTAATGTTACAATATAACGTTGATGTTACAATATAACTGTCAAATTAATGTTACAATATAACGTTGATGTTACAATATAACTGTCAAATTAATGTTACAATATAACGTTAATGTTACAATATAACTGTCAAATTAATGTTACAATATAACATTAATGTTACAATATAACGGTCAAATAATGTTACAATATAACTGTCAAATTAATGTTACAATATAATGTTGATGTTACAATATAACTGTCAAATTAATGTTACAATATAACGTTAATGTTACAATATAACTGTCAAATTAATGTTACAATATAACGTTGATGTTACAATATAACTGTCAAATTAATGTTACAATATAACGTTGATGTTACAATATAACTGTCAAATTAATGTTACAATATAACGTTGATGTTACAATATAACTGTCAAATTAATGTTACAATATAACGTTGATGTTACAATATAACTGTCAAATTAATGTTACAATATAACGTTGATGTTACAATATAACTGTCAAATTAATGTTACAATATAACTGTCAAATTAATGTTACAATATAACGTTGATGTTACAATATAACTGTCAAATTAATGTTACAATATAACGTTGATGTTACAATATAACTGTCAAATTAATGTTACAATATAACGTTGATGTTACAATATAACTGTCAAATTAATGTTACAATATAACGTTGATGTTACAATATAACTATCAAATTAATGTTACAATATAACATTAATGTTACAATATAACTGTCAAATTAATGTTACAATATAACATTAATGTTACAATATAACGGTCAAATAATGTTACAATATAACTGTCAAATTAATGTTACAATATAACGCTAATGTTACAATATAACTGTCAAATTAATGTTACAATATAACGTTGATGTTACAATATAACTGTCAAATTAATGTTACAATATAACGCTAATGTTACAATATAACTGTCAAATTAATGTTAATTTGATTATATTTGAAAAGGAAAGTATAAAACTTTATACTAATGAAAATGTTAGCAATTACATAGGGAGTTACATCTGTATATTTTCTGTAAAAAGTATATATATATATAAAGTATATAAATAATATTAATTAGTTGTTTTGTAGGTTTTTGGTGTGCACAATGTACTCCCACACATACAGATTTAATTGATTTTTTCTTACACAACGCATCGCTTCGCTTCAGAAGGCCTTCATGAAATTAAAAAACTGCATGTCTTCATCAATATACAATAACACCATCCATCTTTTTGTTTATATCTCATGTTCATTATATTGACATGCAAATATTCATATTCTCGGAATAAAAATGCAAAGCAATAAGTTGTTCCTTAATGTCACCTTCCACTCTGTACTCATATCCTATAAAATATACTGCTCTGGAGAGAACTTTGAAACCGTGATACTCATCTTTTTTGCTTTCATTTTTCTTTTTTCGACAAATAAAAATAAATATAAAAATATAAAAGTGAATACGGGGTCATGTGTTGATCTAATTTGCTTGAGCACATCAGGTCAATTGTACTCATTGTTTGTTGTTCAGACATCCATCACACCTGCGTAGATTGTTTGTGATTGGGTGGGGCATTTACAGGAAAACAGTCCTCTACAACAAAAACAAAACTTAAAGGGTTAGTTCACCCAAAAATGTAAATTCAGTCATAAATCCTCTCCCTCATGTTGTTCCAAATCCATAAGACCTTCGTTCATCTTCAGAACACAAATGAAGATATTTTTGATGAAATCTGATGGTTCAGTGAGTCTCTATTGATAATGAACACTTTCAGATGAACAGAAAGATACTAAACATATTTAAAAAAGGTCATGTGACTACAGTGGTTCAACCTTAATGTTATAAAGTGACGAGAATACTTTTTGTGTGCCAAAAAAAACAAAGTAACAACAATATCTAGTGATGGACGATTTTAAAACACTGATTCATGAAGCTTTACGAATCTTTTGTGTCGAATCAGTGGTTCGGAGCGCCAAACTCACGTGATTTCAGTAAACGAGGCTTCGTTACGACATCAGTGATTCACAATTTCAATAGTTCACGTGATTTTGTCAGTTTGATACACGATCCGAACCACTGATTCGACACAAAAGATGCGTGAAGCTTCGTGAAGCAGTTGTTTAGAAATCGTGCATCAGTAGATATTGTTGAAAAGTCGTTATTTTTAGTTTTTTTGGCGCACAAAAAGTATTCTCGTCATTTTGTGTTTTCACATGACCTGTTTTGAATATGTTTTTGAAAGACTCACTGAACAATCGGATTTCATCAAAAATATCTTCATTTGTGTTCTGAAGATGAACGAAGGTCTTACGGGTGTGAAAAGACATGAAGTTGAGGAATTAATGACTGAATTTTCATTTCTGGGTGAACTAACCCTTTAACTAAAAGCCGCTAAAACAGTTCGATAAAGGTCACACATCATAACCCGTACAACCCGAAATTCAATACATAACGTGTTCTTGCAAAAGAAATGCAGGTTTATCATGAAGAAAACAAAACTGAAAGTTGTAAACCTTCCGTCATGGACACACCCAGAAAGATGGGTATTTATTTACCTGCTTTCTGAAGGACACGATCATCGTTAGAAGCGACATCAGAGGTAAGGCACCACTGTCTCTGTCTTTGTGAAAATGTTTTTGGTGCTCATTATGATCTAATCTTTTAAGATTTGATTGGTTTAGGTGCAAACATGTGGGCTGAAGAAGACTTTGCTGCAGGTGCTCCACCATGCCTTGACAGTTACAAAGAACCAGTTCAGGGTAACGTTTACAGAATGTATCATGGCACAACAAGAGAGGCTGCCGAACAGATCAAAGTCAAAGGCTTCAAACAGTCTAGTGATGGCATGCTTGGACGTGGCGTCTACCTCAGCCGAGATCTACAGAAGGCCTCCAGATACCCTCTGGAATTACCTGAGAGCCAGAGAGTGGTTCTGAGAGTGAAGGTCAATGTTGGAAAAGTGAAAAAGATTGAATGTCAAGGTCATCCAATGCAGAAAACCTGGCATGATAAAGGGTACGACACTGCCTGGTGTCCTCCAAACTGTGGGATGGTGCCAAGCGGTCTTGAGGAAGACTGTGTTTGGGATCCAAGTCGAATCACAGTCATTGGTGAAATACGTCCAAAAAAGCAAGGAGCACACGGTACTTGCCATGAGCGTTATTAAGCGTGCTTTCCCATGAAGTTTGCATGAAAATATATTTTGTTTTGAAAATGTGAATTTAAACTGCTCATGGGCTTTGAAATGATGATATTGTACTACAAATTCTGACCCTGCTGGGTATAAATAAATGAAACTTCATGCACAAATCTTTGAGTTATGATGTTTGTTTCTTTTTACATTTTTATAGTTAATCATTAAATATGGCTAAATAAGATAAATATGTATCATGAACTGACACATGTAAAACAAAGGGCAAATTTCAGGAGAACCTGACGAGCAGGGCGGGCGAGAGCCGTGAGGGAACGGCGCGAGGCCGGTGACGCGAGAGATAACGAGCGTCAGCTGCGCGCTACACTGGCCTCGTGTCTCTCACGGAGGAGCTCCGGAAGCGTAAAAGAGAAGCGACGACAGTGAAGGACGAGAGAGGACCAGGCCTGGATTTTATGTTGTGTCTTATTTTGTTCGTGTGGGCGGCAGTCGCCGTGAGGAACTGCCGCCCTTTTACTTTCATTTTATTGTTTGTTTATTTATTTGATTAAAAAGTTATGCTTAACGTTCGCCGGTTCCCGACTCCTTCTTCCCATATTTACGAACTGTTAGATTCTTATTTATCCAAAACTGAGACATTTTCTTCTATTAACAAATGCATAATATGAAATTATCTGATAACATTGACACCTATTGCACACTGATCCTCTTCTCTTGTGCTCAAAGGATCACACCAAAATATTACAAAACAAATTACATCACGGTGATAAATTCACACTTTCATAAGTATGATGTTTGGCACAATGACGTGTTGAGGTGTTAAAATCAACAGAATTTAGTATTAATCTGATTAAATTAACCACTAGTGATATGATTAGCAGAATTTCATTAAATTTGTTAAATTTACAGTTCACTATCCACTATCAATAAAATGTATGGTTCAGAATACAATATCTACGGTGGCCGAGAGAGCTCAACGTGCTGCAAATAAGAAAAGAAATGAATAAGAAAAAAAATGCATGCAAATAAAAAAAATGCATGCAAATAAAAAAATGCATGCAAATAAAAAAATGCATGCAAATAAAAAAAATGCATGCAAATAAGAAAACGCATGCAAAAAACCCCGCATGCAAATAAAAAATGCATGCAAATAAAAAAATGCATGCAAATAAGAAAACGCATGAAAAAAAAACGCATGCAAATAAAAAAAACGCATGCAAATAAAAAAAATACATGCAAATAAAAAAATGCATGCAAATAAAAAAAGCATGCAAATAAAAAAAGCATGCAAATAAAAAAGCATGCAAATAAAAAATGCATGCAAATAAAAAAACGCACGCAAATAAAAAAATGCATGCAAATAAGAAAACGCATGCAAATAAAAAAATGCGTGCAAATAAGAAAACGCATGCAAAAAAAAACGCATTCAAATAAAAAAAACGCATGCAAATAAAAAAAATGCATGCAAATAAGAAAACGCATGAAAATAAAAATAAAAAACGCATGCAAATAAGAAAACATGCAAACACAAAAACGTGCTGCAAATGTAAAAACGCGCTGCAAATAGCACAAAATGCAACGGAAATGTTTCAAGGGGGCCCCAAAAAGTGACGGACCCTACTTGACAACAGCACAAACTAAAAAATATTAAATATATTATGTAGGCATTAACTCCATGTGTTTCACTATCAGAAAAGTGTTTTAATATGTGGCATTGTTGTTCACTCATTCAACTTTAAGAGATGATCATTTAGTGGATGATTTAAAAATATTTGTTAATCTTCTGTGCTAATGTGACGTCATCATAACGGCCGCCTGAGGCGCTCGATGACCACATCATCTGTGAGCGTGAGCTTCAACTGAAAAACACTTTATTAAAAATAACAAATACATGAAATAATGTACACTTGTTTATTTTTGTTTGCAGTTTTTATAGCATTTAATGATTGTGAACACATTGTGCACTCAAATGCCGTACACTATATAGGGATCAGTGAATGAGTTGAACTGGTTTTGGACGCACGTCCTAGTAGGGTCCGTCACTTTTTGGGGTCCCCTTGAAACATTTCCGTTGTGGTTTGTGCTGTTTGCAGCGCTTTTTTTGTGTTTGCTTGTGTTGTGAGGATTTGCAGCACATGTGTTGTCAAACTGATGATCACGTTTTTTTTATTTATTTGCATGCGTTTTCTTATTTGCAGTGCGTTGAGCTCTCTTGGCCACCCTAAATATCTATTTAAAAAAAAAAAAATTAAAAAAAAAAAAGATTAAAATAGAAACTTTTAATGGACTGGTGTAAATATAACATCCCATTTAACAACCTTACTTTTAGATGTACAAGTGCCTTTAACAAAACTCAATATCAGATCAAATACTATATTAAATCGAGCGTTAGTTCAGTAGTGCTGCGACCAGCGGACGTGGAATGAAGAGGAATAAACACGTTTGAATTAAATCTCAGCTCATTTTTTCTGAAACTACATAGCATTCAAGTGTTCAAAACATAAAATCAACCTTCAACATTATTCCATCATCTTCTCTGAACTGAATTGAATAATTGATAGTTTAACAGTGCTGGAAACACCACTTTTTAGACTAAAATAACACAGTAATAATTACAGCACTTAGTAGGCAAACAGCTCTTTATTTTGTTTTTAATGTGTCATTATTTAATTGAATTTAATGATTTGAGACCCAATGGAAGTAATTGAATATAAGCAGGAAAATAGAATTGTTCAAGAACGGCTAGAATATCTTGGCATCTCTTTGAATGAGCAACTTTCACTTTACCTCGACGGATTGCCTGTTGTGCTGGAGTTCCGCCAGTAGAGGGCGCGCGTGCAGCCGAAGCAATGACACACAACCGAGTCTAGAAGACGAAGGGAAGGGAACATAAACATGAGAAGTGGAACACAGCCATTCATTCTGCTCTAAATCTGTTCATTTTCAGACTGTGAGTACATTCAATTTAATATTTATTAGGAGAAATCTAAATCCAAACGACTAAACGAATCGGTTCATTTAGTGAATCACTCAGAAAGGAACCGACTCATGTTTACACTTCTACATTATGCTCGTGTAAGCTGGTTTCTGACTGCTTTTTCGCATTGCAATTTGTGTAGATTATGAGTTGTGTTTTCATTTTATGTAACGAACAAATTTTACAGAGTTTTAAATCTATGTAAATCATATCTAATGTAGGAGCAACATAAAAAAAAACAGCTAGAAGAGTTGAATTGTTTCTGAACAGTTGAGCAAAACACTTAAGGGGATAGTTCATCAAAAAATGAAAATTCATTTAATTACTCACCGTTATTAATTACTCGTGTTCTAAACCCGTAAGACTTTAGTTTATCTTCGGAACACAAATGAAGATATTTTAATTGAAATCAAACATGTCAAGCAAGGACGCATGAGCTTCCGTTTACTATATCTGATGTGCGCATTGATCAGTGTTTATTTGTGAATAAAAGCCTAAATTAGGGCGATAAAACGATAGTACGGAGCCCCGGACGTGAAAAAAAAAAATAGTAGGCTAAATCGTGCGCACGATTTACTATTTTGTCATGCAAACAATTTATAAATCGAATGGACGAAATAGTAAATCGTGCGCACGAAATTGTAAGTCGAGGGAACAAAATTGTCAATTATGTGCACGATTTAATTTTTTTCCCTTGCATGTCATGTGCGGGGTTCCGTACAATAGTGATAATTATCACAATAAAATTTTCCTTGATACAACAAAAACAAAAGTTGGATAAATGTTTGATATAATGTTTATGTGGCAAAAGTGGAACTAAACAGCGCTACTCATTTGATCCGTGCCACATGGACCATTTATCCGCTCGGCTCAAACGGCAGTGCAAGATTAAATAATTGAGATTATGCCGATTAATAGTAAGTTTAAGGGCTTTGCCGATCATGCAGATGAATGTTTTAGGGCTTTGTCGTCACCCAGGTGAAAAAGAAGTACACTTCTATAATGTACAAATAAAAGAGAAGTGGTCCAAGCACTGAGCCCTGAGGCACTCCAGTAGCTAGATGTCGTGACTTAGACACATCACCCCTCCACGACAACCTGAAGGACCTTCCTGAGAGGTAAGATGTGAACCATTGGAGTGCGGTTCCCGAGATGCCCTTTGTCATGAGGGTTGACAGGAGGATCAGGTGGTTAACTTTGTCAAAAGCAAGATGAGGATTAAAATCGCAAAGTACGTCTGTCAAACACTAATTTCTCATAACGTCTCCCTGGAAATCTAGAGAGAGCTACAGCAACCACAATTCACATCTCATGAGAGTTTAAAATAGAATAATGGAGAATATTCCTCTCTTTCCACAGCCGAAGAAAAAGCAAGCAATTACTCCTGGAGAAACTACTGACATACTATTGTAAAGATGGAGTTTAAGGAAGAACCATGTAGAATTAAAGATGAAGATACAGAGGAACAAATAGGTTGGTGTTTTCCTTCATTCTCTTTAACGACTGCTGGGGAACATTAAGAACAAGAACAATACAAAGTTCTCTCATGAAACTCTAGATGGCGCAGGCTGATAGGTTGCTAGCAGATTGAGTTATGAACCTATCATTCAAATACTAGTCGGCATTTGCAAACAAGCTGTTGCAATTGCAGCACGCTTTCAGAAACCCTCCCACTTCCCCAGCTCCACTTGCATAGATCTCTTGTATTGATCTACAACTATTAATTCATGTTGTGCTGCAGCAGAATGTCTTTCATTCTCACAGCAGCGTGTCTGTATGCATGCATATGTTTGTATTGGCAGTAGAAAGTCCTGCGCTTGCTTTGCAGCGGCAGCAAAGTCAACAGTAACAGCGTAACCGATCTAAGACCAAACATATTAACATTACCACGCCAAACACTTGAGTTGTCGTGACAGAACTACATTTTTTTTTAAAAATGCGACTCACCTCTACTTCTTTTTGTTATCAGTTTTCTGTCTTTGAATTTTGACCATTTATTATGTTGATTTTAGACCCGATGGAAATGAATGAAGACAAGCAGCATCCCGATCATTTCACAAATGAAGATGGAAACATTTCACAGACTGAAACGGATTTCACACAAAGAAAATATGGAGTCAAAGGATCTTTCACCTGCTCCGACTGTGGAAAGAGTTATATGCACAAAAAAAACTTTGTTGTGCACACGAGAATTCACACTAGAGGAAAAACATTTACATGCACTCAGTGTGAAAAGAGTTTCATTCAGAAAAAAGACTTAAATGTGCACTTGAGAATTCACACCGGAGAAAAACCGTTCGCGTGCGCTCAGTGCGGAAAGCGTTTCATACATAAAGGACACCTAAATGTGCACACGAGGATTCACACCGGAGAAAAACCGTTCACGTGCTCTCAGTGCGGAAAGAGTTTCATTCAGAAAAAAGACTTAAATATGCACTTTAGAATTCACACCGGTGAAAAACCGTTCACATGCATTCAGTGCGGAAAGAGATTCATTCAGAATAAAGACTTAAATGTGCACATGCGAATTCACACCGGAGAAAAAACCGTTCGCGTGCACTCAGTGCGGAAAGAGTTTCGTACATAAAGGACACCTAAACGTGCACACGAGAACTCACACCGGAGAAAAACCGTTCGCGTGCGCTCAATGCGGAAAGAGCTTTGTTCAGAATAAAGACTTGAACGTGCACATGAAAATTCACTCGGGAGAAAAACCGTTCACGTGCACTCAGTGCGGGAAGAGTTTCATTCAGAAAAAGCACTTAGATGTGCACGCGAGAATTCACACTAGAGAAAAACCGTTCGCGTGCACTCAGTGCGGGAAGAGTTTTACTCAGAAAGAGCACGTGAACGATCACATGAGGATTCACACCGGAGAAAAGCCGTTCGCGTGCACTCAATGTAGAAAGAGCTTCACTCACAAAAGCTCTCTCAAAGATCATCTGCGCTCTCATTCCGGACTGAGGTCGTTCGGCTGCGATCAGTGCGAGAAAACGTTTGTTTTTTCATCAAACCTGAGAAGACACCTTAAAGTTCACACCGGTGTGAGACCTCATATGTGCTTCGACTGCGGAAAGACCTTCATTACGTCGGACGTCTTAAAAACGCACCAGAGAATTCATACTGGAGAAAAACCGTACACGTGTTCGCACTGTGGAAAGAGTTTTGCGCGTTCAGAATCGTTGAAAGTGCACGAGAGGGTTCACACCGGAGAGAAGCCGCACCGGTGCTCTTCCTGTGGGAGGAGGTTCTCGCTGAGGACCTCTTTAAAAGTGCACGAGAGTATTCACACCGGTGTGAGACCTTACGTGTGCTTTGAATGTGGGAAGACCTTCACTACACCGAGCATCTTAAAAAAACACCAGAGAATTCATACAGGAGAGAAACCGTATAAGTGTTCACACTGTGAGAAGAGCTTCTCTCAGTCAGGAAACATGAAAAAGCATGAGAGAATTCATACTAGAGGGAAATAATAGTGAGGTTTGGTCAATTGATAATTGCGTCTGTTAGATGCAACAATTTATGAACGGATTTGTTTTGTTAATTTTGAGGCGTTAAGGTGCGACAGTCCTGTCTTGTATAGTTTAATCGTCTTGTTCCGTTTAATTTCTAGTCATGGTTTTTCCTGTGTTCACGATCATTCATTAGTTGTCATGGTTTCTAATTACTTCTCACCTGTTGCATGCACTGATGATTACCTTTTTACATGACAATGATGTACTAAAAATGGAAAGGGTCACAGTTGACAACGTTGTCAAAATTATCCCCATTCATACAGATCCGCAAAAATGACTAAAAACCACACTATATTACTAGGGATGCACGATATTTATCGGACCGATATGGGTGAAAATTACGTAAAATTTATCGCTTCGATAAATAAATGAAATCCGATAACTAGATCTGATATAGTACGCGGGCTGGTAAATCAGTCTCATTTATCCGCACTCAAAAAAATGATTTTTTGATGCTGTTCAGTTTATTTAAACAACTTATTTGATTCAACACAATTGTATTAAGTTTCTGGTTCAAACGTGATCGCTTCATGTTAAATTGACTTGAAACGATTCATTTTGAACTTAAGTTGATGATTTCATGTTAAAATAACATGTTTCAATCAAGTAAACCCAACCAGGACTCAATCAAACAGGACTTTCACTTCCCATCATGCTTCGCAAAGCAGTTGAACTGGGAGAGTAAATGTTAAAATAAAATGTTATTTTAAGCAGTTTTTAGCAAGATGAGAAAATGGAGAGACTTTTTAAAGCACGAGGTGAAGGTGCTTTAACTCCTCTTTTAAACTTTGCGGGAGTGGAGACAGATGAGCGATTGTGTGATTTGTTCCCGCCCTTCGTTTAGCCATGGTCACGTGACATGGGTGTTTTGAATCACAGTTCGGAGCAGAGTTTCGAAACATCTACGCTTCGGGATCTCGACACTGTGTCGAAACTTTAGTTTCGCGTCAGCCATCCCTAATTTCAAACAACTTGCTGTTTAGACGTGATACATTAAGAAATTAAAGACTTGAAATCACTTCACACTGAAAATATGAGAAATAAGAATGAAAAAAAATCGTGATTACATACAGCTCTTGTAAAAATTAAGAGACCACTTAACATTGATTTCTGGTCTCTTAATTTTTTAGAGCAGATTTTTACCGTCGTATATTTGAAGAAGCGATTCTTCCATCACTACGGTATGCCTATAATAAGTGTTTATATTCGGACTATTTTAGACAGAGCGGGACGCGAACCGCCGCGGAGGAACTGAGTTCCCGCGTGACTCGTTATAGATGCAGAAGTAGCTCCGGCAACAATGTTCTTCTTTTTTTTATTGAGCGTCAAAAGTTACATGGCGTACCTTTGATTTAATTCACTGTGTTTAACAGACTGTGATTTTATTTTTATGAGCAGAAATCTAATTCAGAAAACTTGCATTGAGCTGCTCGGAGTTAACTCTCAAACTCTCACATTTTTAGTAATGCTGAAGTCAAGATTTATATTAAGGTCAACATCAGTAACACACAACAGTTGAAGGAGAAAGTAAATACAATTGGAAACTCCAATTGTTTGAATCTTTATCCAAAATCAAACATATTTGGAAATATAAATAGTGTTTGTATTCTCGTTGATGGTTGGTTGTCTTCAGGGCTGGGTGGGTTACTTTTAAAATGTATTTCACTACAGATTACAAAATACATGCTTTAAAAAGTCATTTGTAACGTATTTCGTTACATTACTCAAGTTTAGTAACTTCATCTAAATACTTTAGAATACTTTGGAATACTAATAATTATGTAACAGACACAAATAAGGTTTTTATCTCAGAAATCTGACTTTTTTCTCAGAATTGATATAAAGTTGCAATTCTTATAAAGTTATAAAATCAAAATTAGGAGATATAAACTTACAATAATGAGAAATGTTAGAATTATGAGACATATGAGAAAAGTCAGAATTGCAAGCAAAGAAATTGAGATATAAACTCACAATTGCAAGAAAAAAAAAGTCAGTATTGCAGGTTTTTTATATGGCAGGACTTTATAACCTGCAATTTGGAATTTAAATCTCCTAATTCTGATTTTGTAAAACGCAGTTGTGAGTTTAAATCTTGGATTTTTGAAAAAAATTGTGAGATCCAAACTCGCAATTGCCAGGAAAAAAAGTCAAATTGTGAGATAAAAAGTTGCAATTACCGTTTTTACAATTATAAGGGACTCAAACAACTGTCGCAAAACATGAAAACAGTCGTGGATCAGTAATGTTTACATTGCTGTTTAAATGACATTAAAACTCAAAGTAATCACTTTGGTAATCTAAAACACTTTTCAGATGGAACTGTAATCTGATTACCACCCATTTAAAATGAAACTGTAATGAAACACAGTGACTCAAATGTTGTATTTTAAATACGAAACTAAGTTACTTGTATTTCGTTACTCCGCAACTCTGGTTGTCTTGTGGGTTCAATCATAGACATAATAAATACATAGACGCCCCATTGGCCACTTTGGAACGTTGCTGCGATACGTCAACGCGTCCGCCATGTTGCTGAGGGCAACACTGCACTGTAAACAAATGCAAGTAAACTGGCGAGCTGCGGTTTTTTCTGGATATAAACTAAAATAACTTTTACATTTATCAACCGATTTCAGTGGTTTATGATGTACGTGGTGTACAAAAAGTTCCATCTCTAGTTACTTAAAACCTCGATAGTAGACTTTAAAAAAATGTTTATTTTAATAACGAATAGTCAAAGCTCAGACTTGTCCTGTATTTGACCGCTTTATTTTTGGATACGAATTATGAAGATGCCCATAATGAGCTAATTAAAATTTTCACCTTAAATGAAAAAAAGGATTTCCTATTGTGGAAAAGGCATTTTCTGTCTTTTAACCCATTTTAGCTTTTCTTGTGTTTAGAATAGACCACCATTGTGAAAATGAAGCAAATCGTCAAATACAAATCACACTCGCTGTTTTCTGTATTTTTATAGCACTAAAATGATACAGATATTTACAGATAGCTACTCCAAAACATACCATAACAAGATAACTGATGGATCCTTTATGGTAATACATATGATATGGTACAACTACAGTTGAATGCAAATAGTAAATAAAAGATATAGTGAGAAGTAATAATAAATAGTTCGTTGTGTATATAATATATATAGAAAACAGTTTATGTAGAATATAATACAATATAGTCAATAATAAAGTGTATAATATTGTCAATACACAGTATACAGCAAATAAAATAGTAATGAATAGTATAATTATATAATAGTATAAGTACAATAATATAATATCACAATAATATATTGATAATAGCATATAGTATATGTATATACTAATACCGATGGTTTATCCGTCCCTATTGGGGAAGACTATTCCTGACAGACCTGTCCTACACAGAGAACTCGCTTGCAGAAAAAGCTTCCCCTCTCATAGCTACTTCCCACCGTCTCCTCAACTCTTTGTCTCTGGGAAACCTTCAATGTGGGAGAAAAGTAAGCTAGCCAACTAACTAACGTTACAGTAATTCACAATGTCAGTCACCTCACCGAAACGAGTGCTTGTCTTAAAAGTCGGTTTAGATGCATATTTAAATTTCAGGAAATTTAGTTTATAAAATAAGATAAAATACGCTAGAACTATAATATAAATCATTTAAACTCAACTTTCATAGCAAATTAGCGACATCACTAGCTGTTTTCTGACTGACTCCGGTGACCAACTACTATCAACATAATTATATAATGACCAAATTCAACCAGAAACAAATGTTCAGCCGTACCTGTGAAGGTTATTCCCAGAGACCTGTATTCAATTGTGCAGAGATTTGTACAGCCCCAAGCAGCACACAAAACAGGCATTTTTCTCAATTCCAGTTATGAGAGTTATGGGAACGTTGACCTGCACAATATGGCGGCGCCGTTGACGTACGATCTAGAGGCCAATGGGGCGTCTATGTATTTTATTATGTCTATGAGATGGCCTACTTCAAATATGAAACTAACACCGCCAATAGGTGGCGCCAAGTCACTGTTAACGAGTGAGTCATTCATTCACCCATTCAACCGATTCGTTCGAACGGCTAATTATTTCAGTAACGAAGCACTTGACTACGAAAAATGACTGATTCATTCAGTAAGGAAACTCCGCTGTTGCTCAGAGATGCAAAACAGTTTTGCTGTGGCTTTGAACGGAACTATTTTCGCTGGTGAAATTGAGCAAAAACAGGCATTATTGAGTCTAAAATGTAGGTAAGTAAATATTAACTTCTTTTTTTATTAAATTGTTACATTTGAAAAAAAAAAACACGGTCTTTGTGTGGTTGCTAAACTATCTCATATGATAGCCTTAAAACAAATTCTTATACGTGGGGGATTTTTACATTGCCATTTCAAAATAGTACTTTAAATCAGTGAAACTAACACCACACCGCCAGTAGGTGGACGCATGTCTGTTAATGAGTGAGTCGTTCATTCACCCATTCAACCGATTCGTTCAAACGGCTAATTATTTCAGTAACCAAGCTCTTGACTTCGAGTGAGTAATTGAATCATCCATTCAACAGATTCGTTTAAAGTGACTGATTCATTCAGTAAGGAAACTTCGCCGTTGCTCAGAGATGCAAAACAGTTCTGCTGTGGCTATGTATGGAACTATTTTCGCTCTAAAATGTAGGTAACTAAATATGAACTTTTTTTATTAAAATTGTTATTTTTGAAAAAAAAAAATTGGTTGCTTAACTATATCATATGATAGCCTTAAAACAAATTCTTATACGTGGGGCATTTTTACGTTGCCATTTCAAAATAGTAGGTTAAATCAGTGACCGCGAGCACTCAAATAAAATACGCAGGCGCAGTAATCTTTTCAACGGCTCTATATACCCCTGCAAGCATAATTGACTCGTGTTTTTGTTTGGTTTTTGCAAAGTGAGGGACATACTCTATAATGTCAGGTCGCACATCGTTAAAACAACAATTACCATACTATCGTAGACGATATATATATATATATCAATCAGATTTTAGGGACTTTGATGTCATCTGCCTATCTGTCTGCGCAGCGCCGATGCAGGTCGAATAATATTGTTATCATTCAAAGTGTGGCCTTACGTCACAAACCGTGGAACGTGGAGTCACAGTGACGTCACAGTGACAGACAGTGTATATAAAAGCTTGAAATCACTTGCTCAGTTTAGTTGATGTTTTGGTGTGTTCTGGTTTCAGAGTGATCTCGACGTTACGTTTTACAGTACTTGAAGGCTTAAAAAGCACTTGCACGTTTTGTGGAAGTTTCGCTGTATTCTGATTTCAAAGTGAACTTGGCGTTACGCTTGGCAGTATTCGAAGGCTTGATTTCAGAGTTTTCTGATTGCAGCTAGTAAACCGTGTTATCATGGGACAAGTAAATTCGCGACGAAAGAAAGCGACTTGTCTGGAGCAGGTACACGAACAACCCTGTGTACTGCTCAAATACACCACCACCACCACGGCGGAAAACCCTCCTCATCAGCTCGATGAGACGCCTGGTGGTGCTGATGCGAATGATGGAGGGAGAGATAGGAGAAGGGAGAGGTTTTGGAGATTCCGGCCTTTTCGCAAAAGATCTGACAAATACGACCTGGTTCAGGCCGAGAAGGAGTGCGAGAGAGAGGCGGCAGCACACAGGAACATTATTGATGGTAAATTCACACATGATGATTATAGATTCTTCAATTAGATAAACTTTTGTTTTTCTTGTGTTAAAAAAAAGCTCTTCTTTTTAAAACAAACAATCACTGGCCCAAAGAGAAAATAGTGCTGTCACAGAAATGAAATTAACAAAGATTTTTTTTTGATCTGAGCAGGGTATGTTAAATAAAATAACTGCAATGAAATATTTGATATATAAACACCTATAACAATTTCTCAATGACACTAAAATAGCGCTGGATCTTAGGACAGCTTTTTTAGGCGTCGTTGCCAAAACAAAATCAATCAATATTTGGGACTTATACATTGTTTAAAGAAGTTTTTTTTTACAGAATTTTGAATCCTTATTTTTTGATTCATGTTATTAATATTACCCTCTTTAGATCACACTTCTTTACAACATCTCACTGTGGTAGAGATACCTGATCATCAAGAAGCTCCAGCCGCTGAAGTCCGCCCTGATGCTGAGGAACAGCAGGAAGAAGACGTCCTGTTCGTACGAATGAAACCTGCAGTTCATGCGATTGAACATGACCGCGTGGAAGAGCCGGACGAGGGTAAGTTTACTGCCATAATCCAAAACATAGTACAACATTCCCAGTTGTTAAGGATAGTTTTATTATGTGTCATTACCAAACCATTTGTGGGAATTTTAATTCAGAAACAAATGCATTTACATTATTTAGAGATGTTAATTTTTGTGAAAAGTTACATTAAAACGAAGAGCCATCATTCTATTCATATAATTTGATTTATTTTCATATTATTGGTATTCCCTACTTTAGATCAGAGTTCTCTACAAAGTCCAGAGATCAGTGACATTGGAGAATCTTCATCCTCTGAAGATCTCCCTGATTCTGAGGAACAGCAGGAACAGGACGTCCTCCAATCTCAGGATGTCGAACCTGAAGAGCAGGGCAATGGTAAGGGTAATAAATACATGAGTGTTATAATAAATTGTAAAATGCATAAATAAATAGATAAAATTGTATTTCATGCCAACTACAAATGCTTATCTTTTAACAGGCATTATTTCCTGCCGATATAAATTTGGACCAAAGCTGGGTCAAGGAGGCTTTGGCAGCGTGTATGAAGGGACTCGCTGCAAGGATGGCCTTAAGGTCTCATTTTCTTACTTACACTTGCAAACACTTATACTTGCACTTAATTTTTTTCTTGACTGGAATGATATTAACCTTGTGCACATGCTAATTGTTTATTCTTTGTTTGTTTTTTTGTTCAGGTGGCTTTGAAAATTGTAGAAAAGACGCCGGAAATGAGATCTATCAAAGTTGTGAGTAGGCTGTACTCTCCGTGTTTTTGCTTCTCAGTTGCTGTTTTCAATTTATAACCTCTTATATTCATGTTAATCTGGGAAATCACCTTCATCTAACCATTATATGTACTTTATTTTAGCTTGGCCATCCCAAACGCCTCCCCTTGGAGATCGCCCTGACATTCATGGCCAATAAGGGCCCCAGAGTTCCGCAGATAATTAAACTGTTGGACTGGCAGGACGACCCGGACCAGTATATCATGGTCCTGGAACGTCCCTTTCCTTGCATGAGCCTGGCAAACTTCATAGATCTTAAAGGAGGAAGTCTTGATGAGAGGACAGCAAAGCATGTTATGCAGCAGGTCGTTCACGCTGCTAACATTTGCTGTGAGCGCGGAGTCTTCCATCGAGACATAAAACTGGAGAACCTCCTAATAAACGAGGACACCTTAGAAGTCAAATTGATTGACTTCGGGTGCGGTTCGGTCCTGAGGGAGGCCGCCTATGTGACCTACTGGGGTAAGTATTATGAACCATTAATTAGCTCACCGAAACACATCCTATTAGTCAACATGCTGTGATAAAGTGTTAAGCATCATACAAAATCTCTTTTCAGGCACAAAAGTGTTCTGTCCACCGGAGTTCTTTGAGATCGGCAGATACCATGCGAAGCCGGCGACTGTGTTTTCACTAGGAGTCCTCCTGTTTGTAATGGTGTTTGGCTATTATCCCTCACCCCGTGATTTGCTTATGATAAGCCAAGATGAATGGAGAAAACCTAACCTGTCACGAGGTGAGATCTTCATTGTAAAAAACAAAGAGAACCAATTTGAATTCTAAATCGTTCAAAAAAGGTGTACAATATGAGTTCATAATCAGATATCTGTCATCTTTTTGCACAGAATGCTACAAATTCATTCATGACTCTCTGCGGCTTGATCAAGAGGAGAGACTTGTTCTGGAAGAGATGAGGCTCCATGACTGGTTTAAGGTTCTAAAAGTAAAGATTTTAGTCTAATGTTTTTTCATGTCATCCTAGACTTTTTGCCAAGTCAAATTTGCTCTAAATGTGATGTATTTATATGAATAATGCTGATAAATATGATTTGGTTTCAGGCCATGGAGTCAGATGTGTGAGGGAACGGCACGAGGCCGGTGGCATGAGTGATAATCTATCTATTTATCTATCTAATTTTTCTTATCTATCTATCTATCATCTGACTATATCTATCTATCTATCTATCTATCTATCTATCTATCTATCTATCTATCTATCATTTGACTATATCTTTCTATCATCTGACTATATCTATCATCTGACTTTATCTTTCTATCTATCTATCTATCATCTGACTATATCTATCTATCTATCTATCTATCTATCTATCTATCTATCTATCTATCTATCTATCATCTGACTATATCTATCTATCTATCTATCTATCTATCTATCTATCTATCTATCTATCTATCTATCTATCATTTGACTATATCTATCTATCATTTGACTATATCTATCTATCTATCTATCTATCATTTGACTATATCTATCTATCTATCATCTGACTATATCTATCTATCATTCGACTATATCTTTCTTTCTATCTATCTATCTATCATCTGACTATATCTATCTATCTATCATCTGACTATATCTATCTATCATTCGACTATATCTTTCTTTCTATCTATCTATCTATCATCCGACTTTATCTTTCTATATATCTATCTATCTATCTATCTACCTAACTATCATTTGACTACATGCACCGGTCTCGTATCTCTCACGGAGGAGTTCCTGAATGCAGCGATGACAGGAGCGAACTGCGGTACATTGGTGCCAAAACCCAGGCGAGAGCCGTGAGGGAACAGCGTCAGGTCAGTGGCACCGGTCTCTCACGGAGGAGCTCCTGAATGCAGCGATGACAGGAGCGAACTGCGGTACATTGGTGCCAAAACCCAGGCGAGAGCCGTGAGGGAACGGCGTCAGGTCAGTGGCACCAGTCTCTCACGGAGGAGCACCTGAATGCAGCGATGACAGGAGCGAACTGCGGTACATTGGTGCCAAAACCCAGGCGAGAGCCGTGAAGGAACGGCGTCAGGTCGGTGGCACCAGTCTCTCACGAAGGAGCTCCGGAATGCAGCGATGACAGGAGCGAACTGCGGTACAGTGGTGCCAAAACCCAGGCGAGAGCCGTGAGGGAACAGAGTCAGGTCAGTGGCACCGGTCTCTCACGGAGGAGCTCCTGAATGCAGCGATGACAGGAGCGAACTGCGGTACATTGGTGCCAAAACCCAGGCGAGAGCCGTGAGGGAACAGCGTCAGGTCAGTGGCGCCGGTCTCTCACGGAGGAGCTCCTGAATGCAGCGATGACAGGAGCGAACTGCGGTACATTGGTGCCAAAACCCAGGCGAGAGCCGTGAGGGAACAGCGTCAGGTCAGTGGCACCGGTCTCTCACGGAGGAGCTCCTGAATGCAGCGATGACAGGAGCGAACTGCGTTACATTGGTGCCAAAACCCAGGCGAGAGCCGTGAGGGAACAGCGTCAGGTCAGTGGCACCGGTCTCTCACGGAGGAGCTCCTGAATGCAGCGATGACAGGAGCGAACTGCGGTACATTGGTGCCAAAACCCAGGCGAGAGCCGTGAGGGAACAGAGTCAGGTCAGTGGCACCGGTCTCTCACGGAGGAGCTCCTGAATGCAGCGATGACAGGAGCGAACTGCGGTACATTGGTGCCAAAACCCAGGCGAGAGCCGTGAGGGAACAGCGTCAGGTCAGTGGCACCAGTCTCTCACGGAGGAGCTCCTGAATGCAGCGATGACAGGAGCGAATTGCGGTACATTGGTGCCAAAACCCAGGCGAGAGCCGTGAGGGAACAGCGTCAGGTCAGTGGCACCGGTCTCTCACGGAGGAGCTCCTGAATGCAGCGATGACAGGAGCGAACTGCGTTACTTTGGTGCCAAAACCCAGGCGAGAGCCGTGAGGGAACAGCGTCAGGTCAGTGGCACCGGTCTCTCACGGAGGAGCTCCTGAATGCAGCGATGACAGGAGCGAATTGCGGTACATTGGTGCCAAAACCCAGGCGAGAGCCGTGAGGGAACAGCGTCAGGTCAGTGGCACCGGTCTCTCACGGAGGAGCTCCTGAATGCAGCGATGACAGGAGCGAACTGCGTTACTTTGGTGCCAAAACCCAGGCGAGAGCCGTGAGGGAACAGCGTCAGGTCAGTGGCACCGGTCTCTCACGGAGGAGCTCCTGAATGCAGCGATGACAGGAGCGAACTGCGTTACTTTGGTGCCAAAACCCAGGCGAGAGCCGTGAGGGAACAGCGTCAGGTCAGTGGCACCGGTCTCTCACGGAGGAGCTCCTGAATGCAGCGATGACAGGAGCGAATTGCGGTACATTGGTGCCAAAACCCAGGCGAGAGCCGTGAGGGAACAGAGTCAGGTCAGTGGCACCGGTCTCTCACGGAGGAGCTCCTGAATGCAGCGATGACAGGAGCGAACTGCGGTACATTGGTGCCAAAACCCAGGCGAGAGCCGTGAGGGAACAGAGTCAGGTCAGTGGCACCGGTCTCTCACGGAGGAGCTCCTGAATGCAGCGATGACAGGAGCGAACTGCGGTACATTGGTGCCAAAACCCAGGCGAGAGCCGTGAGGGAACAGCGTCAGGTCAGTGGCACCGGTCTCTCACGGAGGAGCTCCTGAATGCAGCGATGACAGGAGCGAACTGCGTTACTTTGGTGCCAAAACCCAGGCGAGAGGCGTGAAGGAACGGCGTCAGGTCGGTGGCACCGGTCTCTCACGAAGGAGCTCCGGAATGCAGCGATGACAGGAGCGAACTGCGATACATTGGTGCCAAAACCCAGGCGAAAGCCGTGAAGGATCAGCGTGAGGCCGGTGGCGCGAGTGATAATGAGGGCCAGCTGCACGCTGCACCGGTCTCGTATCTCTCATGGAGGAGCTCCAGAAGCATAATAGAGGAGCGACGACAGGAGCGTTCTTCCCGTTCTGAAGAACTGCGTCACATTAGTGCCAAAACCTGGGCGAGAGCCGCGAGGGAACGGCGTGAGGCCGGTGGCGCGAGTGATAATAAGGGCCAGCTGCGCACTGCACCGGTCTCGTATCTCTCGTGGAGGAGCTCCAGAAGCATAATAGAAAAGCGACGCGAGTGATAATGAGCTTTCGGCTTTCCTGGCCTTGAAATTTAAATAAAAGTTCACATTTTAATTTAAATCTGGGTGTTATATTAGACAGCAACTTTTCCTTTGAAAATCATTTTTCATGTTACAAAAACAGCCTTTTTTCACCTCAGAAACATTGCCAAGATACGGAATATGTTATCTATTTGCAGAAAAGTTAATTCATGCTTTCATGACGTCTCGACTAGATTACTGTAATGCATTATTAGCTGGTTGTCCTGCTTCCTCTATAAACAAGCTACAATTAGTAGAAAATGCAGCTGCTAGAGTTCTTACTAGGTCAAGAAAATATGATCATATAACACCAATTTTATCATCTCTACACTGGTTACCCATTAAGTTCCGTATCGATTTTAAAGTATTTGGTAATGACCTATAAGGCTCTAAATGGTTTAGCTCCTGTGTACTTAACCGATCTTCTATTGCCCTACAATCCATCACGTTCTTTAAGATCACAAACTCTGGACTTCTGGTTGTACCTAGGATAGCTAAGTCCACTAAAGGAGGGAGAGCGTTTTCGCATTTGGCTCCGAAACTTTGGAATAGTCTTCCTGATAATGTTAGGGGCTCAGACTCACTCACTCAGTTTAAATCTCGATTAAAGACACATCTCATCAATTCCTCATCATGACTATGTTTGCTTAAAGTTATGAACAGCAGCTACGCTAATTATTCTCCTTTTGCTCTTCTGTTTTACCTCGGGACACCTGCCCCGAGATGACTAGAGAGCACATCAGCTTCAGTCGGGATCTAGCCTCTTAAGAAGACCTCAGATGATCATCACCTGTGAAGAGAGGGCACCAATTCCTGCGAGGACTTCAGAAGACGCAATCATCTGGATCAACATGCACATTATTTTCCGGGAGCTCTTTGCTTCCAACTTCAGTTAAACTGCTAACTCTGATTGTAAATTAATTAACTAAATTATGTTATTTGCTAACTGCATTATTTAAATTGTAATATTAACATCCATTCTCTGTAAAGCTGCTTGAAACTATATGTATCGTGAAACGCGCTATACAAATAAATTTGAATTGAATTGAATTGAATTGAATACTCTAGGACAGTGTTTCTCAAACTTTTTCAGCCCAAGGACCACTTTATCTTCCAATTTTTTTCTGAGGACCACCTAACAGAATCCCACTCTAACACGCCCCCCAAAAACAACAAAATAGGAAGGATAAACTAAATTTAAGTTTAATATGCAACTGTTTCAAGTGAAAAACTAATTATTCAAACCCAAGTGCAATGATATGATCTATTTTTTCGTTATTAAAACACACTGATCGGGGCTCCAGACTAACTTTTCCACTGGTTGCACTGGTTGCACTGGTGCTACCAATTTTCTTAGTTGGTTGCACCAGCACAAGATTTGGTCGCACCTTTTTTGCTACAACAATTTTAATCAATGCATGCTTGATGAATAATTGTCTTAATCTTAAATATTAAATCACAGTGGCTGATGACCGATATAAATCTGGTATATTATTTTATATTTTAATTCATATTTACTAAATGAAAAATTATATTATATAAAAGATTATATTATATATATATATATATAATTTTGATCGCGTTTCCAGTGAAGCGGAACTGAAGTCTGAATTCACTTCACACGGATCGACTGTCACGCACAGAACACACGCGTTCACTCGGCTACAAACACGTCAGAAAATCTCACTTTTGTATTTGAATAAATCTGCAAGGTCTGTGAAATTAAATGTTAATTAGACATTCAGAGATTTGTTTTAATGATCTAGATGTGTATTTGCAGAATGCTGAAGGTAAATGAGAAAATATTAGCTTTTAGTTTGCCTTTCTGTAACTAATAATATAAAAGCAAACACTATACTTTCTCCCATTCAGTTTGCTTGCTTTCATTGTTGTGGTTGATCAGACAAAATAAACCAAAAATTTTCAGTCCATTCACATTTTAGTCTATTTTGTTTAGTCAGTTTTTGAGTCTCTGACAGACTAACTGCGCGTGACCACCGGCGCGGAGCGCGAGCATTTTCAACGCACCAGCGGTTACGCAACGTGAGCAATGATGCTTAGTTTGAATTTTCGAGACAGAGACGTGCTTATATACATTACCTTGACAACACTTTTTGACATTAGCGCGGGCCAAACGTTCTCTCGCGGCCTATTGAGGAGCTCTGGTCTAATCCATTGCTGTTGAAGTAACTTAATGCCTTTCTACCTGTACGCTCATCATCAGAAACTTTGTTTTTTTATGATTATTATTCAGCTTTTAACCTTTTCAATTCCTAAATTTCCTGAATTCCTAATTGGCGCGTTTCATCATCATTGTGCAATGCGCGTGTACGTTCGCTCTCTAGGGTCAATAAATAGAACTGCACGTGTCTTGCGGAAGAACATTGTAGCCGGAACTACTTCTCTCTGTTTGTCTATGACGAGTCACACAGGTACTGTGATACTCCGCAGCGCAGCCGAGCCTGGTCTGAAATAGTCCGAATATAAACACTTCTTATAGGCGCACCGTAGTGATTCAGGATAAGACAAAAACAAGGTTTGGAAAATGGATTCATGATATACTCGTTCATTATATAAATTGTTCATTTTGGAAACAAAACAGTTACGGACGGCAGCAGCTGCTGATACCTGGTTCTGTTACACACGCGCGAATAACATGATCATGCACTCGCACAAATGAGACCACATACAATTTCAAATCGCACAGCCGCAAAAAAAGGTCGCAGTCATGGCACCCTGCTGATGTCAACCCCCCGCCCGCGATCCGGTGCGGGTTAAGAGCTTGCCTAGTTTAGGTCATCTTTACGCAGACCACTAGGGGGCGATGGCGGACCACACTTTGAGAATTACTGCTCTAGGAGAATCACAGCAGGATTATGGAAATTAATTCAAATCCTACGCATTCGTACGCTTCCACGAGCAGAAAATAGCATCAAAGTATCATAAAGTATACGTTGACAGTGACCAACATTGCCTGGAGTCGCTATATGGAATATGGAAGGATTTATTTATCAAATGTACAGTCAGTTTATGTAAAGGCTAATATCGAAATATTATTGAAAGGACTTTGTTCATTTTTGTGCTTGTCCAAACCACATCTTCCAACGATATAGATAGATAGATAGATTTAGCAGCATTATAATGTTGTTAGATTCTACACAAATCTATACACGACAGCTGTGGGATTTTCATTCCTTGCCTCCCCCTTTTCCAACATTTTAACCACTGAACGTTTACATCTATTTATAGAAAAAAAGAGACGAAAACAGAATAAGTGGTAACACTTTACAATAAGGTTCATTAGTTAACAACATTAGTTGACATGAACTAATAATGACCTACACTAATACAGCATTTATTAATCTTTGTAATATTCATTTCAACATTTACTAATACATTATTAAAATCTTGTTAGTTAATGCACTGTGAACTAATATGAACAAACAATGAATAAATACTAGGGGTGTGACGAGACCACTATCCCACGAGACGAGACACGAGACTGGGTTCACGAGACGAGATTTTTATAGTATTTTTAAGAAATCCTCAATAATGAAACGTATGAAGGGAAAATAGCCTTTTATTCAACTGAAAATCATAAAATGTTGGTGCATTTTGAAATCAACTTGTAATGCATGTCATTTTACTTCTATTTTAATGAATTATTAAATGTTTTGCCACAAAATCGCGCACCCACAATGAATCACATTGGAAAGCGCGGCCGCGTCGCTTCCTCCTTCTTTTGCAAGCGTTCGGGAGCTCGTGCTTCTGTGGCGTCTGTCGTTGCTATGCAACCATGAACTGTGCTCTCCACGACCATGAGGAAGTTTCAGCGAGGGATAAATTGATTTTTAGCCCTTGCTTTAGCTTTACTACTAGATATATTTATGGAGATGAGATATAACAACCCCCCTGTACAGCTATGATCAGCTGTTCGGCTGAGATTTCCATGTTTTGTTACGGAAAGGTCGAAGATGATCGGTTGGTTCTTGTCACATGACCTGCGGCATTCTGAAAAGTTGAGATGAACGAGCGCGCCGCACCGCATGCGCTTCCATTTTGCGCGATATGAAAATGCGTGCGATATGTGAACGGCCCCTAAGAGTCTGTACAACAACCTTGGCCAAGGTGTACGGCATAGTTTTCTTACAATGTTTACATATTGTTTGTGTCTTGTGTGTTATTCTTTCGCCATTTATTATTTCTACTGGAAAACCAAAATGTTTCCACACAAAGGATTTGAAAGTGGCGGGGGCATCTTCAATAAAAAAGAAATCTCGTCACGATTTAATCTCGTCACACCACTAATATACACATATACATACATATATATACATGCATACATACATACACATATACATACATAGATACATACAGATATATATATATATATATATATATATATATATATATGTATACAAACTTTAAAACAAAGCACCCACATTTGTTTACTATAAAAGAAACCAACTGATGTAAAATATGGAGCCTTTTACAACCTACTCCACTACCAGGGGAACACATGGGGTAAGTTGTAAGAAAAAGTAAAGACAAAAGCTACACTATGCAATATGCTTCAAAAATGTTTATTGAAACGGCGCCTCTCTCAAACGACCATAACTCAAAAATCCACTCAAAAAACAGTGTAAAACACTGTCAGTATGTGTGTAAGTTTGCGTATCTATGCGTGAATATTCTCATTTAGAGTCACAATGGAGACACACTTCTGTCTTTTTTATTTTCTTGGAATTCAGGAAAATTAGTAAAAAGCCAAATTTTGTTGTATGTAAGAGGATGGTTTTAACATTTTTTTAAATTTACAACCCACTCGACCCCTGTCAGCCAGTGTTTAGCAAGCCATATTAGCATAATGGTTTGAAATTAGCAGGTTAAAAATGCATCAAATTTGAATGAGAAACTAAAATGTAATGTCATACAAGTTTAATGGTTTCATCTGCAAAGGTTAATGTACTAAACAAAATCTGATTTGGGCTTTTATGTCAAATTTTTGTATTTAATCTGTAAATTCAGAAATCAGTTCAAATCCATTTTTGCAATGCACAAGTGTCACAGAAGCTACATCAGAAGTGGCATTTAGATGTATTTGCAGACTGCTCAATGCAGCTCAGAGGTGACAAATGCATTTAACCAGTTACAAATACAGTTGTGTTCAAAATTATTCAACCCCCCAATGCTGTAAATGGTTTTAGAGAATTTAGAGTACATTTGTAATTGAATTCAGAATGAAATCCTACAAGGACTTCTTAAAGAAGCATATGCAACTAAAATGACATCAATTGGTTTTGTAATACAGTAGTAAATGTTTCTTTTGTGAATTCTTCATTGACACAATTATTCAACCCCTTAAAGACTACCACTCTGAAGAACAGAGGTCCATTGAAGTGTTTTCAATCAGGTATTGAAAGCACCTGTGGATGTCAGGGAGCAGCAATAAAGCCTAATAAGCACCAATTAGGCAGCTTTAAAATGACTGTGATACTCAGCTCCTTCTAGACATTTACTGGTGTGGTTACAAACATGGTGAAGTCAAGAGAATGGTCCAGGAAGACAAGAGAAGAGGTGATTACTCTTCACAGGAAGGGCAATGGCTATAAGAAGATTGCAAAGATGTTAAACATACCAAGAGACACCATAGGAAGCATCATTCGCAAATTCAAGGCAAAGGGCACTGTTGAAACGCTACCTGGTCGTGGCAGAAAGAAGATGCTGACTTCGACTGCTGTGCGCTACCTGAAGCGTAGAGTGGAGAAAAGTCCCCGTGTGACTGCTGAGGAACTGAGAAAAGATTTGTCAGATGTAGGTACTGAAGTTTCTGCTCAGACAATACGGCGCACCCCGCGTAATGAAGGCCTCCATGCCAGAACTCCCAGGCGCACCCCCTTGCTGTCTCCAAAGAATAAGAAGAGTCGACTGCAGTATGCCAAAAGTCATGTGGACAAACCACAGAAGTTTTGGGATAGTGTTCTGTGGACTGATGAAACAAAATTAGAACTGTTTGGGCCCATGGATCAACGCTATGTTTGGAGGAGGAAGAACAAGGCCTATGAAGAAAAGAACACCTTGCCTACTGTGAAGCATGGCGGGGGGTCAATCATGCTTTGGGGCTGTTTTGCTTCTGCAGGTACTGGGAAGCTTCAGCGTATGCAAGGTACCATGAATTCTCTTCAGTACCAGGAGATATTGGAGGACAATGTGATGCAGTCCGTCACAAACCTGAGGCTTGGAAGACGTTGGACCTTTCAACAGGACAATGATCCCAAGCATACCTCCAAGTCCACTAGAGCATGGTTGCAGATTAAAGGCTGGAACATTTTGAAATGGCCATCGCAGTCACCAGACTTAAATCCGATTGAGAACCTCTGGTGGGACTTAAAGAAAGCAGTTGCAGTGCGCAAGCCTAAGAATGTGACTGAACTGGAGGCTTTTGCCCATGATGAATGGGCGAAGATACCCGTAGCTCGCTGCAAGACACTTGTGTCAAGCTATGCTTCACGTTTAAAAGCTGTTATAACTGTAAAAGGATGTTGTACTAAGTATTAAGATTGAATGTCACTTGGGGGTTGAATAAAACTGATAATGATGTGAGCAGAGAAAAGACATTTGTGGTTATTTCATTATAAATGTTATGTTATATTTGTCTGACCTACACGTGCCTCTTTGATTTAATTGTAAGCAGGATGACTGAATGATCAAAATCAATGTCAAACCGGCCAAAACAATCAATTTCAGTGGGGGTTGAATAATTTTGAACACAACTGTACATAAATAATTTTTTGAAAATAATGTATTAAAAATAAAACGTTGATTACTGTTATGAATATAAAATTGGGAAGATGGCCCATAGACATAATAAATACATAGACGCCCCATTGGCCACTTTGGAACGTTGCTGCGATACGTCAACGCGTCCGCCATGTTGCTGAGGGCAACACTGCACTGTAAACAAATGCAAGTAAACTGGCGAGCTGCGGTTTTTCTGGATAAAAACTAAAATAACTTTTACATTTATCAACCGATTTCAGTGGTTCATGATGTACGTGGTGTACAAAAAGTTCCATCTCTAGTTACTTAAAACCTCGATAGTAGACTTTAAAAAAATGTTTATTTTAATAACGAATAGTCAAAGCTCAGACTTGTCCTGTATTTGACCGCTTTATTTTTGGATACGAATTATGAAGATGCCCATAATGAGCTAATTAAAATTTTCACCTTAAATGAAAAAAAGGATTTCCTATTGTGGAAAAGGCATTTTCTGTCTTTTAACCCATTTTAGCTTTTCTTGTGTTTAGAATAGACCACCATTGTGAAAATGAAGCAAATCGTCAAATACAAATCACACTCGCTGTTTTCTGTATTTTTATAGCACTAAAATGATACAGATATTTACAGATAGCTACTCCAAAACATACCATAACAAGATAACTGATGGATCCTTTATGGTAATACATATGATATGGTACAACTACAGTTGAATGCAAATAGTAAATAAAAGATATAGTGAGAAGTAATAATAAATAGTTCGTTGTGTATATAATATATATAGAAAACAGTTTATGTAGAATATAATACAATATAGTCAATAATAAAGTGTATAATATTGTCAATACACAGTATACAGCAAATAAAATAGTAATGAATAGTATAATTATATAATAGTATAAGTACAATAATATAATATCACAATAATATATTGATAATAGCATATAGTATATGTATATACTAATACCGATGGTTTATCCGTCCCTATTGGGGAAGACTATTCCTGACAGACCTGTCCTACACAGAGAACTCGCTTGCAGAAAAAGCTTCCCTTCTCATAGCTACTTCCCACCGTCTCCTCAACTCTTTGTCTCTGGGAAACCTTCAATGTGGGAGAAAAGTAAGCTAGCCAACTAACTAACGTTACAGTAATTCACAATGTCAGTCACCTCACCGAAACGAGTGCTTGTCTTAAAAGTCGGTTTAGATGCATATTTAAATTTCAGGAAATTTAGTTTATAAAATAAGATAAAATACGCTAGAACTATAATATAAATCATTTAAACTCAAACTTTCATAGCAAATTAGCGACATCACTAGCTGTTTTCTGACTGACTCCGGTGACCAACTACTATCAACATAATTATATAATGACCAAATTCAACCAGAAACAAATGTTCAGCCGTACCTGTGAAGGTTATTCCCAGAGACCTGTATTCAATTGTGCAGAGATTTGTACAGCCCCAAGCAGCACACAAAACAGGCATTTTTCTCAATTCCAGTTATGAGAGTTATGGGAACGTTGACCTGCACAATATGGCGGCGCCGTTGACGTACGATCTAGAGGCCAATGGGGCGTCTATGTATTTTATTATTATTTTTTTTTTTTATTTTTTTTTTCCGATTAGAATATATATATATATATATATTTTTTTTTTAATTAAATGCTTGAACAAAGGAACAAGAAAAAAATAAAATAAAATAACAACAACAACAATTGTCATCAATATATAACAATAAAAAATTATACGCCAGAGTCCAACAGTCTTTCAGTCCAGATTAAGTGCCAAGTCATTAAACACAGCTACTGTTCTCATAGCTTTCAGGTTTTTAGAAGACTCAATAGATTCAAAATATATTTTCATCTCACTTTTAAATCTTAAAAAAAGAGGTTTACATTTAGAAAATTTACATTTATGAATATGATATTTGGCTAACAGAAAAATAAGATTTATAAAGTAAATATCATTTTTCTTTTCACAGTCATGAAAACCAAAAATTACATTTCTGTATGTAAATTTAAAATAAGGATTCATGTGACATTTAATAAAATCACAAATGTCACACCAAAATGTCAGTGTGTGAGAACAACTCCAAAATAAATGTAAAGTAGTTTCAGGTTTTTCTAAACAGAAAGAACAGAGGGTATTAATATCATTCTTGAGTCTTTTGAGAGAGCACTTATCTGGGTAAAACCTATGAATTAACTTAAAGGTTATTTCTCTCATTTTGTTAGTTATCAGATATTTGTGAGGTAGTGTCCAAACTTTTTTCCAGGGAATGTCACTTACAAGCCCATTCCAATAAGAAATTACATATGGCAGGGAAACAGATTCCTCCTGAAACAAGATTCTAATTTTCTTATTGTTTTTTGATTTAAATGAAGAAAGGCATTGTTTACCTACAAATGTTTTACAGAGATCCACTGAATGACAAAAAGATGAAAAGGAAAAGTCTTTAAAAAGCATTAGAACTCCTTGCGGCACTGCATCAGCTACAATCGCAAATTCTTTTGGAGTAACAGGAATTCCATGCTTTACCAAAAACTCAGAATAATTACAAATTGAACCATTCTGATTGAAAAGTTGAGATACAAAAATAATTCCATTTTTAAACCAACTATCAAAGAAAAGAGATTTATGTTTATACAATAGGTCCTTATTATTCCAAATTATATATGAGTGAGGTGTGAAATTGTGTTTAAAAATGAGGGACCAAGCTAATAACATTTGCCTATGAAAAAGGGATAATTTGATAGGGATTTTCATTATGCTATAATTACAGGTTAATAAGAATTTTAAGCCACCTAGTTTTGAAAAAACGACATTCGGGATCAGATTCCAGATAGATGTGGGCTTATTAATACAGTTCTTTATCCAATTTATTTTAAAGGTGTTGTTTAAAGTGGTAAAGTCAAGGAAGTTTAAGCCCCCCTTCTCAACGGAGTTCATAAGTACAGACTTCCTGACAAAATGAGTTTTATTCTTCCAAACAAAGTTGAGGAGCATTGTATCAATTTTTTTTAAGAATAGCAGTGTCGACACTCAAAGAAAGAGCAGCGTATGTTAATCTTGACAAGCCCTCTGCTTTGGCTAGTAAAATTTTGCCCTTTAACGACAGATCTCGCTGGAGCCATATACAAAGTTTTTTCTGTGTACTCTCAATCAGTGGATTAAAATTTACTGAGCATCTTCCCAATTCATTTTTTGTTATAATAATACCTAAATATGATACCTGATCTCTAACTTTAATATTACAAACTTCTGATAAATTACACTCTTTGATAGACATCAACTCACATTTAGAAAGATTCAGGGATAAGCCTGAAGCTTTGGAGAAATGCTGGATACTCTCTAGCGCTAACGAAACTTGGATAGCATCGTGTAAAAAAAGTGTGGTATCATCAGCCAACTGACTGATGAGAATCTGTTTGTTAGCAATAGAGATACCACGAAGACTACTATTGGAAATATAAGATGCAAATATCTGGGAAACTAGTAAAAACAAATAAGGGGATATTGGACACCCTTGTCTAATTCCACGTGACAAGTTAAACCTAGGAGAAGTACCATATTTTAATTTGATTGTACTATTACAGCTGTACTAAAGAGTTCTTACAGCATTACAAAAATATTCACCAAAGCCAAATTTTTGCAATGATTTAAAAATAAAGTGATGTTCTACTGAATCAAAGGCTTTGTAAAAATCCAGGAAAAGAATAAAACTATTATCATGTTCCACCAAGTCGCCATAATCAAGTAAATCTAAAACTAATCTAACGTTATTCATTATGTGCCGGCCCCTCATAAATCCAGACTGAGTCTCATCTATAATTATATCCAAGCATTCTTTAAGTCTTCTAGCAAAAACTATGGCAAAAATTTTATAATCGTTGTTAAGGAGTGTGATGGGACGCCAGTTGTCCAAATTGGTAAGATCTTTCTTTGGTTTAGGAATTAGAGTGATGATACCTTGCGTCAACGTAGGGGGTAAAGCCTCTTTATCAATACTCTCTTTAAGAACATTAGTTAAAAAAGGAGAAAGCTCCTCAACAAATAATTTGTACAGCTCAGCTGTAAGCCCATCGCATCCTGGGGATTTATTGTTTTTCAAGCACTTAATTGCGCTTTGTACTTCCTCATGAGTAACAATGTCATCACAACACACTCTGTCACTTTCAGAGATAACTTTAACATTCTTTACTGAATCCAGAAACAAAGTTGCTTTCTGCTCTGAACATTTTGAACTATAAAGATTTTTATAAAAATTGGCACTGAAATTAGCTATAACCTTTGGATCTTTTACAATTTTGCCATCAATACATAGTTGCTCGATTGTCGAAAGGGTAAAATTCCGTTTTTCAAGCTTAAAGAAATATGCAGAATTAAGTTCTCCTTCTTCAAGCCATCTTTTCCTGGATCTCACATAAGCGCCCCTAGCTTTCGATAAGTATAAGTCATCTAATTTAGTTTGCAAAGCTGCAATTTCAGATTTTTCCACCAAAGACATACAAGTAAAGTTACGGGTTTGAGATAATTTCATGATCAGGCTGTCCTCAAGTGCTCTTCTCTTTTTGGCTAAAGCTGCTCCAACTTTCCTTAAGTAAACTCCAATCTCAAATTTTAGAAGCTCCCAATTGGTACAAAAAGAATTTTGAGTTGTGGCTGCTTTCCAATAGTTAGCAATTAATTCTTTAATTTTATCCTTTACTTCTGGTGATTCTAAGAGCGAACTGTTAAGTTTCCACAAAGAGGCTTTGCTATGGCCTGGTGCATAGTCTGCCGTCAAAGGAGTACTAAAAAAGATAGTTTTGTGGTCAGTCAAAGGGGTACATTGAATGCCAACATGTAGCTCAAATATGGACATACACTTTGATATGAGCCAATAATCAATTCGAGATTGTCTTGATCCATTTTTATTGGCCCAGGTAAACTCCAAATTGTTTGGGAATCTTTTCCTCCAAATGTCAACCAATTCAAATTTATCCATTAGCCCAAGCAATGCAGGGCTAAAACACGCTGTCCTCTTCGGCGGATACCTATCCAAAGAATTGTTAATTGATACATTAAAATCTCCTCCAAGTATAAAAAAAGCATTAGGAAATTTATTTGACCAATAGGTGAGTTTCTCATCTAACTTGTCAAAGAAAATTTTATTGTCCAGAGAAGTATTGTACCCATATATATTTCCCAGAATTACTGTTTGTTATTCAACTACAGTTGAATAAGCGAAATCACTAATAAATTAAAATGGCCCAAACTATCTGAATCTGATCCTAATATATCCCCATTAAAAGTATTTCTCAAAATGCTAACTCCAGCAGAGTGTTCAGTGCCATGTGAACTCCAAATATCATTACCCCACTGAGATTTCCACCATTTGTAATCATCTTTCGTAGAATGACATTCCTGAAGGAAACAAAAATCTGACTTTTGTTTTTTGGCAAACAAAAAAAGAGCTTTCCGTTTGACACTATCCCTGAGCCCCCTGGCGTTAAAAGATATCAATGACAATGACATGAACAACGAAACGAATAAACAACAATAACAAGTGCAACTAAGTAACTGAGTGAACTAAGAGTACACCCGTACAACTCACTTTCCTCAAAGAGATCAAAGAACAACCACAAAAAAAAAAAAGCCCACCCGGTACTAAAGAGCTCAGAATTAAGTTCAGAAAATAAAGACCAAATTTAAAATTTATGTATTCAAGTAGTAACCATCTTTCAGTAAAAATAATATTATCTATATAAAACTAGCTAGTGATATGAAATAAATGGCTTAATACCAATAAAATATTTAAGGATGTATTGTACAGTTGTGTTCAAAATTATTCAACCCCCACTGAAATTGATTGTTTTGGCCGGTTTGACATTGATTTTGATCATTCAGTCATCCTGCTTACAATTAAATCAAAGAGGCACGTGTAGGTCAGACAAATATAACATAACATTTATAATGAAATAACCACAAATGTCTTTTCTCTGCTCACATCATTATCAGTTTTATTCAACCCCCAAGTGACATTCAATCTTAATACTTAGTACAACATCCTTTTACAGTTATAACAGCTTTTAAACGTGAAGCATAGCTTGACACAAGTGTCTTGCAGCGAGCTACGGGTATCTTCGCCCATTCATCATGGGCAAAAGCCTCCAGTTCAGTCACATTCTTAGGCTTGCGCACTGCAACTGCTTTCTTTAAGTCCCACCAGAGGTTCTCAATCGGATTTAAGTCTGGTGACTGCGATGGCCATTTCAAAATGTTCCAGCCTTTAATCTGCAACCATGCTCTAGTGGACTTGGAGGTATGCTTGGGATCATTGTCCTGTTGAAAGGTCCAACGTCTCCCAAGCCTCAGGTTTGTGACGGACTGCATCACATTGTCCTCCAATATCTCCTGGTACTGAAGAGAATTCATGGTACCTTGCACACGCTGAAGCTTCCCAGTACCTGCAGAAGCAAAACAGCCCCAAAGCATGATTGACCCCCCGCCATGCTTCACAGTAGGCAAGGTGTTCTTTTCTTCATAGGCCTTGTTCTTCCTCCTCCAAACATAGCGTTGATCCATGGGCCCAAACAGTTCTAATTTTGTTTCATCAGTCCACAGAACACTATCCCAAAACTTCTGTGGTTTGTCCACATGACTTTTGGCATACTGCAGTCGACTCTTCTTATTCTTTGGAGACAGCAAGGGGGTGCGCCTGGGAGTTCTGGCATGGAGGCCTTCATTACGCAAGGTGCGCCGTATTGTCTGAGCAGAAACTTCAGTACCTACATCTGACAAATCTTTTCTCAGTTCCTCAGCAGTCACACGGGGACTTTTCTCCACTCTACGCTTCAGGTAGCGCACAGCAGTCGAAGTCAGCATCTTCTTTCTGCCACGACCAGGTAGCGTTTCAACAGTGCCCTTTGCCTTGAATTTGCGAATGATGCTTCCTATGGTGTCTCTTGGTATGTTTAACATCTTTGCAATCTTCGTATAGCCATTGCCCTTCCTGTGAAGAGTAATCACCTCTTCTCTTGTCTTCCTGGACCATTCTCTTGACTTCACCATGTTTGTAACCACACCAGTAAATGTCTAGAAGGAGCTGAGTATCACAGTCATTTTAAAGCTGCCTAATTGGTGCTTATTAGGCTTTATTGCTGCTCCCTGACATCCACAGGTGCTTTCAATACCTGATTGAAAACACTTCAATGGACCTCTGTTCTTCAGAGTGGTAGTCTTCAAGGGGTTGAATAATTGTGTCAATGAAGAATTCACAAAAGAAACATTTACTACTGTATTACAAAACCAATTGATGTCATTTTAGTTGCATATGCTTTTTTAAGAAGTCCTTGTAGGATTTCATTCTGAATTCAATTACAAATGTACTCTAAATTCTATAAACCATTTACAGCATTGGGGGGTTGAATAATTTTGAACACAACTGTATATATATATATATACATACATACACATACACATAAAAAATAATAATAATTCCTTACACAGAACCTAAGCAGAACGCACTCAGAAAAACGCTTATGAATAAACGTTACTAGCGAACTAAGTAACGCTAGGCCTGTTGGCTACATCTTTAGCGGTCAGTCTTTTACCCTCAATGACAGCGAAGGGACCTTGAAAGCCAGCCCTCTTCCCTTCCCTTCTCGCCTTCTCTACCGTCGGCCACAGAAGAGCCCTTGCATCCTTCACTTTCTGCGAAAGATCCTCGAAGACCTTAATCTTCTTCTCCCTGAGGAAGTCGGAGGTTTTGGCATCTTTCCAAACTCTGTCCCGCTGGGAACGCGAAGAAAACAGGACTATTATGCGACGAGAGGACTTTTCCGCAGCAGAACGAGGCCCCAGCCGATGAGCGATGTCAACTCCGCGGTGCAGATCAGCAGCGATGCTTGGGGAAACCTGGCTAAAGAGGTCGGTGATCATCTGCTTCACGTTCTCTCCTGATTTCTCCGGAACACCAGCGACACGCAGATTCCACCTTCTCTTGTAAGCATCCAAATCGTCACATCTGTCACGAAGTTCGACGTTTTCTTTCTCCAATTTTCCGATTTTTTTCTCCATTTCATCAGTTTTTTCTTTCAAACACTTAACCTGTTCACTGTGGAATTCGAGAGAGCTGATTATCTGTTTAATAGAGTTCGAGTTCTCAATTACCGTTTTTTCAACTCCATGAATTCGGCGCAAAGTTTCTTCGTGCATGGCCTCCATTCTTTCCATGAATCTCATTAGCATAGTATCTGTTAGATAAAAATAATTTCGATACTGAATATTTCAAGAAACTCTTTGAGGTTGAGCAATGCAGCAAGAAATACAGGATCGATCCCGGGTGCCAAGAAATGAGACTGACACAGAATGTAGCTCAATCATGGACACAGTTTATTCGCTGTCCAGGGGTACAAATTATAGGTGAAAAACAAGAAGTGAAACCATCCATTTAGCAACTGGAAATACATATAAGGACATGATTACAATCACATGGTTTCTGGGTCAGTCTAGGGGTAAGCAAGATGATATAATGTCTAGATATTTGTCCAATGGGACATGAGAAAAAGTCTCAAGTCATCAGAACAGAACACATGGTCATCAGTAGACAGGCACAAGATGTTTTTGAACCTTACAATGGCCACTTTAAGACAGAATGTCTTATCTTAGAAACATCATTGTGCAAATCAAACTTGATTATTGTATACATATCATATAAACTCATATTTCCTTTTAGAGAGGAGGTTACTGTTTTATTAGCTCGTAGATTATCTGTCATCTGTACTATAATAGACATTTGTTTTCCTCAAGGTGTAGTTGCATACAAATCCAACATTCTCCGTCTATCTCATTCTTTAAAGCACCTCGTTGTAGAAGCGCCAATACACATGCATAATTTCCTTCACATCTGGCTTTAGCTGTTCTAACTCATTGATAGCCATCTTCACCTGATCTGGTCCACAGTAATATATTCCTGCATCAGAAGGCTGTACATCAGGTATTGTAACATTCAGTATCAATGAGCGTTCTTTCCTTCCATCACTCCGGACTACTCCTATCTGGTCTACTAACACTGCACTTGCTATAAATCGTCCTTTAATTTTCCACTATTCTGGTCCAACAGACACTTTTACTTCTGACCAACTACATAACCCAGTACAAAAGTATAGTCCATTACGGTACAAATCTCGCATTAATTTTATGTTAAGGCCTATTTTCCCTAAATCAACACTTATACGATCACACACAAAGCTTTCATTCCTCGCTTATACACTTCGAATATCCCGTATTGTAATGTGAACAGATATAACACACTCTTGTCTGGGAACGGTCTCTCAAGAATGATCTCATCCAGTCTTGGGTCTTCCACTTGGCGAAATAAACAATATCTTCGCTGAACACTGCAACAGCTTCTGCAACTGAGCACTGTGTAAACCCTTCTAGAGATGGTATATCCATTAATAAGAATTTGGCCCTTAGTGCATACAGGGGGTGTAAGGAGTTAACACTGTTTGACTCAATGGGCCTTATATCTTCTAGCTTCGGATGACCCCCACCTCACTATTAGAGGTAGTTCTTTCCTCAGCTTAATCAGTGTTTTGCTCCTCCCTGTTAGGCATTAAGGTGAATCCCCTTTTGAGATTCAATTCTGAATTGGAGCTTGCCTGCTCTCCTGAAGGACTGCGCTTTATCCTTGAAGCGTGTATCCACTGCGGTTGGTAATCTGTCAGAACTCCCGTCCTCGTCACAGCGATCACCGTGGCAGGTCCAAGATACCTCGGCTCTCCCACCTTCGTCGGTTTCAAGTTTTTTGATCAGCACACTCTCTCCTGGAACAAAAGGGTGAGTGGGCTTTTCTGAGGGGAGAGGAAGACACAGAGAAACATCAGCACATACAGAATTTAGTTTTTCGATGAGGGAAGTCACGTAGTCCTTCTGTATCACCTCCAGGTCACCTAGGGAAGTAATGCCTGAGCAGCCTTTCACCCATGGAGTAGGGAAAAGGCCTACCCATTAGTATTTCAAATGGTGAGAATTTAGTAGTGGAAGATGGAGTCATTCTTATCTCTGCCAATACTGCGGGCAGCTAATCTAGCCATCTCTTTCCGGTGTCAATGGAGGCTTTTGTAAGCCTTCTTTTGATGGTTTGATTGAGGCATTCAACATTTGATGCAGACTGCGGATGGTAAGGAATGTGAAATTGTCAGTCAATTGACAATGCCTTGGCCAAGAGTTGCGTTACCTTTGACGCAAATGGCGTCCCGTTATCGCTTTCAATAGTGGTAGGTATGCCAAATCGAGGAATTATTTCCTTGGTTAGAATTTGCACCACTGTTTTAGTATCTTCTTTTGGACATGGGAATGCTTCTGGCCACTTTGAGAATCGATCCACAATTACTAAAAGATATTTCAAATTTCCTATTGGTGGCATGTGCGTAAAATCAATTTGCACATTCTGTGGATGTGGCAGTGCGTCATGTTTAGCTGGTTTATGCGGATTTACTTTGGCACATGTAAGACATGCATCTAGCATGAGCTTAGCAGTTTTGTGTACTTCTACAATACAATACAGTTGATTGATTACTTGTACTACTTTTGCACAACTTGTGTATGACAAACCATGGTAATATCTAATGAGGACTATTAATCCTAACTTCGGAAGTGCCATTCTTCCCTTTTCGTCTCTCAAAATTCCATCTTTATCTGGGGCACATTTTTGTTTCCCCAGTGCTCCAAATCAGTTTGTGTTGGTTGGCTCTGCAAGATCTTAATGTTGATATCAGACACGTTAGTTACGTGCTTGGTCATAATTAACTGGCTTTGGTTACTCGTGACGAACAGTGATTTGATTTGTGCTTTTGCAGCTTCTTTGGCAGCTTCATCTGCATTTCTGTTTCCTATAGCTTGTTCATCATCTCCTACTGCGTGACCTTTCACCTTTACTATGGCCACTTCGGAGGGAAGCTGTACTGCCTTAGTCAATTGCCCTATCAGGTTAAAGTTAGCTATGGGTTTACCATCTGCTGTTTTAAAATCTCTCGCTTTCCATGTTTTAGCAAAATGATGTACTGCCCCCCATTTATACTTTGAATCAGTGTAGATTGTTACACGTTTTCCTTCCATTAATTCACATGCTCAAATGAGCTTGAGCTGAATTATAGTCTAATGCGAAAGCCTCTAATGCTTCACCAGTATCCGACACCACAGAGTAGCCACAAAGGTAGACACCATCGGAAGGTTGAGCACGATCCATCAATACAGATATGCTTCCCCCATCCAGGGGCGTGTCCAAAAGATCGGCCCTGGAGGAACATGAGGAAGTCAATTCAATGTCTGTCATTCCAAGAACGCTCAGCAGCGCACGGTTAATGGCCGCAGATGGCTTAATGGTGAGATTTTTGGTAGCCAGCAGAGTTGCCTCATAACCTGAACGTCGTTGTGCTGTCATATGCTGTGTTTGCATGTTGTGCAAAATAGCTCCTACCTGATGGGAGGTATAAAGGATCAATGGATGCGACAGAACAATTCTCTCTGCCATCTGTACAATCAGAGCAGCCCCAGCTACCGCCCGCAGGCATGCTGGCATACCTGAAGCTATATTATCTAGTTTTCTACACAGGTACGCTAATGGTCTGTACGTGGAACCGTGCTGTTGCAACAGGACGCCAAAGGCCACACCCTCCGCCTCACGAACATGCAGGTGAAAGTCTTGTGAATAGTCGGGAAGGCCCAACACAGGTGCTGTGGTGATGGCTTCTTTCAATGCAGTGAAATGCAGTTCCGCTTCATCCGTCCACTGTAAAAGAGTACTTGGAGGGGCTTTGTGGTCAATCAGGTGTCTCAAATGTCTGTCATGTAATGCACAATCAGGAATCCAAGATCTGCAATAATTCACTAACCCCAAGAAGCTTTGAAGCTGTTGTACAGTTCGAGGGGACTTCATTTCTCTGATCAACTGGACCCTGTCTGTTGAGATTGCTTTCAAGCCTGGCATTATGATGTGTCCCAGGTACGTCACCTTCGACTTGACCCACTGAACCTTTTCTTTCGAAGCCTTGAATCCAGCTTGGGCGAGCACGTTGCAGACGATGATGGAGGTCTTTTCACAGTCTTCCTGTGTTTTCCCGGAAACTAGGATGTCATCTGCATATTGAAGCACACAAACTGTAGAAGGCAAATCAGTCATTTTAGCCAATGTTCTTTGTATTGCTGCCGAGAAAACAGCGGGTGAGTCAATGAAACCCTGTGCAAGGCGTGTCCACGTCAGCTGTCTACCTTGAAATGTAAAAGCTAAGATAGGCTGAGTTTCTGGATGTACAGATACAGAGAAGAATGCTGCGCAAAGATCAATAACTGTGAAATATTTGTGGGTGCACGGAATAGAATTGATAACAGTTGGAACGTCAGGTACAATAGGAGCTAAAGGTGTTATTAATTGGTTCACTACCCACAAGTCCTAAGTCAATCGCCATGTCTTTCCATCCGCCTTGACCACCGGATTCACAGGTGTGTTGTACGGTGAGTGTATTGGTATGAGGACACCCTGCTGCACAAAATTATCAATCAGTGGTTTGATACCAAGTTCCTTGTCTTTGGACAAAGGATAGTTTAATATAGACTGGTTTGTCAGTCTTTAATTTAGCTTTGTAAGGTTCCATGTCTATGAAACCTGTGTCATCTTTGTATTGTGACCACAAAGATGGATTAATCATGTGATGCACCATCCGAGGCTTGTCCAGTTGTGGCTCACTGTGGTGTGGTCTACTCTGTAGTTCACTGGTTTCTTCCCATGTTAATATCCATGTTCAATTTATGCATGAGATCTCGTCCCAATAAATTCATTGGAGCTTCTGGAATATTTGTGAATTTGTGAAAAAATGGCTTAAATCCAGGAGCTTTTACCTCCAAAGGGGGCGTTACATGGCATTCAATACTAGTTCCAGATATACCTACAGAGTTAACTATTCGATTACTAAGTGGCCCTTCATAAAATTCGATCACGTCACATCAGCCCCAGAGTCCAAAAGGAACATCTGTGGTTGACCATGTACCATCAAAGTGATATAAGGTAAATCCTTACTATGATTTGAGAAAGCTAAGGTTACCATTGATAAATCTGGAACTAATTCCTGGCGTCATTCCTGTGTTGTTGTGGCTTTGCCCACGACTTCCCCATTTGTCGCCCTCTCCATGCTCTTGCAATCGCTGTGGACGTGACCTTCTTTCCCATAAAAATAACACACTAAACGTCTTGACCCGGCTGCGGGCTGTTTCACTTCCACCTTTTGGTCGCGAACTTTTGATTGAGGGTTTTGTGTTGTATACATTGTTGTCTCGGTTTTGACTGCGAAACCACCAGATGAATCTAGTTCCCTAATTCTCTCGCCTAATGCGTCTATTTCCATATTGTGGAGGTTGGTAGTGGTGATTCTGATTAATTTTGCGTTCAAAGTCTGCATATTGTTCAAGAAAGTGTTAGTAAACAAAGCTTTCATGTCAGACATTTTTAGTGGCTTCATATTTTTTGCGTTTGCAGCTCTTGTCCATACCATCGCATTCTGGCTGAATGCCTTAGTTTCACTTCCTCTACTCTCCATTTTAAAATCAGTCTGCAACTCTTTAGGTTTCGTTACGCAAGGTGCAGAGGGGTCATGGCCCGTATAGTAGGCCAGTGGCTTTGCTGCTGCGAGTCTCTTTTGTTGAGGTATGAACGCTGTAACATTTTTTTTTTTCAGGTCCTTCATCCCGAGTCTTCTTCATTTCTTTCCAGACATTGAAACTTTTGTCATATAATTATAATCCCATTCTGCATCGCCTCACCCTTCTTTCACTAGATGCTTTGCCAATTGCATATTTTCCTCGGTAAATGAACCTCTCTTGGATACGTGAGTTCAATTTGTGGTTTCATCTATTCTGACCATCCAGCCAAATCACTAATATACGGTTCGGTGTAAATTCCTTGGTCATTTCTATACATGAATTCAGCCGGCATTTCATTGGGTAATGGTCTAGAGACTGAACCTCCCATCTTCCACTTGTAGTCTATTATTGATTAGTTTCAGTTGTTAGTAAGCGTGCGCAAAGATTTCTGTACTTAATTGCTCAACCCCAACTGTTATGCATGTATCGTATTGTGACGTGGGTGATGGTCCTAGGTTAGGCTCACACAAGACTTTTCGTCCTGATCGCCTCTAAAATCACCTTCTTTTATTTGGGTGTTTTAATCTAATGTTGGGCTCTCGCCTTATCTGTCCAGCTTTGCCAAACAGAGTCCAGGTCGCCCCTAAAAACACCTTCTTTTATGTCACAGTATTTCAACATGCAATGACAATTGAAACTATGTTTTATCAATATTGAAAAATTGCAAATTTGTTTTTACGTAAACTAATATGCGCTGCCGTGATCCGAGAGCACAGTGTGATCAGTACTGTACCCTCCAACCACCATCCCAGTTAATAGCTAATTAAAGCTACCGTTGTTGCGATCCGGCTAAACACAATGGCCGTAGTTGCCACAGTGTCACAACGATGGATATTTCTCCACTAACAATTGGTGGTTCCCAATCACTCCTGCTAATAGTTAATTAAAACTACTGTTTGCCAACCATAGTGGCACAACAATGGAAGGAGCTTTCCACTAGCCTACACGTGATTACAAAAAAGAAAACTTCTCATGCGTCCACGAGATTTGTTTTCAACAACAGGATCCTACGGGGTAGTGCTTTATTCAGAAAGACACTTACCCTTTTTCTGTAGGTCCTTCGATCTTCGGCGCGCTTTTCTCTTTTCCCGGTTCTCAGGGAGAATCCCCCCCGATCCCGGACGAGCCCCCAAACTGTTAGATAAAAATAATTTCGATACTGAATATTTCAAGAAACTCTTTGAGGTTGAGCAATGCAGCAAGAAATACAGGATCGATCCCGGGTGCCAAGAAATGAGACTGACACAGAATGTAGCTCAATCATGGACACAGTTTATTCGCTGTCCAGGGGTACAAATTATAGGTGAAAAACAAGAAGTGAAACCATCCATTTAGCAACTGGAAATACATATAAGGACATGATTACAATCACATGGTTTCTGGGTCAGTCTAGGGGTAAGCAAGATGATATAATGTCTAGATATTTGTCCAATGGGACATGAGAAAAAGTCTCAAGTCATCAGAACAGAACACATGGTCATCAGTAGACAGGCACAAGATGTTTTTGAACCTTACAGTATCACTCACCGCTGGACTATCAGAACTCGGTCTGCTTTTTTTGGCAGGATTGGGCTCAGGTGTATCGGGTAAGGGCTCGACAACACCAGACTGACCAGCAACAGCCTCCATGTCAGAGCTTAACGTTCTCCTTGCGTAGCTGTGCATAGCGAGATGTGTTTCTTCTCTTTCATCCATATTCTCAAGTCAGCACATCAGCTTGTTATAAAAGCACGTGGTTTTAAGCTAGCAGAAAAAGTGCGTCTGCAGAACTTAACAAAATGTACACAAAAATGAAAAGTTTAAGAGCAGCTATTTGACATAAGCAGCACCTTCGAATTAGTTCTGAACATGAAAATATTAAAAATGAAACCGGGATTTGAGCAAAGTTGTAAGAGCTACAGCAAAACCGTCTTCTCACGACGCCATCTTGGCCTCGCCCCCCTATGTATTTTATTATGTCTATGGGTTCAATAGACCTTTTACACACTTCCGCATTTTTCGAACGGAAATACGTCATTGAAGTGTATTAAAACTTCCTGTTGTCATAGCGGCAGATACGAAAAATGTCAGAGTCAAAGAGCCGCAGTTTCTGTTGTGTTCCAAGCTGTTCGTATACCACCCAAAAACAGCCTTACCTTTCATTTCATTCGTTTCCTGTGGATCCAAACCTGAAACCTGAATACAGGCGATCAGGTTGTACAGGATACAGGTTTTAATGTCAAAAGAGGCAGCACCTATGCCTGCAACACCGAAATCGGTGACCTATCGAAAACTGTGACCAGGGGTTGCTGTTGAGCAAATCTTCGTGCGAGAGCGCGTTCACGTGCAGAGAGCAAACACTGAAGCGGAATGATACTGCAAAAGATGTTTTATGTATATAAAAAAGAAACGTCCAACGCTTGTATACAGAAGAAATTAAACATTAATGCTGCACTGTTATTGACTTATGCTGGACGTTGTACAAAGAATGGATTCGTTTTGTATTCTCATTGTCTGATACACGTTGACTTTATTCTTATTATATCGATTACAATTACTCAAACTAAAATGACAACACCCGTTCTTCGCTCTGGATGACTCTGTTGGTGGCTGCGTCGTTCGTCCCGAGCCTATTAATTTTACTGCTCCTTTGAGAAGGGAGTCAGTATATGAAAGAACCGTCAAATGTGAAAACTTGCTCCTATGAAACTTGTATTGTGAGCACTTCCTGTGTTCTTTGCCAATTCATGAAGAATCGCTTGTTTGTTTTCCTCACTTGTAAGTCGCTTTGGATAAAAGCGTCTGCTAAATGACTAAATGTAAATGTAAACGTCAGTCTAGCCAGCAATGCTGTGAAGATAGCGACATGGTAGCTAAGGCAGTAAGAATGGATCACGACTACGTGACACACCCACCTGCAGGTAAAATTGTTCATAATGCTTAATTAATAATGCGTAATTAACGCGTGTCAATATATATATGTGTGTGTGCGTTCGCGCCTGCCTGCGAGTGAGTGACTGAGTTAGAGATTGTGTGTGTGTGTGAGAGCGAGAGAGTGTGCGTGTCTGTGAATGTGTGTGTAGCGTAAATATGATATAATATATAAAAAATATAATGATATAATATAATTTTAATTTCGCTGGTGAACTTCGAAAGAAAAGTCAGGCTAGTTAAACACTCTAGCTGCCATTTCGCCGTCAACAAAGCTTACACCGGAACTGGGTTTACACTTCTTTGACGTGTTTCCGGTTTTTGCGTAAAAGGTCTATAGCAGGGGTGTCAAAGTCAAATGGACGGAGGGCCAAATAAAACATTTTGCAACAAGTCAAGGGCCGGACTGTCCGAATGTTCATTGAAATCAAAATTTGACCTACTGAAAACCTAACAAATATATTACGATTAGATAAATAAAGCAATATTTTCTTATGACTATGTCAGTAATTTTTAATTTTCAACAGGCTGGCACAAAAGACAAATATGTCAATACAAAAACACCTCATAACATGAACATTAAATGAACAAAGTGATATTATTCAAGGTACCATTAGCTATATTTTTTCATTTACCAAAAGTGGGCTGAATTTAAGCAACTTTAAAGAAATAAATAATATCAGCAATTTTCTGCCATTCACTCCACTGATTAAAAAAAAATATATATATATATATATATATATATATATATTAGGGGTGTGACGAGACCCCTTTCCCACGAGACGAGACGAGACACGAGATTGGGTTCACGAGACGAGATTTTTATAGTATTTTTAAGAAATCCTCAATAATGAAACGTATGAAGGGAAAATAGTCTTTTATTCAACTGAAAATCATAAAATGCAAAAATGTTGGTGCATTTGGAAATCAACTTGTAATGCATGTCATTTTACTTCTATTTTAATGAATTATTTGCAGTAAAACAACATGCAAACACTGCTAAATGTTTTGCCACAAAATCAACCAGTTGTTTTCTGCCCTGTATAATTTCACATGAGAAATCTCACTGAACTTCTTTCTATAGATTGAACATAAAATAAACAATATAAATAAAATAAACATAAAAATAAAAAATTCAAATACCACTTTAAGTGTCACTTTAACTGCAGTACAAAGTTAACCATTTCCCCGTCACTATTGATGGTGTGGCTGTAACTGTTATATAGTTAGTATGTACACCGAGAAGTCCAGCCGTCAGCAGTGATAGCGATGCTTTCTGCCTCTTTAGGGGTCGTTCACATATCGCGCCTAATAAAGCGTGTAAAGCGCGGCCGCGTCGCTTCCTCCTTCTTCTGCAAGCGTTCGGGAGCTCGCGCTTCTGTAGCGTCTGTCGTTGCTATGCAACCATGAACTGCGCTCTCCACGACCATCGCTTGGTTCTTGTCACATGACAAGACATTCTGAAATGTTGAGATGTTTTCATCTCGCCGCGGCACAGGCGCGCCAGGAAAAAAACGAGCGCGCCGTACCATATGCGCGTCGCGACCGCGTCGCTTCCATTTTGCGAATGAAAATACGCGCGATATGTGGACGGCCCCTAAGAGTCTGTACAACCTTGGCCGAGGTGTACGGCATAGTTTTCTTACAATGTTTACACATTGTTTGTGTCTTGTGTGTTATTCTTGCGCCAAAACCCAAAATGTTTCTACACAAACGATTTGAAAGTGGCGGGGGCATCTTGAATAATAATTTCACTCTCACACTGATAGCACGACGAGACAATTTTTCAACTCGACGAGAAATCTCGTCACGTTTTAGTCTCGCGAGATCTCGTTACACCCCTAATATATATATATATGCATTGAAATACAATAAAAAAGTACAAAAATCTATGAACCAGAAACAAGACTTTCTTCAAGGAAAATTCATATGTGCAGTGAAAACAAATATTATTTAACTTTTAAATTTGAACAGAGTAAAAACCGCCACACTTTCTCCACACAGAAGGCACACGGGTTTTCCAGCGACATCCGTGAACATGTACTCAGACTCCCACCTTGTTTGAAACCCCCGTTTCTCGGTGTCCACCTTCCGTTTTGCCATTGTTGATGGGTAGGCTTTTTGCTGTTATGCTAATGACCGCTAGTAAATAAGGAAATAAAGCCGCCTCCCGCTCGGTGCGTTACCGTTGCATTGTGGGAAATGTAGTTTTGGTGCGTACATAATATCTGTGGGCTGCTGGCTTGCAGCAGCCCGCGGGCCGGATCTAATAATAAATTAATATCATCACGCGGGCCAAATAAAACCCACTCGCGGGCCTGATTTGGCCCGCGGGCCTTGGCCTTGACATATCTGGTCTATAGGGTCTGGCTGCAGACACAGGGGGCGAGTGGAGCTCCACTCGAGAGCGGAAATACGTCACCTCCACTGCGCCGGAGCGCATAAATTACGTATTTTAGGTCACGTAATTACGTCACGGAAAATATCGAAGCGGTATACCAAGCTTTACGACTTTAATACAATATTATAGTAAAAGTAAAATAACATGTAAAAATAATCAGGCTCTTTTACTGAAATAAAAGAATGCTTGTGTCATGAACACTTTAATCTTTTACGTTTTTCCTCCACAAACGAACAGCCTGGTATAATACGTACATACTTAATTGTTCAATACCTGGTAATAACACACAAAATTCCGAATAGACATTCAAAGGCGAACTATTAGTTTAAGTCAATATAAGTCGAATTTTTAAAAGTTAATTAAATCTGCCTTGGGTTAATGTGTAAACTTGAACAGATGAAACAAATGACTTGAACAAACTATTTACAATAATTTCAAATATTTTATTAATTTTGGAGACATTACCAAGAATACAATTTAATAGTTACACTTCTTCCCGTGAATCAAACAATCAGCAACAAATAAACAGAATAAACGAGCTCCACTCGCCCACGGTCTGCAGCCAGACCCTTCTCTGTAGGTTAGATAGTTTTATAGGTGTTGGTTTCCGCCAGTAGAGGGCGCTCGGGAAACCGAAGCAATCCGAGTTGATGAGAAGAAGAGAAGTGAGTGAGGGAAGAGATCATAAACATGAGAAGTGGGACACAGCCGTTCATTCTGCTCTAAATTTTTCAGACTGTGAGTACATTCGTTTTATTATCTATTAAGAAAAATCTAAATCCAAAAGACAAAACGTGTCAGTTCACTTAGTGAATCACTCAAATGAATCGAAATGAATCTACTGATGAATCGAATGATCGTTACTGACCGTTTTCACATTTTTATGTCATGAACATGTAATACCTGGTAACCTTTTAATTATAAACCACATCTATTGTAAGCAGAGCTCAATTTGACCCTTGTTGAGAAAATGTCAAATCATCCCCTCTGTAAAAATCAACCCCGTTACCATCTCCATCAGATCAACAGGGTTGAGTAGCTATTATGTAAAATTTATGCAAATTATGATTAAGCAACGAAGTGTTTCAGGTATTGTAAAGTTACCACAGGCTTTATTTTACCCATGAATTGTAAAATGTTAAACATTTATTATTGTAACCATTTCTATGATGTATTAAACTTTAAGCTATATTTTGTTATAAACGAGTTTTGATTAAATGTGAAGATTGACATTGTATTATTATTATTATAATCCTTATTTTACCAGGAAAAAAGCACTTTGAGATTAAAACTCTTTTGCACGAGCGTCCTGTCCAAGACTGTCAGCAACTCAACTCGCATGGGAAGAGAACATCTATCCATACATTTCATTTTTTTCATTTTCATTTTTCATCATTTAGCGGACGCTTTTATCCAGAGCAACTTACAAGGGGAGCAATTAGGGGTTAGTTGTCTTGCTCAAGGGCACTTTAGTCATGGTATTGAAGGTGGAGAGAGTGCTGTTTTTTCACAATCCCCACTTTCAATTCCTGCCGGCATGGGAATCGAACCAGCAACCTTCAGATTACAAGCCCGACTCCCTCACCACTAGGCCACGACTACCCCACACATGAAACACACAAACAAGTTAAATCAAATTTCAAAAAAATTAATAAGAAAGGGATGTTATCAATACATAACTAAATCAGACAAAGCATCTACAACCCAATGTTTCGATCTCCAAATCGTTTAAAATCACTAAAGCTTCCAATGAGACCAGCTCCTTAAGTTTCAACTTGATTTGCAAATTATTTTTCCTAGTTATTGCACACCACTGGAACAGACAATAGGAAAAGTTCCTGGGACCGAATGGTATAGCTACTGACATGTTTTTTGTTGTCGTTTCTTTCTACAGATGCAAGTCTGAAGATATGACTGAAGCAAACTCAGGATAGATTTATAAATAAGTGAGTTTTAGTTCAAATAAGTACAATATTAAAAGCAAGCTGCGACTGAGAGAGAACCAGATTGAGTGTGGATGCTGAACTATATCTGTCATCAGCATAATAGTGTTATATTTAAATTATAAACATTTTGAATAATATTATTAATATATAGAATAAATAGGAGTGGCCCTAGGACTGAGCCCTGTGGCACACCTTTAGTTACACTGAGCGAACAAGAGATAAGACCTTCTGCGTGTACACATTGAGTTCTGTTTGAGAAATAGTTATTAAACCAACCAAAAGCATGTTTCGAAAATCCAATACTTATCAGTAAAGTATGATCAACAGTATCAAATGCTTTGGATGGATCAATGAATAAGGTTGCACAGGGTTGCTTCTTGTCACCAGATTCAATAAAATCATTTACTATTTAAAGGCTGCTGTAGTTGTGCTGGTTTTTTTCTCAAGTCGTCTCTTACCACAGAAAGATATTGTCACATTTTTACAACTTCAGTATCTACTTTGTACCAAGCCCCTCAGACATCCCTGGATATCCGTTACGCTCATCTTTGTAAAAGAGCTTTATATTTAACGAAGCGCTACAAAAGACCTGAACCAGTAATGATGCAACCTGTTTTATAGAATGCAGTTTGTTTTGCATAACCCCCATTCCCACCTTCATTCAGGTGAAGAAGAAGAAAGCAGGAGGAATTACTCCAGGAGAAACTACGGACATACTATTGTAAAGATGGAGTTTGAGGAAGAACCCGGCAGAAGGAGAGATGAAGATACAGAGGAACAAACAGGTTGGTGTTCCCTCTCAAAGTGGAACGCAACACTGCGTCTTGGATCGACGGTATGGGAAAAGTCCTCAGCGTGACCGGTCTCTGAAGCATGTGTGAAACACCTCTGCGTTTCATTGGCTGATGACAGTCATTAGAAATACAAGAGGGTGCCCGTAATACACGATGACAGTTTTAATTACAACGACATTCGAAGGTTTCATTGCTATGCGTGGTTTTCCTTACAAATGCTCTACGAAGGCATCATTTGTGTTGTCATTTTTAAATGCTGACGTGTGCTTTGCGAAGAGTGCTCGCGCATGTGGCTGTGCGCGACTGTTTAAGTGGTTAATTACAGGCAACTTGAAACTCAAAATGCTGTTATGCCGTGAAATGAAATGTAAACACAGTCAGTCTTAAAGGATTAAACAGACAGGACAAACCACATCTTATAATTCAAAAGAGATCGGTGCATTATTGTGAATGCAGCGTATTAGATCTTCCACTGTCTGTCGTCAGTAATAATCAAACCGCAGTAAAGATGTGAAGGAGAAAAATCACTCACAGCCCTTGAAAAGAAAATGTTCAAATAGCCTACTCTTATTTTTTGGAAGCACTCTTTGTTTATGGATTTTAATACGCTTTTTCCTCTTTATTGTTTATAAGCTATATTAGTTTTATATTTAAAATTCTTAACATGCAATTGTCTTAATTTTTTTAATATAAAAAGTACTTATAATGACACATGTAATTAAAAAAGATAAGTTTTTAAGTTTTATTAAAAAGATTAATTAACAAGGAAAAAAAGATTAAGAATTGTTTTGGAATCAGATCGTGACTCTCAGAATCGGATCCACCCCTACTATAAAATGATTCATTGGTTGTCTTTGTTCAGTAATACAGAGGATAAAGAGCTTAAAAATAATCATGTATTAAATTGCAATTGCAATATTGGTAAAAAAAATAAAATAAATTAGATTATTTTCCCAAACCGGGTGCTCCAGTAATGATGTCACAGACTATTGCCAGCCAATTAAATTGGAGTGTGTTCACACATGCTTCAGACACCAGTCACGCTAATGACTTTACCCGCAAAATCAAGCTGAGTTGCAGTGTTTCATTCCCCTTCCAGGGGAAACATGGTTACAGTCTCAACCTGAGACATTTTTCTTAATTCCCTTTAATGACAGCTGAGGAGAATTGAGATGAATTAATTGTGGGAATTTTAAATGAATTAATTTTAGACTCGATGGACGTGAATGGAGCCAAACACCATGGGCCTCGTGATTTCAAAAATGAAGATGAAAAGGCAGTTGTTTCAAAGACTGAAGAGAATGTCACACAAAAACAAGCTGGAAGATCTGAAGTCAAAGAATTTTTCATCCGCACCGAGTGTGGAAAATGTTACATGCATAAATCGGACCTCAAGCGACTCATGAGGATTCACACCGGAGAAAATCTGTTCACGTGTATTAAGTGTGGAAAGAGTTTCATACATAAAAGACACCTAAATGAGCACATGAGAGTTCACACCGGAGAATGACCGTTCACGTGCACTCAGTGTGGAAAGAGTTTCAAACGCAAAAGCGTTCTCAACAGTCATCTGCGCTCTCACTCTGGACTGAGATCGTTCAGCTGTGATCAGTGCGAGAAAACATTAGTTTTGGCATCAAGCTTAAGAGCACACATTAAAGTTCATGTAGATGTGAAGCCACACGTTTGTTCTCTCTGTGGAAAGAGGTTTTCAGAACTGTACTCTTTAAAACAGCACGAGCGTGTTCCTCATGTGTGACTGTGGGAAGACCTTCACTACATCCAGTGCCTTAAAAACACACCAGAGAATTCACACTGGAGAGAAACCGTACAAGTGCTCACACTGTGGAAAAACGTTCTCTTATTTGAAAATCCTTGATAGATCACGAGAGAGTCCATACCGGAGAGAAGCCGCACCAGAGCTCTTCGTGTGGGAAGAGATTCACCCAAATCTCTCATCTACAGACTCATAAGAAAAAGCATTCTGCCTCAATAAGCAAATGTTCATGTTCACTCAAAAATAATACACTTACAAGTTAATAATTTGACATTCAGATTAAAGATGCGTTGTCATTTTTTTGTTGTTGTTGTTCAAAATGAACAAAATTTAAAGAGTTAATACAACATCAGTCCTTCTTTCAAATCATGATTTTGTCTTACCCTTATTCACAATGGCAATCAAGTTATTTATTCTTCTAAATATTATTTGAATGACTTCTTCAATGCATGTTAAAGCATTATTTTCATTTTCAAACACTAGAAAATAATGATGAATATTGTCTGTACCTCGATCTCACGGAGAGAAAAGTACAACTTTTTCTCAGCATGTTTTGGGAATATTTTCCCTTATAGTTAAAGCTCAGATCAACTTCGGCCCTGAAGAAGCTGTGAATCGTGTGTGTGTTTGTGCGCTAGTGTTGTGTGTGCAGGTCCTGCATCTAGAAAGATATCCTGAATTTTCATTTTTTGGTGAATTAACACTTTAAAGTAGAACCATGTGACCATGCCAAAGGAATAGTCTCCAGGAGAATTCAACAGCAGCTCACATGAGACGAGTCCACCTGTGACCCTTATAAAGTTTCTAATGTGTATAGGACCTCAAAGATGATGTCCAAGTTAGATATGGAGCTCATTTCTGATATTAACAACGCTTTTGAGAAGATAAATTCAGTTGTCATTATTTAGAGTCTGTTGCAAGAAAGTGTTTGAACATAAATGTGTTTAATAACATTGTATCATTATTTCATACATCCACTTCAAATTTAGTTAATATTGTTATATAAACTTTGCATTAAACTTTAAACTATATGTTATATTATAAACAATGAGTTTTGATTATATTGTATTTCAATAGAACATCAATCTTATCATTTAGTCACAATTTATTATATTTTCTGTTCTGAGCTTATATTTCTGTTATTGGGATGCATTATGTATTATTATGGATTTAAATGTGTACATTTGCTATTACTTTTTATCTTTTTACCTATTTTTATTTTAAACTTAAAAGATGTGATTTTGATTGTTGTTTCATATATTGTGCCCTGCTTTCTAAAAATAAAAATTGATTTATAATGATACAACTTTTCTGAACTTTTAAACTTTTGCATTAAAATATTTGTAAAGTTTTCCAGGTGAACTGTGGTTTGATCATTTTTTGTTTTGTTTTTGCTTAATATTTAGGGTTCATCTTTTGCCAAATTTTTAAAAATGTTTTACAGTAGGTGATGTCATCAGCTCACCAATGACAATAAATCATCATAAAACAGCTCTGCGGTGTTGTATTAGGCTGCAATACATTAAATCATGAAAGTGAGGTCCCAAAATGAATAGGAAAGTTTGATCATTCAACAAAGAACATTTTAGGGGGGTCAAAGTAATGGTTCAGAAATGGCAAAAAGTTATGGAGGGGGGAGTTAATCACATTAATTATGCATATATGAGGCATTTGTGTCTAGAGGCGATGCATTAAAAACATGTTGAAAAGACCTTTTCTTGTATGATATCAGAAAAAACTGTATATTTTGAAACTGAGAAAATAAAAATGAATCTATTTCTTTAATGAACAAATTTAAATTCAGGTCATGATACATGTATGAATTGAAAATTTTCCTTATTTAAAAGTATTGTTACATATTGTAGATATCGATCCTATCAAAATCCATTTGATAACCGCTCATATAAAAAAAAAATTTTTTAAAAATATAAAAAATTATATGTATCGAATTAGAATTAGACCGCGCAACTCTATTGAGACTATAAGCCCCGCCCCCTCACTTACTCGGCGGGAATTTTGCGCGCCGTAACAGAAATTCCTCCAGATGTCGCTATTTGTTATCGTTTAAACCACTTGAACTTGTATCGTGATTACACACTGTTTCATCAAATGACAGACTGTGAGTACATTTAAGTCATTTTTATTGAGAAATCTAAATCTGACAACGAACTTTCTCGAAAAGAAATGGAGTTTTTAAATCTTCATCCGATTTGCTATCGGAAATGTAATAATTTCCACTTGTGAAGTCGTGATTACGAGCTCATCACATTCCAGTTTCGAAATGAGAGATCGTTCATGTGAAATATTAACTTAGGAAACTCGTATTCGCGGTATTTCTGAGAGCACGTGCTATATATATATCTGTGAGAACTGTTGGTTTAACTGTTAATTTATTTTTTAAACCATGATAACATGGGAGATGACCCATCTACATTAATTATTTCTCCTGGCCACAAAATCTCAGCACTTTTGATGAATGGCTACACTAATTTTAATTTCATAATAAGTCAGTTGAGGGTAATTGACCCTTCAAACAGTTTGATTGACAGGCGATCTGACCAATCATAACCCCGAATCCACCATTTTGTCCGACAAAGCAGTCAGGGGAGTTAGTAGATTAACGTTGGTGAACTTGAAAAATTGTGTGTACTCACGTCTTTTTTCTAGTTTGAAGAGATGATCGGTTCACGAGGAGCTACAGCGATCTGTCACGACACATTAAAGAGACACTATACAATATTACAATATATTAAATACGAAACTGTTTTCATATGTCTGTCGACACGTTGTCAGTGTCCTCTTTGCTCCGGGATGTATTTTTCACTTCGTGAGAACATGATGTGTGGCGTGAGAGCGCATGACTTGTCGGACATAGCAACAGTAACTTTGCGAAGAGTCAATTGGTTTAATTTTGTATCTTTAGAAAATAGTGATCTAAAATGTTGTATTATGTTGAATATGAATAATGATGGATTTGTAGACGCATTAATGTTTTCGTAATTGATCCTTCGCAAAGCCCCGCCCCCTTTAGTTACTGTTGCTATGCGCTCTCACGCCACACATCATGTTCTCACGAAGTGAAAAATACATCACGGAGCAAAGAGGACGCTGACAACGTATGAAACGTATTTTTTAAAGAAGTTTAATCGATAAATAGCGTCTAGTGTATCTTTAATGTATCGTGACAGATCAGATCATCTCTTCATACTAGTTCATTTATAGCATCAAATAAACATGAATGAACATCAGAAGGAATGTTGTTTCAAGTGCGGAAAGACGTTCAAGTTCACCGACGTTAATCTACTAACTCCCCTGACAAAATGGCGGATTCGGGGTTATGATTGGTCAGATCGCCTGTCAATCAAACTGCTCAAATGTGGAGTAAAAGTTCTGATTTTGAAGAAAAAAAATAAAATTAGACCCTCGGGGTAAGCTATGCCACCCAGAATTGGCACAGAAGGCGCCAAGTGGCATCTTGTTAATAGTGTTATTATTCTTTAAATGTAATAATCATTGCAATTAATGGGGTTATTATTCAGTATTCCATTAATTAGATGTACAGATATTCAATAACACCTTCAATAAAACCGATAGCTTAGTTGACTGAAATCGTGTGACATTGTGTATTATGACATATCTTCAATTAAACTCAGGCAATTAAATATGTAAATATTCATATCCCTGAATAATCATAGGATAATTTTACCTTTCAAATGAATTTCTTTTACTGGGATTCTCGGGGGTGGGGTGGGGGGTTGTCATCAGTGATTCAATTATTCAACTAAATTGTCAAAATAAAGAAAGTTGATTTAGTATTTTACAGTAATGGTGCTTTAAAATATATATAAATATTACATATTATTAATTCAATCAAAAGTGGTTCATAAATTCTGTAAAGGTTTGCGTTTATTATTAAAATTTTTATTTACGTTTTATTATCTTCTTTATTTTGTGTTATAACAACTAAATAAGCAAATGTTGCCTTTAATAACAATACATTAGCTGATGCATCATCATCATCCTGCACGTTAAACTTATATCGAAATATGTTTCAGTTTAAAAATAATAATAATACCCTATTAATATCCTATAATATAATACCCTATTAGGGTAACACCTGAATTTGCACCTGAATAATGTAATAATAATAATAATAATAATAATAATATATTCCCATCTTCCCACAGGAGAAGAAGAAGAAGCAGGAGAAACTACTGACATACTATTGTAAAGATGGAGTTTAAGGAAGAACCCTGCGGAATAAAAGATGAAGATACAGAGGAACAAACAGGTTGGTGTATAACAATAAAACTAGACACTAAACTCAGCAAAAAATTAAAAAAAAAAATGTGAGCCCTGTTGAGCCTCTGATTGGTCATTGCGTTGAGGTGCTGATGGGATATGTTTGTGATTGGCTACAGTGATCAACGCACGGGTATGGAGTCAAGATAGGGCCATATATATCTGCAAAATAAAACAATATTTCGCAAAAAAAAAATAATAATTGCAAAAAAAATTATATGTTTTGCAAATAAAAATAGAGTATTGAGAAAAAAAATGCTTTTTTGCAAGTAAAAAAAAATAATTGCAAAAGAAAAGTTAACCACTGAGAGAAAAAATAAAGTTTAGCAAAGTAAAACTTCAGCAGCATTGACTTTGCAACATATATTTCCCTTTGCGCCGCTCCTTTAAATCCGCGTTTCAGTCATCCGTGCCTTTGCGGCGCACGCTTTCCTTTGCGTTTCCTTTTTCTTTGCGCCTCGCTTTGTGGCCCTGATTTGACGTGGGGGGTGTGGTCAAGAGGTTGGGGTGTGTACAAGGGACGAAGGCGCGTCCCTCTCGCTTACGTCATCAGCGCGAGCCCCAGACCGAGTGGATCGATCATAGGGGATCGATCGAAATGGCGGAGCAGAGACATAGCGAACTTGAAGAAAGCTATCAATAATACATACCTGTGATCCATCACCCGCATGTCTCTGCTCCGCCATTTCGATCGATCCCCTATGATCGATCCACTCTATTTTTATTTGCAAAACATATAATTTTTTTTGCAATTATTATTTTTTTTTGCGAAACATTGTTTTATTTTGCAGATATATATGGCCCTATCTTGACTCCATACACGGGAGTTTAAGCCAGTTCTTGTCAACCCGCGGCCCGTCACGAATGCAAATGCGACCCACGATACGCCGACTTCGATTGAAAAAATTGCTGACTTTGATTTAAAAAAACAACTTCCTGTTTTACAATTTATTTTTGATTTAAAATTAAATTAAATGAATATAAGTTTGAAGTTTTTGTCATGTAAATTCAGTTTGGTGATCATTTATTATTTTCAGACATGCGCAGACCTACTATATAGGCCTACTGAATCGCCTACTCCGTTAACAAACACTTACAAGCGTGCGCTTTGGGAGAATTCCAATGGTAGCCATGATCATTTTTGTAAATATTAGGGGCGGCACGGGACATGAAAAACCGTTCGGTTCGGTTTGTGTGTGCGTCGCATGGTTTCGACGCATGCGCAATGTTGCCCCCTGTTCAGAAAGTTTCGTGCGAACATACATATAGACAGTAAAAGTGGAGTAAGGGGGCGTTCACATATCGCGTCTTTTGCACGCGCATATTCATTGTTTCCTATGTAGACACGCGGCAAGCGCGATCAAAATGGAAGCAACGCGGCCGCGCTTTCCACGCTTTTTTAGGCGCGATATGTGAACGGCCCCTAATGAAGGCTGCCCGGAGTTGGCGGATGCGCCCGTGTCTTTCAAATCCGGTGTGTGGGAACATTTTGGATTTCATGTCACTTACGATGACAACGGAAATAAAACAGTAGATTTGCACTGTGTGCAAGCATTGTGCAAAATACATTCAAAATGCGAATGGAAAAACACTTCATTTGAGAAGACATCATCCAATGTGTGGATGAGCACAAACAGGAGAGAGCCGGTTAGGAAACAACTTCTCCTGTCCGCAGCATTTAAGCAACCTCTCAGTGACCGGGCAATATTTATGTTATTACATTATATTATATATTTATGTTTAAAGTATTTTGACTTGTTTAAAAGACAGAGCTTTTAGAGTTCTTCTCTTTGTCTTTTAAAATATATATTTTTTTTTGTAAGAGCTACACTGAAGTTTGATAAATGCAAGTTCATTTCAATCTTTGTGTGCTAAAAAGGCACAAGTTCCTGTAGAGAAAACAATACACGTTCTTTTTTATGCAAAACAATTGAATCATCTGTCATAATCGTGTCTGTTTACTGTCTTAATTGTGTCTTTGTTCTTCTGTTTATTCTGTTCCCCTGTCCTGTCTTTGTCACATGGTCTTTGTTTTGGTTTCGTCATCATTATTAGTTCATCGTCACCACCTGTGTCTCGTAATCGTTATGTCTATCACCTGTGCCCCACCAATTATCCTCATGTGCTGATCTGTATAAATTCCCTCTGTGTCAGTCCTGTCCTTGTTCTTCGTTAACGTTTCGTGCGCGTGTCATTCGGTACTAATCCTGTCTTGTTTAAATAAATTCCTGAATATTAATCTGTCCTCAGTTGCCGTGCTTCCTAGCACTTACCACGAGCGTGACACATCAATGTCTTCTCTCTCGCTGTATCAAAATCTCACCAGCTTTTACTCAGAGACGGTCCCAATAATGTGCTTAAAAAGTCAAGTCAAATTCAGTTAGTGCACGATTACATCACAAAAATGTTCATACTGTATCCTAAATTGTGGATAATTAAGCTAATAAGCTATATATCATATGCTGAAGGAAATCTCTGGAGTTTAAAAGAAAAAATAACAACAGAACCGTACAGAACCGAAAACCGTAACCCTAAAACCATGATACGAACCGAACCGTGGGTTTTGAGAACCGTGCCACCCCTAGTAAATATAGGGATCAAAATGGACAAATTTGCTATTAGAGAAGAAAAACACATTGCAAACAAGAAGAATCGTAGCATCAGCAGCGAAGGTAAGAATGGAAGAATCAGTTTGCCGTCAATGAGCGAGATCTGCAGCCTTTGTTTGCTCTGTAGTGAAGCATTAGGCGTATGCAAAACCTACAATGTCAAAACATATACGAATTCGATGTGTTTGTTTGATGTACTTGTATTATAAATCGATAAAAAATAACTACGTCTGCGCACCCGTGGCAGCTCGCGAGGGCTTGATGTCGTCAGATTGTAACAGTTCGCTCAATGTTGTGTAATGTGAATTTATTGAACAGGAGAGTTTCAAGCCATTTCAACACCCAGAAACGAAAACGAATTTCTTATAATATTTGCTGATTTTGCAGTCAGACAGAAATAAAATACCGTATGTGCCACCAGAAAACACTGCCTCTTCTGTGTGTGCAACGTCTAGGTATAATAATGACTGTAGCGGGGTTCAACGGGGTAGGACTGCTGCTGATTTATTCTCCAAAATAGGACACAAAAACAAAGGTACACATATAATGCGCTTCAGCGCTCGCGATCTATATAACACTGTAGACTTCAGCTTCTCCAAAGCGTCGTTCCGTTTAGGCATGGGCAGTCAGCAGCAGTCCGTCTCTCTTTCACTCTTCTGCCGTCTCTGCTTCCCTTATATCCAGTCTCACCTCGCCAATCACTGTAATTAGACGCAGGTGTTCGTTATTTACGCTTAACCCACTTACTCACCGCACTTCTCCCGATTCGCTCTCCCGCTGCAGACCTCGCTGAACCACGCCCCCCTCGCCACAATGACATTATCTGCTAATACCGTAACATAAAACCTAATTGGTTTTCATTGATGACATCATATGTAAATGATATGTAGCCCGTGAGACTTTACTTGAACCATAGTGAGAACAACCGCTCGGTGAAGAGCGTCATGCAGGACCATTTACAATGTTTTTGAAGCGTTGATCATTGAAGCCAATCACAGATATATATCTGATGAGTATGTTAACACAGTGGCCAATCAGAGGTGTTTATGAATCCACTCAAAGCGTCACTGTGACGAGCAGGGGGGGCGAGAGCCGTGAGGGAACGGCGCGAGGGACAATGAGCATCAGCTGCTCGCTACACCGGTCTCGTATCTCTCACGGAGGAGCGACGACAGTGAAGGACGAGAGAGGACCAGGGCTGGATTTTATGTTGTTTTATTATGTTTGTGTGGCCATTTTACTTTCGTTTTATTGTTTGTTTATTTATTTGATTCAAATTACGTTGAATGTTCGCCTGTTCCCGCCTCCTTCTTCCTGTACTTGCGTACTGTGTTACAGTCACATTTTTAAAATTTCAGTACCGAAGTCAGTACTTTTGACAACTCTAGTTTAAACACTGTCCAATAAATATCTTTTATGCCTGTTTTGGTTTTACAAAATTCTTTAAAATACAATGTCCTGAAAAAGGGATGGTTCTTTTTTTTGCTGAGTTTATTAGGCTGGATTTGTGCTAAATTGAGATTGAACCATATTTCTTTTTGATTCTCATTTGTCCTTTTATTCAATCAAGGATATTTAATATGTTGAATTTTTAGGCCCGGTGGAAGTGAACGAAGACAATTCTTAACAAGCACATGATGATTCACACTGGAGAAAAAACTTTCACCTGCTCCGAGTGTGGAACGAGTTTCAGACATAAATCAACTCTTAATGATCACATGATGATTCACACTGGAGAAAAACCGTTCTCATGCTCTCAGTGTGGAAAGAGTTTCATTCAGAAACGTATTCTTGAACATCATCTGCTCTGTCACTCTGGAGTGAAATCATTCAGATGCGATCAGTGCGAGAAAACATTTGTCGTTTCTTCAGGCTTAAGAAGACACCTTGCAATTCATGCAGATGTGAAATCTCACTTTTGCTTTTTTTGTGGAAAGTGTTTTACACAAGTGAAGGATTTAAAACGGCATGAGAGCATTCATTCTGGTGTGAAACCTCATGTGTGCTCTGACTGTGGGAAGAGCTTTATTTCATCTGCCCCCAGAGAGCTCATACTGGAGAGAAACCGCACAAGTGCTCCTCATGCGGAAAGAGTTTCTCTTGGTCAGGAAAGCTGAAAAGGCATGAGAGAGTTCATACTGGACAGAAGCCGCTCCAGTGCTCTTCATGAGGGAAGAGTTCCTCTCCATTACCCAATCTACAGTCCTATTAGAAAAAGTGTTGCCCGAAGTTTCCTCATTAAGCAAATTTCATGTTCAGATCCTTAAGTAAATAGTTTGATATTCTGATAAATCAAAAGATGGGAGAGAGAGGCATGGTGAGGATTGTTGGGAGGAGTCAAAAGTTCAGATGTAAATGCTTTCGTTTGTTATGTTAGAGAGTAAATGTTGTAAAATAAGTTATCTCCATCCATATTCTGATCAAATTTGTTTTGTTAGTCTGGCTCTAATGAGGTATTGCACTGTTATCAATATTGTTCATTATATCTATGCATTGTGTGTAGAATTTGTTACAAGAACAAAGGAACAAAAGTCGTCAGTGTTCTGACGTGGAACTCGGAAGCACTGCACTGTGTTTACTACATGACACGGACATGGAAGATTGAATAAAGACGTTACTTTTGTTGGTTTTTTTGCTCACAAAAAGTATTCTCGTAGCTTCATAACATTAAGGTTGAACCACTGTAGTCAAACGGACTATTTTAACGATCTCTTTACTACCTTTATTGGCCTTGAAAGTGGTATTAATGCTGCAGTCTCTCTGAGAAACATCTCAGATTTCATCAAAAATGTCTTAATTTGTGTTCTGAAGATGAATGATGGTCTTACAGGTTTGGAGACATGAGGGTGAGGAATTAAAGGCTTTTTTAAAAATTATTTTTGGGTGAACTAACCGTTTAAGACTCAAATTTATATTTGATACATAAAGAAATGTAAAAAAAAAAAAGACTTTGATTTTATTTTTGTTGGGAGAAATCTAAATCTGACAACTTGCTGTTAAATCTTACATTTTTATTAATAATAGATGTATCATCTAACTTTAAAAAGAAATCAAGATTTATATTAAAATGAACTACATCAGAAACACAACAGTTTTGGATGAGTCCAGAAAGTAAATACAATTGAAAACTTCTTATCTGATATTTTCAAGCTTGAATCTTTATCCCAAATCAAACATATTGGGGAGATAAATAGTGTTTGTGTATAATCTGCAACCAGTCTATATAGGTTAGATAGTTCAGTAGAGATTGGTTTCAGCCTGTAGAGGGCGCTCGTGCAACTGAAGAAGAAGAAGAAGAAAAAGAAGAAGAAGAAGTGAGTGAGGGAAGAGAACATAAACATGAGAGTTGGAACACAGCCGTTCATTCTGCTCTAAATCTGATGTTTTTCAGACCGTGAGTACATTCATTTGATCATTTATTAGGAGAAATCTAAATCCGAACGAGTCAGTTCATTTAGTGAATCGACTCGAAATGAATCAATTATGCTCGTGAAGCCTAAACTCGTTTCTGACTGGTTTTTCACATTACAATTCGTGAAGATTATTAGCTTTGTTTTCATTTTACGTAATGAAACGTGGTAAACAGAGTTTTTAATGCATGTAAATCACATCTAATGAACAAGAACACCATAAAAATTAGCAAGAGGAGTTGAATTGTTTCATGAATGCTGGGGAATATTCCCATCTTCCCACAGGAGAAACTACTGACATACTATTGTAAAGATGGAGTTTAAGGAAGAACCCTGCGGAATAAAAGATGAAGATACAGAGGAACAAATAGGTTGGTGTTTTCCTTCATCCTCTTTAATGACTGATGAGGAACATTAAAGCCCTGGATATACTCGTTTTTTTTTTTACACGCTCGCAAAGTATAGTTAATTTGACTCGTACGAGAACACAGGCATTCGACGCATGCGCAGTTTAGATGTCTCTCACCATGAGTTACAACCCATGTAAATATCTTTGTATTCTTTCATGCTAGAGTTGTAGGGTCGTCTATGTAGGCCTCCGTTGTCGCTGTAGCTTGGATGGTCCGTTTTGTTTATGCCGTTTTTCTTTAAGCTTCAGTTGACACTTGTGGATAAACCAACGCGCATCTCCAACCTGTGCGTACACAGTAACATTAAAAATTTAAGTCTACTTTGGGCTTTAGATGAGAACTGACTACATGTAGAGAATTAACTATTTCTTTGTTTCTCATTTGTCCTTTTTAATTGAATTGAATATGTTGATTTTAGACCCGATGGAAGCGAACGAAGATGACAAACTGACACATAAACAACATCTGCTTCCAAATCCTCATCATTTCAAAAAGGAAGACGGAAACGCTTCAAAGACTGACGAGAATTTCGCACAAAAACAAGCTGGAAAACCTGGAGGATCTTTCGCCTGTTCTGAGTGTGGAAAGAGTTTCAGACACGAAGCACACCTGAAGGTACACATGATCCTTCACACCGGAGACAGGCCTTATACGTGCTCTGGGTGCGGAAAGGGTTTCGCGTATAAGTCTCACCTGAACAGACACATGAGAATTCACACAGGAGAAAAACCGTTCGCCTGCACCGAGTGTGGGAAGAGTTACAAACACGAAGCACACCTGAAGGTGCACATGATCCTTCACACCGGAGACAGGCCTTACACGTGCTCTCAGTGTGGAAAGAGTTTCTGTCGCAAAGAGGACTTAAACGTGCACACGAGAAACCACAATGGAGAAAAACCGTTCACGTGCTCCGAGTGTAGAAAGAGTTACAAGACTAAATCAGAGCTGAACAGACACACGAGGATTCACACTGGAGAAAAAAGTGTTCACGTGCACTCAGTGTGGGAAGAGTTGCGGGCAAAAATCGAACCTTCTAAGGCACATGCGAATTCACACCGGAGAGAGGCCTTACACGTGCTCTCAGTGCGGAAACAGTTTCACATCCAAAAGCGCTCTCAACGATCACCTGCACTCTCACTCCGGAGCGAAGTCGTTCAGCTGCGATCGGTGCGAGAAAACGTTCGTCGTGGAATCGGGCTTAAGACGACACCTCAGACTTCACGCTGCCGTGAAGCCTCACGTTTGTTACTTTTGCGGAAAGTGTTTTACTCGACTGCAACATTTAAGAGAGCACGAGAGCATTCACACTGGAGTGAAACCTTATATGTGCTCCGACTGCGGGAAGACCCTCATTACTTCGGGAGCATTGAAAAAAACACCAGAGAGTTCATACCGGAGAGAAACCGTACCAGTGTTCGCACTGTGAGAAGAGATTCGCTCACTCGGGACACGTGAAAGATCACGAGAGGGTTCACACCGGAGAGAAGCCGCACCGGTGCTCCTCATGCGGGAAGAGCTTCACCCGATTATTTAATCTGTGGACTCATAAGAAAAAGGGTTGCCCGAAGTTGTCCAATTAGCAAAACGTTAATGTTCAGATCCATTACTTGCAAAAATCACACACTGACAAAGTAAATTATTTGGCATTCAGATGAGTCAAATATTTACTAATGCTAAAATGAGTTTGATTGTTTGTTAAAAGAAACCTTTGGGGAAGGTTTTGAAAACTTGTGTGTTGCCATAAAATGATTTGTGAAGGGATGTGTTTGTTTCTTTGTGGAGTTCATATCATCACAATAGTCTATTAAATCATAATCCATATTTCAAACAACTTGTTTGAAGTCTTTATTGCATTGAAATCACTCTCTGTGAAAATGAGAACATGTTAAACGTGATTTTATACAAAAAAAAAGTGGCTGTTTGGATTTTAATAGACAAAGAGTCCATGACTGGATCATTATTACAGTGTTTCTAGCATGTTTTATGTTTGGAAACGGTTCTTTTAACCCTGAAAGATGAGTGTGTAAGCTTTTCATGTCCTAAAACAACCCTGTCGGAAGACACATCATGGCCATATCCCTGGATGACAATGTCAATATCCATCAGGGTTAAAAAAAAATGGTGAAGAATCATTTTCCGAGTCCTTGAGCTCAGTGTAAGTCTTTGGGATGTGCTTGATCAACAACTAATGCACCTTTTGATTGAAATACATGTTGTAATGTTGGTATTTAGTATAAAATAATAGCAGCCTATGAAAGAAAAACGTCTATTTTTAAGATGAAAATGAGCACAAAGGTTGCTGGCCGCACACCGAAACCAGTAGACCGAAGAAGCCTATCAGAAGATTTTTATTTTATAAGTTGCAAAGTTTATGTGAATTAAAAATAGGTAGGGTAGGCTTGTATGTAGCTCAACTTCTGCAAACTTGTAATAAACATCAAAATAAAATGATATTTTGTCTAGTAAACTGAGCGAGTTCTCTTAGAGGAAACAGTGTTTTTGTTGCTCTTCAATCATTTTTAGTGTAAATTAATGCAGTGATTAAATAAATATTGGCTGCCGGTCTGTGAATATAGAGATTTATTGTTCGTTTTTAAATCTCGAAGTGTGTTGGCTGCAAAATACCTGGAGATATTAGTGAGCCGGCACTCCTCTGTTAGGCCGCCGAGTTCCTCTGATCAGCTTCTTTCAGCGGTTCCCACATCCAGATTAGAAGTTGGGGAGGACCGTGCTTTTCCCAGATGGCACAGGTGTTAGATTCCAACCAATGCATTATCAATCAGAACATAATATACAATGCTATCATCAGGTATAATTGATTATTCTACTTCATCCATTAAACATTTTGAACCTCAGCATCTGTTCGACTCACTCAGACATCAAGAATCAGCCTATGAATCTCAACAATGGTGACATGCCGCAATGCATTCTGGGAGCCAAAGATGCGTTTTGTATGATGCACCCAGAATGCATTTGTGCATGAAGCGTGTCACCATTATTGAGATTCAAACACTGATTCTTTAGTGCCTGTGTGAATCTAAAACTTTCTGTTGCACAAACTCTCAGGTGATTAAACAGTCACAGGACTATTGCAATAAATGATATAAAATTCACAACAGATATCTGAACAATCAGCTAATACACTCTGACCAGTAAATCAAACACTACACGATGGTTATGCCTTTATCATCATCAAGCACACAACATATTCTGCATGTAATTTCTCTTGCGTTTCTGTCCATAATAAAGTTACAGCAGCCAGAGAAATCATTTCCATAAATGGCAAATGTTTGTATGTTTTTGGCGTTTATTCCAACTAAATTTGACGTCAGCCCAACGTTGGAGCTTGACATCAAACAAACGCTGGATTTAGACGTCAACCCGATTTTCATTTTCAACCAAAATTCAATGTTGGATTCAGTCGCTGCCCCTAAAATTTGGAACTCATTGCCTTTATGTATCAAATCCCTCAGACCATTTCTAGTTTTAAATCTTTGTTAAAATCTCATTTATTAATTAACTAGATGGCAGCTTTAAAGGGAACCCCTGGTGTTACATAAATGATGTCTCTTACTGAAATATGTAGCAGAAAACCCATGAAAGATTTGTCATTTAAAAAATCCATATAGACATATTTGTATAATGCGGAAAGCCTTTTTGTTTATGTGCATTCTACCTATTTTACCGCTACACAACTCGGAATATGATATACGACGCCAATTTTTAGTCGATGGGCCGCAAGAGAAGCGATATAAGTCTTCACTTCTTTATTAGCGATAATAGGAGAAAAGAGTGTGGACAAATAAAACTTCGTAAAGAACCGCGTCTTTGTCCTGGTTATGTCTAGAAGGGATACAGCTGAGGCAAAATCTCAGGATAAATAACAGTAAATTAATTGTGCTACTTATTAAATTGTGTTTTATTAACATCTACATTGTTAACACCTACCCCGACCCTAAACCTACCCGTTACAATAACGCAAATACACTTATTAAATTAAATAAATATTTTTAATTTTTCATCTGTATGCTTTGGGGCAACGGGAATCTAGCAACGCATACAAGTCTTAATCCCCACAGGGTTCCTTTTAAAAACAAATTAGTGAGAATGAAAACATCGAAGCCCATATAGCAATCCCATATAGCAACTTTGTGTCGGCCCAGATCCGGCCCGCATCTGGCGTGGAATGACGGCACTTAGGCGGACGGCTCCTGTTTGCCAGATCTGGGCCACAAGCAGGCCGTAGAAATGCCACATGTCAGCCAAATGGCTTCAACAACATAGATGGTTAAAATGAAAACAAACGCCGCCACCTAGAGGACGATCTGTAATGTTACCTAATGTCAAAATTTTATGAAGAAAAAAAGACGTTAAATATGAAGCAGAAACGAATCAGTCATTTAAACTGGAACTGGAGTGCTCCAGAATTTCATAATGTATCATCACCATCATAATTTTTATATTCATAAGAACAAAGTTATGGGAGTCACTTTCAGTTTTAAAGAACAATTTGCTATTAATACTGCCGAGATAAAATATCAAATACAATATTAAAACTCATATGATGTACACAGAGATGCATACTCTTGATTTCAGTAGTTTATGAATTAATTTGTCGCAGATAAATATTTTAACAGTATGCCAGGTTGCTCACTGCAATACTAAATAACTGTGTTACCAGTAAGTTACTGGAAAAACCCTTATAAAGACTATTATTATAGGTTATCAGTGGCTGTTTTTTATATTATGAATTTTATTTTATAATGATTTATTCAGTGCATTACGTCGTTGTTTTTTTTTACCATACTTACAAAGACCGGGTAATTCAGGTCTTGCGTGTTATTTTTTTCTTAATGTACTTCAGTTTTCATATCCAGTTTGATTTTCTATTGTGTATATTTGTGAAAGAAAATCTGCATTTTTGTTTAAAACGGATTTATTAACACAGAGCCGATTCATTACTACTCAATCAGTTTGTACAATGTTTTGTTTTCATGCAACATAAATGACACAAATGGATATTGACATTAATAATAATGCGTCTGCCATCACCGCTCAACAGCCAGTCTATCTAAATAAATGCTTTTTCTTATGAATGTTTCGTTTAGGTTTCCCTCCAGTATGAACGCTCTCGTGAGATTTCGCGGCACCTATCTGAGCGAAACGCTTTTCGCAGTGTGAACACTTGTAAGGTTTCTCTCCGGTATGAATTCTCTGGTGTTTCATCAAGTCGCTGGACAAAGTGAAGCTCTTCCCACAGTCAGAGCACAAATAAGGTCTAACACCAGTATGAAAACGTTCGTGCACTTTTAAAGATTGCAGAAGTGAAAAACGCTTTCCACAAAAAGAGCACATGTGGGGCTTCTGAGTAGAGTGAACTTTAAGGTGTAATCTTAAGTATGATGCTGTAACAAACCTTTTATCACACACACCACAGCGAAACAACTTCACCTCGGCGTGAATGCGCAAATGTTTTTTGAGTTTGCTTTTGGATGTGAAAATCTTTTTACACTTAGTGCATGCGAACATATTTTCTCTAGCGTGAGAGTTCATGTGAGAACTAAACTTTCTTTTATTCATGAAACTCTCCCCACACTCAGAGCAGGTGAAAGCTTCTTTAGTGTGAGATCTCATGTGCACTTTTAAGTGTCCTTCCAGGGTGAAACTCTTTTCACACTGAGTGCACGCGGACAGATTTTCTCCCGTGTGAATTCTCATGTGCACGTTCAAATTTCTTTTACGCATGAACACGTTTCCGCACTCGGTGCAGGCGAAAGGTCCTTTGAGTCCAGTGTTTTGATCTTGCTTTTGTGTGAAATTCTCAGTCAGTGAAACGGCAGCAGTTCCATTTTCACTTTTGAAATCTCGAGGTGTTTGAAACCAGTGGCGCTTGTCTTCGTTCACTTGCATCGAGTCTAAAATCAACATATTAAATTCACAAAATTAAAGAAAGCCAAATGAGAAATATAAGTGAGCTTATATTGAACAACAATCTACTTTACAGCTCTACTAGTATAAGTACTGCAACAGTCAACAAGTATCTAGTTTTAGATTTTATATGTCAGTTTTCATCGTCATCTTCCTCATCGGTCATTAAAGAGAATGTAGGAAAACACCAACCTATTTGTTCCTCTGTATCTTCATCTTTTATTCCGCAGGGTTCTTCCTTAAGCTCCATTTTACCAGTCAGTAGTTCCTCCTGCTTGCAGCTTCTTCTCCTGTGGGAAGATGGGAATATTCCTGATTATTATGATATATTATGAGTTTTCTAGTGAAGTGCAGACATATTGTGTAAGCAACGGCATAGTATAGCAATATAGTTATCACTATATTAATTGGAGTTTCGAGAGTGAATCATTTATATGTAGATGCTGCTTCCAAAACTTTGCAGTGTGTAATTGGCCATCGTTCCCATTTAGAAGCAGGAAAATATGGGGTATATATATAGGGTACAGCAGGCGCCTTTGATTTTATTTTCCTCTAAAACACTTGGTGGCGCAAAGACTTGCCACAGCGCTTTCCAAAACATCTGCTTTTCAAGACGTACATGAAAATGTCCCTTATCCTTGACGCAATCGGCAGCGCAAAATTGATTCCGATTTAAGCTGCAAAATGAGAATCACTAAAATGATTGAATTTATTTTGAGATAAAGGTCTTGTTTTGTTCGTTAAAGCAACAGTTTTTCAATAACAAAAGAATTTGTCCAAGTGCGATATTTTGGAGTAAAAAGACCATATTTTAATACCATGCAGCCCCTGCTGTTGCAAACCGTTTGATTGACAGGTGATCTGACCAATCACAGGGGAGTTAGCAGATTAACGTCGGTGAACTTGAAACAACATTCCTTCTGATGTTCATTCATGTTTATTTGATGCTATAAATGAACTAGTATGAAGAGATGATCGCTTCACGACACATTAAAGACACACTAGACGCTATTTATTGATTAAACTTCTTTATAAAATTACGATATATTAAATATGAAACTGTTTCATATGTTTCATATCTCTTTGCTCATCAATGTATTTTTCACTGCGTGAGAACGAAAAGTGGGCGGGTCTTTACGAAAGGTGAATTAACATGATAAACATGACATGGTTAGATTCAGATGGTAAATATCATATATTAAGTTGGGTGTCCTCAGAGATGAACACCATATTTATAATGACACTATAGTATTAATCATTTTAATTCTATCACATAAATAAAACATCGAGTATTAACTTGGACATTATTTCAGCTAAAGTATTAGCAGTGGTGGACAGTAACGAAGTAAATGTAATTCGTTACTGTACTTAAGTAGCTTTTTCGTGTATCTGTACTTTACTGGAGTATTTCCATTTGGTAAGACTTTTTACTTTAACTTCACTACATTTCAAAGTCAGTAATCGTACTTTTTACTCCACTACATTTTGCGAAATCAGTCGTTCCTTTTTATTTATTGGTGGATTAAAAAAAACCTGAGCTGGTTAAGCGTGTGGCAAACCACCAATCAGGGTTCAGCGCGCGCTCTGTTTTGAACTTGGTTTGATTGATGCTTACTTAGCGCGAGCAGTTCAGCGTCAGTGCAACGACATTTTGACAGTGCCAGTGCCAATCATGATGGAGAATCGCAAACTCCAACGTCTCACAACACCCGTGGCCTTCTTTGCGCAATTTTTTTGAAATCGTTGAAAAGAAGAAGCCTTTCATTTTCAACTGCCTCCTCTGCCTGCCTTGGAATTGTAGAATTTCTTCTTGCAAGAATTCTCCTTCCAATCTTAGGAAACACCTTGAGGTAGGCCATTTTTAAATCAGTAATTTAAACAGTAAACAGTAGCTTCCAGAAAACGGTTTCATTATTTATCTTAAGTTAGCCGTTTCACCGAAGTTTGTAGTATTTGAAGCTCAGTGCTCCGATATTGATGTTAGCACTTTTTGACGGAATATAAATTCTATTTTGACTAGTTTTGCATGCATCGTATGATGCTACAACAATTGGCAAAGATCGCTTTTCAGCACGGCAGGGCTTATTTCTAGTCCTAGAAGGGCAAGGATGGACTCAAAAAACTTTGAGAATCAGCTCCTTCTCAAGCTGAATAAGTATATACTGAGTACTATGGCTGTGTGTGTTTGACAGAAGTTCAAATGAGTGAAGAAACTGTGAAGAAGCTTGTCAGTGAAATTCGCCTCCAAATGCTGATCCATCTGAAAGTCGCTTATAATGTACATTTGAAAAAGCAATGCGCATCAAACATCTTTCCAGACATGAGAAGCATTTATTAACATTTTGTCCAACAAAAGACAACATTTAATAACATGTTTTTACTCCAAACTAGCTTCATAACGACATTTGAGCATCCTTCTGTGAGAAGATGTGATTTCAGAATACAGAATTACAAGGCAGTCGTGTGTTTATTATTCATGTTTAATCAGTCAAAGCGTTTCAATCTGCTGTTTATTCTACTGCGATACGACGCGTGTTATCTTCTTCTGCTGAAGGGCATATTTTGAGTTCCTGCGCAAGAGCGCCCTCTGGCTTTCAGATGGAGAAGAATTTACTACTGATCACAGAGCAGTACAGCTCTGACAAGCTGCGCATTAAATAATCGCAGCCTTTGCCCTGATATGAAGATTATTGAAAGCTTCAGGAGTCATCTGAACACTGCGCGTCTGCAGCAGACAGAGCAAACTCAAAAACACACACACAACAAATAAGACCAAATCATTTAGCAAGAAAGTTCCTTACGACAGGAAAAGCGACAGATGGAAAGATATAACAAACACTATCACCAATTATATTGTCAAATAAAACATTTTTGAATGATGCAAAATATCATTATCGGAAAACTCGTAGAAAATACAGAGAAATCATTTTTTGTCAATATCAAGTGTGTTGCAAGTGTGTTTCTTTCGATACAAAAAACTAGTTCCTGTTACAGTAAATCTGATATGGCCAGTTGATATTTCTGAAGAGACATTCAGATACAACATAGTAAAAGAAAACTCATGTGAACCTGTGTTTAATACAAGCGTTTATTAATCTTAAACTCGCATCTGTCACAAATAAACCTTAAACTGAATCTGCTCTCAAATCCTGTTGTTTCATTTGGTTCTAAAGGAAATTCTTTAGCTTCCAGGTTTTGGGATCATGGTCATTTTAATAGATATCAGTGTTTGAATAATAATATTCTATTAATAGATCAGTGTGCTAAGGGTAACAAAGTCTTTTCACATAAACTGAGATTAAGCAAGAGATTTGTGACAAAAATTTGAGGACATTATAGCCTTAATAAATTATAGTACTTCGAATACTTAAGTACATTCGAAAGCAAATACTTTTGTACTTTTACTCAAGTATAATTTCAAAGGGAGTACTTTTACTTTTACTGGAGTAATATTTTACCTAGTGTATCAATACTTTACTCAAGTACTGGGTTTGTGTACTTCGTCCACCACTGAGTATTAGTAACAATACTGTGTGCCTTTTAACCCCTTGCTGGTTAGCGGAGGATAAAAGCCCGCCTCGCCACCTCATACATTTAAACGATTTTTAAACAAAATAAACCACTTTATGATTTATTTTCACACAAAATATGTTACTCCATAAATGTTACATACAAACATGTATATTTTGTATGGAATCATACATTATGGGCGTAGCGAAAACCACTTTTTTTTTCCCCTCAGGTTGTACCTTATAGCCTGGAGAGCGCGAAAATCACTTCACAATCACAATTAAACTGTCGCTCATCTCAGATCTCGCGATCTTACAACATTACATTAAAATAAGTAAAGTAGTCAACAAACACTACATAAAGAATCTCGTACTTACATCGTGTCTTCGTTTGTGAATGAGAGGATTCACGAAAGCGCGTAGAAGTTGAACTAAATTTCCGGCTGTGACTGGATTCTAACTTAAACGCCTCTGATTGGCCATTGCGTCATTAGATCAACAAACATGTCTGTGATTGGCTACATTTCTCACCGCTGCAAAAACACGCTGTAAATAGGAACAGAGCGCAAACGGATTTTTCTTTTATTATATTATATTATTACATGCTTATGTTTAAATTTGACTTTGTGATTAGGTTTTTTTTTTAAATAAAAAAGACCCTTTGTGATTTCTATACTGCTGTGACAATTTATGTCATTTAAAACACTTATATGAAGGCGTTATTTCGGAATATATGCACTTTTAAAAATATGCTCAAGATCCTTGAAATTAAACAGGCAAGTAAAAAGGCCATTAAAACAAACAGTGAGTAGTCGACACCTAAAATAAACACTCCGAAGGCAAAGCATGAAATGATAAAAAATGTAAATATAGAAGTCTACACAATATTACATACTTCAGATGTAAATTCACAACTTTGGAAAAGAATTGTGTTCCTATTTACATCTGTAAATGACAGAAAATGAACATGTACAGCAACCATCACATCTTGCAGAAACAAGTTTAAGTGTAAAAGAGGTCACATTAAGGTTACAGATCTCAATGCATCAGCTTTCAGCATCTAGACTGTAAAAAATTAAGCTGTTAAAGACGGAGATTTAACCCTTGTGCATCCTTTATTTGTGAATCACACTCAGATTCCTGACGGTCAAAAGTGACTGGACACCTGAAACACAACTTATTTTTTTCAGTAAAGTCATTGTATTCTCATAATATTTTTTCTTATTTATTTTGAGAGGGTTTTGTGTGGTACTAGTCAATATTTATACAGAAATTGTTATCCATTTCCTATTCAATTTTTTTTAGGTTAAAATAGAGTCTAGACCTTTAAAATCCAATTTTTTGAAGGCAGATTAGCGCCATAAAGAGTATAGAAAGAAAACATGTAATGCCATTGTGTATCCACTAGATGCATGTACAGTTCTCGATGGAGCGGCTTGTTTTTGGACATATTTACTTAATTTTTAGGTATATATTTAGACATTGTGACAGAAGACTGCACAAGGATCAGTTGCTTGAAGTTGACTTTGATTGACAAATGGGATGAAAAGCATCCTACAAAAACATTCACTGTAACTGTTTACGGACCCTGGTATACTAAATCGTAAATCGGAATAGTAAATCCTGCACACGTTTTAGTAAATCGAGGGATCAAAATAGTAAATCGTGTGCACGTTTTAGTATATCGAGGGAGCGAAATAGTAAATCGTGAGCACGTTTTAGTAAATCGAGGGAATGAAATAAATCATGAGCACGTTTTAGTAAATCGAGGGAGCGAAATAGTAAATCGTGTGCACGTTTTAGTAAATCGAGGGATCAAAATAGTAAATCATGTGCACGTTTTAGTAAATCGAGGGAGCGAAATAGTAAATCATGAGCACGTTTTAGTAAATCGAGGGAGCGAAATAGTAAATCATGAGCACGTTTTAGTAAATCGAGGGAGCGAAATAGTAAATCATGAGCACGTTTTAGTAAATCGAGGGAGCGAAATAGTAAATCATGAGCACGTTTTAGTAAATCGAGGGAGCGAAATAGTAAATCATGAGCACATTTTAGTAAATCGAGGGAGCGAAATAGTAAATCGTGTGCACGTTTTAGTAAATCGAGGGATCAAAATAGTAAATCATGTGCACGTTTTAGTAAATCGAGGGATCAAAATAGTAAATCGTGTGCACGTTTTAGTAAATCGAGGGATCGAAATAGTAAATCGTGTGCACGTTTTAGTAAATCGAGGGAGCGAAATAGTAAATCGTGTGCACGTTTTAGTAAATGGAGGGATCAAAATAGTAAATCGTGTGCACGTTTTAGTAAATCGAGGGATCAAAATAGTAAATCGTGTGCACGTTTTAGTATATCGAGGGAGCGAAATAGTAAATCGTGAGCACGTTTTAGTAAATCGAGGGATCAAAATAGTAAATCGTGTGCACGTTTTAGTAAATCGAGGGATCGAAATAGTAAATCGTGTGCACGTTTTAGTAAATCGAGGGATCAAAATAGTAAATCGTGTGCACGTTTTAGTAAATCGAGGGATCAAAATAGTAAATCGTGTGCACGTTTTAGTAAATCGAGGGATCGAAATAGTAAATCGTGTGCACGTTTTAGTAAATCGAGGGATCAAAATAGTAAATCGTGTGCACGTTTTAGTATATCGAGGGAGCGAAATAGTAAATCGTGAGCACGTTTTAGTAAATCGAGGGAATGAAATAAATCATGGGCACGTTTTAGTAAATCGAGGGAGCGAAATAGTAAATCGTGTGCACGTTTTAGTAAATCGAGGGATCAAAATAGTAAATCATGTGCACGTTTTAGTAAATCGAGGGAGCGAAATAGTAAATCATGAGCACGTTTTAGTAAATCGAGGGAGCGAAATAGTAAATCATGAGCACGTTTTAGTAAATCGAGGGAGCGAAATAGTAAATCGTGTGCACGTTTTAGTAAATCGAGGGAGCGAAATAGTAAATCATGAGCACGTTTTAGTAAATCGAGGGAGCGAAATAGTAAATCATGAGCACGTTTTAGTAAATCGAGGGAGCGAAATAGTAAATCATGAGCACGTTTTAGTAAATCGAGGGAGCGAAATAGTAAATCATGAGCACGTTTTAGTAAATCGAGGGAGCAAAATAGTAAATCGTGTGCACGTTTTAGTAAATCGAGGGATCAAAATAGTAAATCGTGTGCACGTTTTAGTAAATCGAGGGATCAAAATAGTAAATCGTGTGCACGTTTTAGTAAATCGAGGGATCGAAATAGTAAATCGTGTGCACGTTTTAGTAAATCGAGGGAGCGAAATAGTAAATCGTGTGCACGTTTTAGTAAATCGAGGGATCAAAATAGTAAATCGTGAGCACGTTTTAGTAAATCGAGGGAACGAAATAGTAAATCATGAGCACGTTTTAGTAAATCGAGGGAACGAAATAGTAAATCATGAGCACGTTTTAGTAAATCGAGGGAACGAAATAGTAAATCATGCGCACGTTTTAGTAAATCGAGGGAATGAAATAGTAAATCATGAGCACGTTTTAGTAAATCGAGGGATCAAAATAGTAAATCGTGTGCACGTTTTAGTATATCGAGGGAGCGAAATAGTAAATCGTGAGCACGTTTTAGTAAATTGAGGGAATGAAATAAATCATGAGCACGTTTTAGTAAATCGAGGGAGCGAAATAGTAAATCGTGTGCACGTTTTAGTAAATCGAGGGATCAAAATAGTAAATCATGTGCACGTTTTAGTAAATCGAGGGAGCGAAATAGTAAATCATGAGCACGTTTTAGTAAATCGAGGGAGCGAAATAGTAAATCATGAGCACGTTTTAGTAAATCGAGGGAGCGAAATAGTAAATCGTGTGCACGTTTTAGTAAATCGAGGGATCGAAATAGTAAATCGTGTGCACGTTTTAGTAAATCGAGGGATCGAAATAGTAAATCGTGTGCACGTTTTAGTAAATCGAGGGAACGAAATAGTAAATCATGAGCACGTTTTAGTAAATCGAGGGAACGAAATAGTAAATCATGAGCACGTTTTAGTAAATCGAGGGAACGAAATAGTAAATCATGCGCACGTTTTAGTAAATCGAGGGAATGAAATAGTAAATCATGAGCACGTTTTAGTAAATCGAGGGAATGAAATAGTAAATCATGCGCACGTTTTAGTAAATCGAGGGAATGAAATAGTAAATCATGAGCACGTTTTAGTAAATCGAGGGAATGAAATAGTAAATCATGAGCACGTTTTAGTAAATCGAGGGAACGAAATAGTAAATCATGAGCACGTTTTAGTAAATCGAGGGAACGAAATAGTAAATCATGCGCACGTTTTAGTAAATCGAGGGAACGAAATAGTAAATCATGAGCACGTTTTAGTAAATCGAGGGAGCGAAATAGTAAATCATGAACACGTTTTAGTAAATCGAGGGAATGAAATAGTAAATCATGAGCACGTTTTAGTAAATCGAGGGAGCGAAATAGTAAATCATGAACACGTTTTAGTAAATCGAGGGAACGAAATAGTAAATCATGAGCACGTTTTAGTAAATCGAGGGAGCGAAATAGTAAATCATGAACACGTTTTAGTAAATCGAGGGAATGAAATAGTAAATCATGAGCACGTTTTAGTAAATCGAGGGAGCGAAATAGTAAATCATGTGCACGTTTTAGTAAATCGAGGGAGCGAAATAGTAAATCATGAACACGTTTTAGTAAATCGAGGGAGCGAAATAGTAAATCATGAGCACGTTTTAGTAAATCGAGGGAGCGAAATAGTAAATCATGAACACGTTTTAGTAAATCGAGGGAATGAAATAGTAAATCATGAGCACGTTTTAGTAAATCGAGGGAGCGAAATAGTAAATCATGAACACGTTTTAGTAAATCGAGGGAACGAAATAGTAAATCATGAGCACGTTTTAGTAAATCGAGGGAGCGAAATAGTAAATCATGAACACGTTTTAGTAAATCGAGGGAATGAAATAGTAAATCATGAGCACGTTTTAGTAAATCGAGGGAGCGAAATAGTAAATCATGTGCACGTTTTAGTAAATCGAGGGAGCGAAATAGTAAATCATGAACACGTTTTAGTAAATCGAGGGAGCGAAATAGTAAATCATGTGCACGTTTTAGTAAATCGAGGGAGCGAAATAGTAAATCATGAACACGTTTTAGTAAATCGAGGGAATGAAATAGTAAATCATGAGCACGTTTTAGTAAATCGAGGGAGCGAAATAGTAAATCATGTGCACGTTTTAGTAAATCGAGGGAGCGAAATAGTAAATCATGAACACGTTTTAGTAAATCGAGGGAGCGAAATAGTAAATCATGAACACGTTTTAGTAAATCGAGGGAGCGAAATAGTAAATCATGAACACGTTTTAGTAAATCGAGGGAGCGAAATAGTAAATCATGAACACGTTTTAGTAAATCGAGGGAATGAAATAGTAAATCATGAGCACGTTTTAGTAAATCGAGGGAACGAAATAGTAAATCATGAGCACGTTTTAGTAAATTGAGGGAACGAAATAGTAAATCATGAGCACGTTTTAGTAAATCAAAGGAGCGACATAGTAATAGTAAATCGCGCACACGTTTTAGTAAATCAAAGGAGCGACATAGTAATAGTAAATCGTGCACACATTTTATTAAATCGAGGGAGCAAAATAGTAAATTCTCTGCACGTTTTAGTAAATCAAAGGAACGAAATAGTAAACCACGTGCAAGTTTTAGTAAATCGAAGGAACGAAATAGTAAATCATGAACACGTTTTAGTAAATCGAGGGAATGAAATAGTAAATCGAGCGCATGTTTTAGTGAATAGAAGGAACGAAATAGTAAATCATGTGCACCATTTAGCCTTCTATTTTTTAGCCTACTCGATTTTAAAGTGAAGGATCTAAGAATGTGTAACCCTTCTACCCAGGTCCTACTCGACCCGCTCCGAGCGGACCTCAAACCCGGGTCTTCTGGCATGGGAGTCGGGCGCTCTAACAAGAAGGCTGCAACCACTAGTGTCTGTCACTAGAGCGTCTCTTGAGGTCGGAGGAGTGAGGTTTACTCGCACAGCAACTACTAGCTGGCCTCCGTTACACATGAACTTTGCTCACAGTGACAACTTTGGGCGACACTTTCGAACATGAGTCAGTAGTTTACTCGAGTGTGTGAAGCTCGCCTCACATGAAGCGCACTGGTGCTTCTTCTCTCCCGTGTGCAATCTCTCGTGTGCTCTCAGGTGTCCAGACTGAATGAAACCCTTCCCACAATGCGAGCACGTGTACGGCTTCTCTCCGGTGTGAATCCTTTGGTGTCGTCTCAAGGAGTCGGCCGTGTTAAAAGAATTCCCGCACTCAGAGCACTTGTGAGGTCTTCCGCCGATATGCATCTTCTGGTGCTCGTTGAAATACTCCAGTTGTGAGAAACTCTTCCCGCAAAAAGAGCACAAGTGAGGCTTCTGGTTCGCATGCATCTTCATGTGTCTTTTCAGTAGTTTGGCCAAAATAAACTTCTTATCGCACTGATCGCAGCTGAACGAGCTCACTTCAGAATGACGGCGCAGATGGTTTTTGAGGATGTTTGTTGACGTGAAACTGCGCCCGCACTGGGAGCATGTGAAGGGCCTTTCTCCAGAGTGAACTCGCAGGTGTCTATTTAGATTTGCTTTTTGCGTGAAGCTCTTTCCACACTGAATGCATGCAAATGGTCTCTCTCCGGTGTGGATTCGTAAGTGTTTATTAAGGTCTCCTTTATGCGGGAAGCTCTTTCCGCACTGCGGGCAGATGAAATAGTTTCTGCCTCCTGATTTGTCTCCAGTTGTGAAGTGATGCTGATGGTGTTTCTCCTCCAACTCATTCTCTTCCATAAGGTCTAAAATGAAGAAATTGTTAATAATCAATTTAAGAGGAACAATTGCTAAATAATTAACCAATTCAAGGTGAAAATCATTAAAATATTTATTTTTGATATTATATATTTACATATTTATATATATATATATTCACAAAAATACTAGAAACTGTCGAATAATAATGTATACAATTCAAAAGTGTCAAATTATAAAACAAATTAAATCACAAAAACATTTAATGGCAGGAATGTTTAATTTTATGTTAAATGTTTAGTATATAGTATACAATTTAATAGTACATAATCTATTTATGTACAAAAACTTAATAAAAATTATATAATAGTAATGTCATAATAATGTAAATTCTTCTTATTATTAGCTATTAAATATACTAATTATATAATAATAATATTAATAAAAAAATGTATATTTAATAGTAGGAAGGCCATTAAGATATTTAATTTTATGTTAATTTTTTTCATATGTATATATATTTTTAAAAAATACTAGAAGCGGTTAAATAATAATTATTATTAATATTTGGTTTTAATTAATAGCATCGCAAAAACAATGTTAGATACTGCTACTTCAACTACTAATAAGAATTATAAAATATTTATATATTTGGCAATATTAAATATTATATTTCTGCTAAGGTTTTGCGACCTTAATATTCCTCAGCCGTCATTGATGAAGAATAAATAATAGACACCAACATGTTTGCTCCTCAGATTCTTCTTTTTTAATTCTGAAGGCTTCTGCATCGCTCATCTTTTCATTCTCCTCTTTAATACTCTCCATCTTTACAGCAGTATGTCATGTAGAACTCCAATGAAGTCAATTCCTCATGTTTGAAACGCGTCTTCTTCACACGTGGGATGGATGCGGCAATCCTGTCTTAAACGCGCTCTAAAAGCCCGTTCGAAAAGATTCGAAAGATTGTTTACGTCCGACGCTGAAGATTCGAAGCAATAATCACGTGATCTATGACGTTCGACGCTTTGGTCAGCTGAAAACCACGTGACTGTTGAACTAGGCTTCCACTGACGGTAAACAAACTGAAATTATAAACCGATTTTTTTAAAAAAAAAGTTTTATTTGCTGATGGGTTGAGTTGAGTGTTTTTTCAGAAAAAGTGCCATCCACACACAGTAAAATATTACCGCGCTGCACATCAGAAACTAATAAAAAAACAAATATCATCACAACACAACAAATTCACAATCAATATTTCTGTACTTTGAGCAAAAAAATGTGTTGCAATAATATAACCAAAAAAATATACATTGATGAAGCTGTAAGAATACTTTATTTATGATCATATTACATCTTATGTCAGAAACAGCATTATTTTTAAAGTCAGCATGAAATGGAAGTTTTCTTCCCTATTGTGACACATATCCCAGTGAAACGGCTTCTCAGACAAGAACAAATGTAGAGCGGGGCTTGATTTTATCTATAAGCAATTGGCCTTCGCCGGCAGTTTGATTGACAGGCGATCTGACCAATCACAACCCCGTTTTTTGAGACAAAGCGGTCAGGGGAGTTAGTAGATTAACGTCGGTGAACTTGAACGTCTTTCCGCGCTTGAAACAACATTCCTTCTGATGTTCATTCATGTTTATTTGATGCTATAAATGAACTAGTATGAAGAGCTATTTATTATTTAAACTTCTTAAAAAAATTACGGTATATATTAAATATGATACTGTTTCATACGTTGTCAGTGTGCTCTTTTCTCCGGGATGTATTTTTCACTGTGTGAGAGTGCATAGCAACAGTAACTAAAGGGGGGGGGGGGGGGGGGGGGTCTTTGCGAAGGGTCAATGGATGGTTGTGGTTTGCTATTGGTGGATCTCATGTGATTGACAGGTTGCCCCGCCCTCATCATCAAGAGAAGTCACTGCAAGAGGGAGGGGAAGTTATTAAGTATCTCAATTCTTTTTAAAAAAAAATGTGCATGGATTAAGAATTTTTAATAAATACTACAACATTCCTTAAAAATAAGGACTTCATGACGACTTTAAAATGGGGAAATGATGCATGTACGGGGGGGTGAACATAAAGTGTATACAAATTCTGCAAGTTACACAAACGAAATGAGCAAATCGATGTTTTTACTTATTGATATGATGGTATATTTTCACTCGATGTGTTCAGATCTCACTGTGTGCACATTTACATTTTACATTTTTCATCATTTAGCAGACTTTTATCCAAAGCGACTTACAAGGGGTGCAATTAGGGGTTAGATGTCTTGCTCCAGGACACTTTAGTCATGGTATTGAAGGTGGAGAGAGTGCTGTTCATTCACAATCCCCATCTTCAATTCCTGCCGGCGTGGGAATCGAACCAAAAACCTTCAGGTTACAAGGAGTTTCATGTCTTGCTCCAGGACACTTTAGTCATGGTATTGAAGGTGGAGAGAGTGCTGCTCATTCACAATCCCCACCTTCAATTCCTGCCGGCATGGGAATCGAACCAACAACCTTCAGGTGTCTTGCTCCAGGACACTTTAGTCATGGTATTGAAGGTGGAGAGAGTGCTGCTCATTCACAATCCCCACCTTCAATTCCTGCCGGCATGGGAATCGAACCAACAACCTTCAGGTTACAAGGAGCTTCATGTCTTGCTCCAGGACACTTTAGTCATGGTATTGAAGGTGGAGAGAGTGCTGCTCATTCACAATCCCCACCTTCAATGTGGGGATGCATGGGAATCGAACCAACAACCTTCAGGTGTCTTGCTCCAGGACACTTTAGTCATGGTATTGAAGGTGGAGAGAGTGCTGCTCATTCACAATCCCCACCTTCAATTCCTGCCGGCATGGGAATCGAACCAACAACCTTCAGGTTACAAGGAGTTTCGTGTCTTGCTCCAGGACACTTTAGTCATGGTATTGAAGGTGGAGAGAGTGCTGTTTATTCACAATCCCCACCTTCAATTCCTGCCGGCGTGGGAATCGAACCAAAAACCTTCAGGTTGCAAGGAGTTTCATGTCTTGCTCCAGGACACTTTAGTCATGGTATTGAAGGTGGAGAGAGTGCTGCTCATTCACAATCCCCACCTTCAATTCCTGCCGGCATGGGAATCGAACCAACAACCTTCAGGTGTCTTGCTCCAGGACACTTTAGTCATGGTATTGAAGGTGGAGAGAGTGCTTCTCATTCACAATCCCCACCTTCAATTCCTGCCGGCATGGGAATCGAACCAACAACCTTCAGGTTACAAGGAGTTTCGTGTCTTGCTCCAGGACACTTTAGTCATGGTATTGAAGGTGGAGAGAGTGCTGTTTATTCACAATCCCCACTTTCAATTCCTGCCGGCGTGAGAATCGAACCAACAACCTTCAGGTTACAAGGAGTTTCGTGTCTTGCTCCAGGACACTTTAGTCATGGTATTGAAGGTGGAGAGAGTGCTGCTCATTCACAATCCCCACCTTCAATTCCCAGGATTCGAACCAGGTTACAAGCCCAACTCCCTCACCACTAGTCCACGACTACCCATACTTCATGCATCATCTTGCTCGATCTGATGAGTGTCCGGACAATGTTTTTTCATATGAGCCGGCAGACTCCTGGATGTGCTGAAGCTCCTCCCACACAGCGAGCAGACGTACGGCTTCTCTCCCGTGTGAACCCGCTCGTGTTGTTTCAGGTGTCCCGACTGAGTGAAGCTCTTGCCGCAGTCGGAGCACGCGTACGGTTTCTCTCCGGTGTGAATCCTCCGGTGTCGCCTCAAGGTGTCGGCTGAACGGAAGGCGTTCCCGCACTCGAAGCACATGTGAGGTCTCGCGCCGCTGTGCGTTTTCCGATGCTTTTTCAAACAGTCGAGCTGAGAAAAACTCTTCCCACAGAGAGAACACGAGTAAGGCTTCAAATCCGCGTGGATTATCATGTGTCTCTTCAGGTGTGATGGCAAAATAAAAGTCCTCCCACACTGTTCACACTTAAACGATCTGACTCCGGAGTGAGACCGCAGATGCTTTTTGAGTCCGTCTGCTAACGTGAAGCTCTTTCCACACTGAGGACACGTGAAGGGCTTCTCTCCGGTGTGGATCCGTTCGTGTCTAACGAAGTCTCCCTTACGCGAGAAACTCTTTCCGCAGTGAGGGCAGAGGAAAGACGCTTTGGCTCTCGAGCGCTGCGAAAAATTTATTTCGGTCCGTGAGCAGCTTGAAGACTTTTGATTAGGTAAAACCTCCAACTCAATGACTTCCAACAGATCTGAAATGTGTTAAAACAGTCACAAATCAATTAAAAAGGAAAAAATGTGATTTGAAACACAGCCCAGACACTTCACAACCTAAAAATAATGCATCGAGATCTGAGAAAACGACTTTATCGCATTGAAATCACACACGATTATTCGATATGCGTGCCTGTAAACGTCTATCCATCTTCAAAATGTAGCTTCTATTAATTTTTGTTATATTTTATTGTTAAATATTAATCATTATTATTATTTAGATGCATTATGTTGGTTTATCGCCGGGGTTGAGGAGTAACGAAATACAAGTAACTTAGTTTCGTATTTAAAATACAACATTTGAGTGACTGTGTTTGATTTTAAATGGGTGGTAATCAGATTCCAGTTCCATCTGAAAAGTGTTTTAGATTACCAAAGTGATTACTTTGAGTTTTAATGTCATTTAAACAGCGATTGGTGATTCTCTGACTCTGACCGTCTGAAAAAGACGAGTTCAGTTTCCTGTTTTCCACTGTTTTCATGTTTTGTGAGTCATTTTATAATTCACTCGTCACTGCAACTTTCCCTAACAATTAGTTTTTTCCATTCTTTTTCTCAGAATAGCGAGATTTAAACTCTCAATTGCAAGTTATAAAGTCAGAATTGGGAGATTTAAACTTGCAATACTGACTTTTTTTCTTGCACTTGTGAATTTAGTATGTGAGTTTATATCTCCTAATTCTGACTTTTCTCAATATTGTGAGTTTATATCTCCTAATTCTGACTTTTCTCAATATTGTGAGTTTATATCTCATAATTCTGACTTTATAACTCGCAATTGCAACTTTATATCACTCAATTCTGAGGGAAAAAGTCAGAATTGTGAGATAAAAACTTGCAATGACCTTTTTTGTGTTTGTTTCACACTTATTAGTATTCCAAAGTATTCTAAAGTATTTAGATTAAGTTACTAAACTTGAGTAATGTAACGAAATACGTTACAAATGACTTTTTAAAGCATGTATTTTGTAATCTGTAGTGAAATACATTTAAAAGAAACCCACCCAGCCCAGTTTATTTACATATATATTTTATCTACAGCCACTAAATCTGTTGAAATGCATTAAAGTTTGTGATCTGGATGTTCTGCAACAATCATCAGTGAGGAATCCATCCTGACACCAACCTGTTTGATGCTCAGGATCATCTTTCTTCATCCTACAGGCTTCTGAATCACTCATGTTCTCCTCGAACATGTCATGTAGAAGTCGCTTGTTTGTCCTGAGATAATTGAGGATGGGAACATTCCCCAAAAATTCTGTTTTTCAGCGTTCTTCTTCTTCTTCTTCTTCTTTGTCTTCTGCTGAATTGACGGTGCGTTTCTGCCATCTAACGGGCTCGAATGTGAAGGGCTTGTGTTTTTATTTAGTCCCTGACCCTCTTTATATCTCTTTTTGGATGTGTAGTGATGTTCTAGTAATATAATAAAGCGCTTAAAATGTCCACGAGCATGAAATATCTTCCAATTTTGGACGTCGCACTAATATTTTGCATTAATATTTTGTTAGTTTCACTTTCAATCATGAGAGCAGCTTTTTTATTTTTACGAAAAATTTTAGGGTTCAATATATCATGTAAAAAAATGATAAGGAACGTAAACTTGAGGAAAAGGAATTTATATAAATATATTTTCGCATCTTTCAATTTTGCACGTTACACTGAACCCGTGTGTGACGCGCGCCATCTTGTGGTGAACGTGGAAACTACAGGAAAGTTTATTAACCTGAAAGGATCTTTAGAAATAAATAAACTAAAATAGTTGTTTGTGAGTCATTTTATAATTGTAAAAAAGGTCACTGCAACTTTTTTTTCACAATTTGTTTTTTTCCCCCTCACAATTCTGACTTCTTTTTCTCAGAATTGCGAGATTTAAACTTTTTTCTTGCAATTGTGAATTTAGTATGTGAGTTTATATCTCATAATTCTGACTTTTCTCAATATTGCAAGTTTATATCTAATATTTTTGACTTTTCTCAATATTGTGAGTTTCTCATAATTCTGACTTTTCTCAATATTGCGAGTTTATATCTCATAATTCTGACTTTATAACTCTCAATTGCAACTTTATATCACACAATTCTGAGGGAAAAAGTCAGAATTGTGAGATAAAAACTCACAATGACCTTTTTTGTGTTTGTTTCACACTTATTAGTATTCCAAAGTATTCTAAAGTATTTAAATGAAGTGACTAAACTTGAGTAATGTAACGAAATACGTTACAAATGACTTTTTAAAGCATGTATTTTGTAATCTGTAGTGAAATACATTTTAAAAGTGACCCACCCAGCCCTGTATATAAATATATTTTTATTGATCTGTTTAAAGAAAATCGGAACTTTAGTGATAGTTTAGTGTTAGTGCCACTTTTCAACCACGAGATGGCAGCAGCGCTTTATTTTCACTTTCAACTTTATTATGCAATTTTCCCACTGTGGGTCAAATAAAGGCTTTAGTCACTTTCATTTTGACTTAAAGACAGCAACAGCTGTGCTGTTAATCACTTTATTACTTTAGGGAAGCGACAGAGCAGCTTTTTAATACTACAACCAGTATTTTTATTTGGAAAATGAAAACTGGAAATCTAGCTTATATTCAAGTCATTATGTGTATGAATTGATTATTTTTTCATTTTTATTATTATTATTTTTTTTTTAAAGGATAAACTAAATTAGCATCTCGCCATTGACCCATGCATGTTCTTTGTGTAGTTTTGTGCACTACTAAAAAAAAAAAAAGTTTCTTCTGAATGCTGGGAAGTCGAGCACGCGCTGACTTCTTTGTTTATTCACTTCCTTCTGCGACTCTGTTAATGATTTGGCTCATACAGTGGAGGGAGGAAGATAAAACCTGCCCCTCTTCTTGTGTTTCCACTGGAGAGAGGGAGGAATTCAATCCTTTTGCTTTTATTTATTAGAAAGGCATACAATGGGGCTCAAAAGTCATGGACGCTGTTATTCTGCAGTCTTACAAGATGTTTGTTACAAATGATATGACAATGCATTTATCCTGCATGTTGAATGACAGCAGAACTACTGAACAATAAATGGAATGAAGTCTTTCCTCAAGTATTTTTTATTAAAGGTCAACAGGAAGTGAAAAGAAAACAGGAGGGAGACACTATAAAGCAATCAGAAGAGTTTTTTTCCTATGATGAAGATTGTTATTGTAGATTTGGAGATGTTTCCTTGTTCCTGGTTCATCTGCATGTGTTGTATTATAAAGCTCGTTTTGACTTTGTGTTGGTTTGGGAAGGGCTGGACGTCCTTCTCATAAACAGCACATTCATCTTCCTCATAAAGAGATTGTGTTTATGATTGTTGTAGCGAACATGTGCTCTGCTGGGAACATTTGCTCTCTCTAGCATGACAAGGCATATTTTGTTGTTGTTGTTATTGTTGTTTGGGCCAAAAACAGATACAAATGATATTTTTCAAATTTAAAATACAAAAAGACGAGTTCAGTTTCATGTTTTCCACTGTTTTCATGTTTTGGGAGTCATTTTATAATTCACTCGTCACTGCGACTTTTTCTCACTATTTGTTTTTTTCCCTCACAATTGTGAGTTTGTGTTTCACAATTCTGACTTCTTTTTCTCAGAATTGCGAGATTTAAACTCACAATTGCAAGTTATAAAGTCACAATTGGGAGATTTAAACTTGCAATACTGACTTTTTTCTTGCAATTGTGAATTTAGTATGTGAGTTTATATCTCATAATTCTGGCTTTTCTCAATATTGCGAGTTTATATCTCATAATTCTGACTTTATAACTCTCAATTGTAACTTTATATCACACAATTCAGAGGGAAAAAGTCAGAATTGTGAGATATAAACTCACAATGACCTTTTTTGTGTTTGTTTCACACTTATTAGTATTCTAAAGTATTTAGATGAAGTTACTAAACTTGAGTAATGTCACGAAATACGTTACAAATGACTTTTTAAAGCATGTATTTTGTAATCTGTAGTGAAATACATTTTAAAAGTAACCCACCCAGCCCTGAATATTTTTTATATATATATATATATATATATATAAAATATTATTTAAAATAATAATAACATTAATAATATTATTTATATAAATATATTTTAAAAATATATCTTGGACACTATAAATGTATTTATAAAAATATGCAGGCCTATAATAAAACATCTAATATATATATATATATATATAAAATTTATATATATTTTATATATAAAATAAATATTAATTAATAATAACATTAATAATTTTATTTATATAAATGTGTATTTAAACATATGGACAATATAAATGTGTTTATAATAATATAAAAACCTATAATAAAATATCGAATATATATATATATACAATATTAATAATATTATTTATCTAAACATATTTATATAAAAATATTTTTACATCTATATTAGATATATTTATGAACTTTTTTATATATATATATATATTTTAAATATACTTTTAAAAAATATCTGCGTGCTTGTGCTTCATTTTTGCACACAGTTGCGGTCTGTTTAATGTGCTCCACATTGTCATTGCTTGTGCAGGAACCTGCATTTGAATGCATGACAATAACACAGCTCTCCAGCTCTGGCACAGAGCCAAACTGCGGATCATTAGGTGGATCACTGATCAGTCTCGGTTCAGTTAACGTCAGCGATCTAATCGTGATTCTTGCCTTTATTCTGCGCGCTGAAACGCTTCACTGCAGCCGCCTGTCCAGCAAATAAACTCCTTTTGAATAATGCATGGAAATACGAGCAAACTTCAAGTGTTTTTTTAGCGTGTGCATGTGTAAAGAACATTAAGAAAAACAATGCACATGATTTCCAATCAAGCTGTAGTGTTTAAATATAATTAAACCATGTATATGGAGTGTATAATCAAAAAATTGGCAATGAATTTCAGAAAAAAAGGGCAAAAATGACTCTTTATTTAATGCACGCATGCATGTCCACTGTTTGAGATTGGCAGTGGACTAATTAAACTAGTGCAAACTAGTTTCAGAGTGAAAAGATTTTCTAAAAGCCCAAGAGTGTCCATTTTTGAAGGAACAATTATAAAGTTTTTTAATTCCCCCTTCAGAACGTGTCTGTGGTTCATCATGTCCAGCAGAGGTTAAGAGAGGTCAGAATCGAGTGCTCTGGAAAGCACCGTTCAGTCCAGTCAGATCATAAACAGCCCTGAGGTTACATGTGTTGTCCACTGAGCACTTTTAATCACACAAACCTGGACGTTCGCCAACAAAAGCAGCTGGTTTACCAAAATCTCACGCTTTTGATATGGGGAATTCAAGGTTCCGCCCTGATGTACGAATTCATGGACAACACTACATTACAAAATGACTGAAATATTATATATTATGACATAACGACAGTATTCGAGTTAAATCTGATTATAGATTAATGACACATTGACGGTAACCAAACCGAATCTAAATTAAAGTATAGATGTGAGGTGAAGAGAAAGAAGGAAATGGAGTGAAGAAACAGAAATAGCATTCTTATCTGAAAATGTATCAACAATCATGACTCATTCTACATTTCATAGGAAAGTGAAAGCATTGAACTTCAACACACCTATGAACTTTGGGCTGATACACGTAGCTCGATGTGTTGAAACACGGTTTATTATTCAAATTGATTTGCCAGCAACAAAGTTTAAATTGAATAAGTGCACAATCAAACTAAAGGCGATGCAAGATCTGGAGTCACTCCTGGATTTAGTTTAAATGACAAAACTTTGCATGCAGAAAATCTTATATCACAATATGGGTCATTTTATTTCATGTTTGCTTTAAATAAGGCTCGCAGGGAATGCAGCCTTCGAAGGCAGTGCAAGTGACGGTCGCTGAAAATCGGGAGTTTAAGGGGGTTTATCCATCGAGAGCCTTTGCATAAATGTGGTTTTTAACATAACATTGTTTGAATCAGAAAGAACAACAAAAGAGTTATCCGTTCCTTTATTGATGGGCTCGTTTGAATTAGGAATCAGGAAATAACTGGTCAGGAGCCCGGGGAATCCCTCGATGCCCATGCACTTCTGTCTTGCCTAACCGAGTTTGGTTTGTCGAGTATCCCGAAATGTGCTTTAAGTGGTAACATCTAAAAAACAAAGTCAAAGTAATACAACTAGATAGACCCGACTGCATTAGGTTACACCTTTTAGGGTCAGATGGGGAAGATATTACAGTGAAAACATTTTTAAAAACTATTTGGATGGGTTGACGATGACCTATTGCCTGTCCTTTGTGCTTTTTAGTTCATGTTAACTCAACCGTTATTACTTTTTTTATATTGCAAAGGACAGAGAATTGCTGCAAAAATAAAAAGCATGTACTTATTTAACATTTGATGCATCGAGAGGTGTAAGCAATGCATTAGTATTGCACCAGACGGACTCTATCCCGGCCTTCATTGGCCAAGCCCCGCCCAGAGGCCGTCTGATTGACATGTAAAGCAACCAATCGCAGTTCCTTTTGTTCTGCATTATGCTTATGCTATGTCCCTTCAATAACATGCAATTCATTCAAGAACATCGTGCAAGTTTACTGATTACTCACTGTCATAGTTGTAAACATGACGGCTTTCTTTTTCCATGAGGGGGTTTGCCTTCACGACTGCTTTGTTTGTTAAAGAACGCGAGACGCACGTCTCCCGGAAATCCTGGAGAATTCAAGCAGATGATGAAGTGTTTCGCATTTTGTGCGCCTGAAACCCAGAGTACTTCACTTTTAACGCGTACGCTAGGGTGAGCGTACAGTGTGCTGTCATCAGAAGAGTACGCGCGTACTGTACGTGCGCCACCGGATTTTTGTACTTGTATGCGCAGATCACACATGCACATTTAATTTTGTTGCGGTGATTAGTTTAAGCACAAGGTGGCAACCGGGGAAACGATTCACAAGGTAAAAATGGCATAAATAGAACAGACCGGAACGCATGCAAGCTACAGCGACGATGGAGGCCTACATAGACGACTTTTCAACTTTAGCATGAAAGAATGCACATATATTTACATGGGTTGTAACCAGGGTTCGCAACCTTCGCAAAGCCCCGCCCCCTTAAGTTACTGTTGCTATGTCTGACAAGCCATGCGCTCTCACGCCACACATCATGTTCTCACGAAGCATCCTGGAGCAAAGAGGACACTGACAACACGTCGACAGACAAGACAGCGCAGGTTACTTTTGATGTGAATCAGTTTCATATTTAAAATATTGTAATTTTTTAAAGAAGTTTAAGTATAGTGTGTGTTTAACGTGTGGTGACAGATCGCTGTAGCTCCTCGATCATCTCTTCATACTGGTTCATTGATAGCGTCAAATAAACATGAATGAACATCAGAAGGAATGTTGTTTCAAGCGCGGAAAGACGTTCAAGTTCACCGACGTTAATCTACTAACTCCCCTGACTGCTTTGACATAAAAAATTATGAAACGGGACATCAATACCAAGGTATGAACTGAACTGTTTGTGTACCGTTACACCCCAAATATATGCATTACTAGTCTCAGCCTCAGACTTATATATATTATATATACTGTATAAGGTGATTTTTGCATTCATTACATTTGATGTTTCTGTTTTTGTAAATGAATTTCCCCTCAGACATTTCCCTGTCTGTTCATCTATTTCTGTTACTAAAGCATTAAATGTTGCGTAATTGAACTCTACCATTCGCTTCTTCCTCAGTGTTGTCATAATAGTTCAACGGTTGGTGTCCTACACGAGTGCAGTAACTAAAAGGGCATCCAGATGACATTCAGGCAATTTTTTTAATCTTTTTTGGCCTCCCTTTGCGGGAAACAAGCACTTCCCTTTTTTCCGCTGCCAGTTAAAGCAGTGTATTTTCTCAGAAATGGAAGTTACTCCTCGAGCGTCAAAGCATAACGAAAGTGAAACAAACAACGCCGTCTGTATGTGAGAAAACGCTTTCTGTGAAGCTCGTGCAACCATCCAAACCCTCAAAAGGAGCGGCTTGAATTTGCAAATGCTTCTGAAAGAGTACAAAATGATCAGTTTTCACACTCATTTCTTTCTTTTATCCAAATCATGACATTTTACATCAATACAAAAATGCAGTATAAAAATATAATTCTCAAATACACAGCTTCAGTTTAAACAAACGAAAGTTTGAAGTAGGACTAACAGAGAAGTTGTTTTTTGCACGATCAGCTTTAGATCTAACGATCTGGAAAAAAAAAAAAAAACGGTAGTTATGGTTAGTTTGTGACTATATTTTGTTGAAAGCATTCAAATCAGTTCTGCTGTATTCCTGTAATGCTTAAACCACATGTATTAAAGCCAGATAAGAAATATGCAGAAAGTATGCGGTTTTTTTTTTTACATCTAAATTAACTGATTTCATTCAATTCATAAATGTCATTTAACGTCACTGGATTAACTGAAAACATTCATTTATACCAATAAAATAATAAATCAGCTCTTTAAGATAGCATTGATAGGTTGTCACTTTTTACAGTGTTTTATTACGGTGATCTCATTTCTCTTTTCCTGTACTTGGTCTTTGAAAAGGGTTACTTGAATTCAAGTATTGCAAAACGGTTTGATCTCCACCCAGAGTCTTTACCAAAAGTCGGAAAAAAAAAAGATTCCAGAGTAGGGAAAGGCATTATCTGGGACTCTGCACGATGCTGTAATAGTCTATGCAAGCACGAAATGTATCCAATTTCATCACGATCCAGACTCTTCCGGTCTCTGAATGAGTCGCAATACTGTCCTGACGGTTTTCTCCAGGGCCGGACATTGTCCTGGACGTGACATCACCAACATCCTGCACGACTGCCGCTCTGTTAGAAACCCCTTGAGAGTTTCATCCAAGTCCTTATTTCCCTCTCCATAGCCGTCGAGTATCAGCAAACAATCCGACGGCCCCAGAAGCGTCCTTCTGAGGTCAGACACGTCTAGCGGTTTTTCAGAATTAATGCTGGACTCTAGCACCCGGAAAAAGTCTCCTTCCGCTCCGCTGCAGTCCACCAACACAACCAGATGGAGCCGGTGGACGTCGGAGGCGTCTGCCGTGATTCTTCGAGCCCAGCAGGACGACAGGATTTGGGCCACGTTAGTTTTCCCGCTGCCAGGTTCTCCAAGCACGAGGATAGTTTGTCTCTTATCAGGCAGGATGGAGCTGATGTTCAGCGATTGGCCTTCTCTGGAAGAGAGAGGGAGTGATGACACGGATTAGCACGGAAATCAATGAGTAATACGTGTTTGTTGAGGCGATCTCTCAAGCAGCCAGTGCAAACAGTTGCACCTTCCCTCACTTTCCTTTTTGTTTTTAAATGCAAACCAAAATGTAACATTCCTCAACCCTCACCAACCATTCCACAGAATCACATCCATGCTATATCTATAATATTTTCACAATATCTCATAATCAATCATAATTTTCAAAAGCAATCTCATATTTTTGTATTTTCATATCTCATATATTTTAGGGGTGTGACGAGACGAGACAAGATTGGGTTCAAGAGAACAAGAATTTGAAATCCGTGATGAAATACATGACTGGAAAAATAGTCTGCAGGTGCATTTCAAATGTTTAAACTAATCATCTTGCCATTTCAGTTTTGCCTCAAACTCTCCTGTATGATCTTACTATACATGATTTATGATCTTCTACAACTTTTGACCTCCGATTGAACTCCTTTCCACAAAATGATCATAGAAATAAAGACAGTATAAATAAAAATCTTATTAAGCGCAACCATAATCAAAGTACTCTCTCGATATTCAAAGTGCAAACAGAGACCCATATTTTCTTTCAGCATGATACAGAGATGGTTACAGCTACGCAGCCCAGCCTATATAGCTTTCATATTGGGATGCATCGGCTTTCAAAACGCGGGGAGCTGACATGTGTGTTCGCGTTTTACTTTCGCTTTCTATTTCGCAATTGCACGTATTTCGTAAATAGGGAACGGATTCTGTAAGATAAGACATTTGTCAGACGCTCGGGCTCTATTGCGCAACCAATTCTCCGCCATGGTCTTGTCAGTCAACTCGTCACGTGATCAGTGAACTCTTGATTCCCGCTGCGCTACATGTGACTCTGCAGTTCGTGTTGGATGAGATCGAAGCGACCGTTATCCAACTGAATTAAAAGGTTTCTATATCTATTAAAAACAAAACAGCAGTGGAGGTGTAATGTATATGTAGCGGTGGCAAATTCTGTCCTGATTTCACCCTCACACTCCGTCACGATGGCTTTTTGATATATTTTAACAGTCACATCTGTAAGCCTACATTCACACACGAAATAAATTAAATGCAATTTTAAATAAATAAAAATAAAAATGAATAAATAGCTAACTCAACTTGTTATGCATAAAAATATAAACACTTTTAGAGGAAAATTCCATTTCTCACAAGTCGTTCTCTCAGAATTCTCAGATAAATTTCATTTATTTATATTATTTACACTACCATTTAGTTACATTTCAACTTCGTCTCACATGTTTTTCCTAGAAAATACAATGAATTGTTGACCTCTATATGAGGACTATAAAATGGAGTTATTTGATGTGCGAGACGTTGCTGAGATCTCATGCGAGACAAACATCTGAGAAGTAGGAGAAGTCTCTGTGTGATCACATGCACATATATGATCACATATTACATTATTATGAAGAGATGTCAATGTCATTTTGCTTCTCAAGTCAATGCATCTTGATTTAAGAATGTTTGTACTGGAAAATACGACACATTTTTGTTCATAAATTGGCGAGTGTGTGAATGCACGGTCAGTTTTTCTAAGGAAGTTTCTCACGTCAATCACTTACTTGCTGTGAAGCGCGTATGACTCAAGCGTTCTGTTCGCCTTCGCGTCGAGCTGGGAATACTGTTGTGTTAGCAAGTCCCTCAGAGATGGAGGTTTTTCTGCGAGTTCTGCACAAATCAAAGACCAACAGAGTCATTTTCCATTTGACTAATGCTCACATCGGCTGAATCTATACTGTGATTCACAATCACATGAAGACTCCACGTGTGCTTCAGAACATGATATAGACACTTTTATTTGCCCTTTACAGCTGGAAATGATACAAGCGAGTGAGTGTCATGCCGCAGTCGGGGGTAAAAGGCTCAAGGGTAATAGTCATATTTCCCGTTTCTACTGAACGGAACATACATTAGCAGTTTAACCATTAACTCCAAATCATCATATTCATCAAGAACACGCTTTACCTTCTGAGGTCACGTCACACGTTTGTTGGCTGTTCTCGTTCACTGTCAGTAAAGCTGTGAATAAAAGAGACATTGATGCATATGAGAAATAAAAAGAGCGAGAGATTATTGTGTTAAGGTGCAATGAAAAAGAGGTTTGTGCAGGTATAAAGAGCACATATTTAATCTATATGCTAAATATATGTGATGCAGGTTACGCAAATGTATTTTTCAAATTGAAAATAAATTGGATACCAAAAATTATTACAAAATGCGCTTCAAGTAGGAAGAACGCACATTTCCGATCTTAAAATGCAGTTGTGTAATAAATATTTTAAAATAAAATAAAAATGTTTGAGTATAAAAATATATTTATTTATGTAAACATTATATATTTATATGTGCAATATATTAATAATATATTTAAATATTTGTTTATTTACTTTATACATACACACACACACACAGTCATGTTGATATATTTGATATATTATCAATAATATATTTACATATTTTAAAAAGTACTTTGTATCCATAAAACATATATTTTTTACATATAAAATGTTATATTACAATAAATATGTCATGTTGATATTATACTTTATCAATAATATATTTATACATTTTAAAATGTACTACATCTATATATATATATATAGTCATGTTGATATTTTAATTGTACTTTTAATTTTATTGACACAAATATATAAGTTAAAATATAAATAAATATATAATATATATATATATATAGTCATGTTGATATATTTTATACATTATCAATAATATATTTACATATTTTAAAAAGTACTTTGTATCCATAAAATATATATTTTTTACATATAAAATTTTATATTACAATAAATGTCATGTTGATATTATACTTTATCAATAATATATTTATACATTTTAAAATGTACTACATCTATATATATATATATATATATATATATATAGTCATGTTGATATTTTAATTGTACTTTTAATTTTATTGACACAAATATATAAGTTAAAATATATATATATATATATATATATATATATTCATACACACACATATTAATATGCATGTTAATATATAATATGCATGCATCTCAAAGTCCACAGAAAATATATAGTTTTTATAGTGCCATTACAGTCACTTTATAGGGACGTTCATTTCATAACAAGCACAAATGCCTAGAAAGTGCTGGAAATGAATGATATAAAAATGAAAAACTCACAATCAGTATTGGCAGAGGACAAGTGCGGGAACAGGAAAGCGCATTTTGATGATTCATTCCGTCTGTTTTTCTGACCTGGAAATAGATAGACAGAGGCAGAGGTCGCATAAACAAGTTTTATGATTATTTATTTATTGGAATTCACGCATTACTGCGCATTAAAAGAGGAAATGAAACAGCACTTTTTGCATAGTGATGATTTTATATCTTCTGTTCAGATCATCAGACACTAAAAAGCCTTCTTCTGTTCAGCACTGAGCTCATGAAACGGACTGATGTTTTTGCTCTTGTCAGGTTCATTTCAGGAAAATGTTTGGAAAATATGCATCTTAAAGGTCAGATGTAAACACCTCACATGTTCAGGTCACATGATGCCAGTTTTAGGTCAAAGTTTCATCTGTGCTTACATATTTTTTTAAAGATAGCCGTCAAAGGAAGTCCACACGTGAGTGACTAATGCGGGATTTACACAACCGGCGTGTTTTTTTTCCTGCAGATACTAAAGATTAAACACCTGGGGACTCTTCGTCGATGCGTCACGTGTTGCTGACTCACAAAACACCAATCATGAGCCGTTTTGGGATGAAATACGATCTTTAAAAATAAAGACACAGTAAAAATAGTTCTTTGACGTCACATGACCAGCAATAAAGTGAGTCCGAGTGGCGTATAACTATATACTATAGTAATGTATTAGCATGGTTTATAAATATATAACGCAAAGTCATGGCTGATAATATTACAAAAGGAAGTGCTATGGATTGGTCAGTAACGGCTAGAGGTTAGTTTAGGGTAATTTACGGGGTCATTCCTGTTTCTGAAGGTTTTAGTTTCATATGTCAAAAAATTTAGGTCTGTCCATGTACAAAATGTCATTTAAAAAGAAAACTAAAGGCTTTTACACTTTCACCTGTGTCTATTTCCTGGTGATAGGGAATTTCTGCTTTAAGCTGTTTAATATCATATGATGTTGACTCACACGATTGCAAACAATAAATCAATCAAGCAAATCTACACCTGAAACTGATGGAGACGTGAGCGAGAATCACCTGACAGCTTCGAATGGACCGTGACGAAGAGTTAACATGTGACAGAATCATCAGTTTTGACAGATTACGTCAAGTAATATCATGGTACATGTCCTAAAATCATGGCGTTACTATGGTTTATGTCAAAAAAATTGCTGTATAATGGTACTTTTTTTTGCAATGTTAGCAAAGTACCGTTTTTTCTCCTCCGCAGAATGACGGCGATGAAGGCGATGGCCAAGAGCACGACGACCACGGCTAAAATCCACACGTACTGGGCAGAGCAGTCATGAAGGATTTCATCTGCGAAAACAAGAACCGCTGCCGTTAAACTTCTTCATATCCGACACACAAAACAAACAGCGATGAACTTTCAGAAGCTGACGAAAAATATCAAAGTGTTATCAAGACTTTAAAAGACATTAAAAGACAATAAAAACGTAAAATATAATATATATATATATATATATATATATATATATATCAAATATATATATAAATATATATAAATAAATAAATATATAAATATATATAAATAAATATATATATATAAATAAATAAATAAATATAAATAAATATATATATATATATATATTTTTTTAGTACTTCAACTTAAACTAAATGAAAATGAGAAATGTTGCCTTGGAAAGTAGTTCAAATAAAATAAGTACGTTTTTCGTTATAATTTATTTTATTTCAGTTAATGTTTATTTTATTTCAAGTAATAAAGATTAGTTTTATATACACGTTATTTTTAATCAGCGTTATTTTAATGTATTCGACACTATTATAGTTTTGTTTAGATTTGATATTTTCCTTATATACGTTTTTTATTCCAGTTATAGTAATTTTGTTACGCGTTTGTCATTTTTGTTTCTTTATTTTCAGTTATTATAGTTTATTAATGTTGCCTTGGAGCGGAAATAAAACGAGTTTAAGTCTTATATTTTATTTAATTCCAGTTAATGCTTAAATGTTTTTTATGGTTTTAGTTTTAGTTAATGATAACCTTGTTTCGAATGTGGTATATCAATCAAATAGCACAATATGATATTATCCCATCAGATTTTAGAGCTATGTATCGGACAATAAATGATCATGCAGTGAATACAATAAACGTGACCTTTGTTACATAACCGAAGATATTACCTTCCAGACGTTGTAAGATGAACACTTGCTTTAGGGCGAACCATCATTTCCTAACCGTATTTACGTTACATTGAGACTATTGTCTGTTGGAAAGAAACGGTAACAAAAACACTCCTCCATATTTATCATAAACAGACCTGTTTTTTATGAGAATGTGTTTCGTTAACATTTCACATCGTCTGCCCCCTCATCTCAGAAACGCATCAAGGAAAATCTGCCTCGCACAAACCATAAACGACGAAAAACAACCATCAAATCCGTAGGTTGACACGGAGATGTTTCCTGAAACTCTTTTGAGGTGCAACACGATACATCACCTCTTCACTTATATAACGCTATTGTTAGTTTGCACTTTGTTTTATTATTTTCACTTTAAAAACATTGCAATACGCACATCTTTCTCAGAAGCGCTTAAAAAAAACCTGCTTTTCCCACTTAGTATTTTTGTCATGTTTTCCGTTACGGATACTTAAGCGTTCTTCAATCAAGATGCATTTACTAGAGAAGCAAAAAGTCTTGTTTTCTGAAAAATACATCAATATTATGCTTCAATGGTTTAGATCTGAGATTGTATGTCCAAAAGACAATTAAAGCATTTCATGAATGTTTTGTGCTTACATATTTTTTTAAAGATAGCTGTCAAAGGAAGTCCACACGTGAGTGACTAATGCGGGATTTACACAACCGGCGTGTTTTTTTTCCTGCAGATACTAAAGATTAAACACCTGGGGACTCTTCGTCGATGCGTCACGTGTTGCTGACTCACAAAACACCAATCATGAGCCGTTTTGGGATGAAATACGATCTTTAAAAATAAAGATACAAACAAAAACTGGAGTAAAAATTGTTCTTTGATGTCACATGACCACAGCAATAAAGTGAGTGGCGTCCAAGAATTGCACATACAGTGCACAGTTTAAATATATACTATAGTAATATATTAGTATGGTTTATGAATATAACCCAAAGTCATGGCTGATAATATTATGAAAGGCAATGGATTGGTCAGTAACGGCTGAGGTCAATTATTTGTCGGACCTCATTTGCAGATATTTGCTCTTTAAACACACTTCAATCAAATATTTTCCTTGATATATCTTAAGTCATTCAAATAAATGCCATCTGTCGCTTTAAATGCTCGAGGATGGATTGTGATTGGCTGACGATGTTTATATGGTTTGTCATGGAAAGTGATTCCAATGATATATTACTTCTGCGCTGTGGATATTTAGAATGATTTTTATATCTGAAATTGAAATCAAAAAATAGTACAGCGAAAGAGTGCCGTGTCCGAATTCATAGTATTCGCACAACAAAATATGCATGGGTGAAAAGTCCCTGGACGACTTCTGGACACTTTACTATCCCACGAGGCCACGGGAGACGATTTTTGAATGGCAGTGAAGCGACGCAACGGTGACCGTAACAACATGATGTCCGGATTCATACGACACACATTCACACTATATAGAGCACAAAGAAAATTCAAATGTAGAACACAGTAAAAACCCCAGAGTTAAATCAACTCTGCTCAGATCACATCTGGTCCCTCTCTAAATAGTGTTAAAGTCACACTGAAGCAGAGTTAAAGTTAATGAGATAATGAAGCAATGATTGAACATTAATGATGAACACCTGCTGTTAACAAGCAGAATCACTGAAGAATAGAGAAACACAAGAACTACAACTGAAGATAAAAGACATTCAATCTCTGAAGAGTGTGACTTTAACTCTATTTAGAGAGGGACCAAATGTTGTCTGAGCAGAGTTGATTTAACTCTGGGGTTTTTACTGTGTACCTACTCAGAAAGTATGCGATATCTTTATCGTCTTTAAATTACCTGGGATGCTGAAGGTGGCCGTCTGCTGGGTTTCACCCTTCGTGAGGAAAGAGCAGGTGTAGTTGTTCACGAGGTCTCGTCTCACCACCAGACTGCTGATGACTTTGATGAGATCTTCGTCCATGTTGAGCGCGGAGCTGTTGGAGTTCTTCGTGAGGTTCGTGTTTTGACCGTCGCTCCAGGTCACCTGAGGAGACGGGAACCCCTGAGACTCACAGGAGAGCTCCACTTCATCCTGACCCGTCTTCCTGATGCTTTTCTTTACGGGACTATAAGGAGCTGGAAACCATAAACATGATATATACTAAAGTTACGCCACGTGCAAGTTAAAGAAAAACATGTGAAGTGTTCAAGACAAGTTGGACAAGTTTGGAATATCATTCCACCATTCTAAGACTTTTTTTTTTTGATGCATGTATATATTACGCGTACAGTATGTGAATTCACTGCATTCAACCGAATTCTACATGGACAATCTCTACATTTGCCAAAATGTGCAATATACACCGATCAGGGGTGCGTTTCCCAAAGCGAACTATGGAACTACCAGTAGAGTTCAATGGGACTCACGACCATGCTTTCGGGACACGCACCTCAGGAATAACATTATGACCGCCTTCCTAATATTGTGTTGATCCTGACCCGTCGAGGCAGGGACTCCTCTAGACGGTGTGCGGTGGGATCTGCACCAAGCAGATCCTTTAAGTCCTGCAAGTTGCGGATGCTCGATTGGATTGAGATCTGGGGAATTTGGAGGCCAAGTCAACACTTCAAACTCCTCAAATCATTCCTCAAGCATTTTTGCTCTGTGTCAGGACACATTATCCTGCTGAAAGAGCCACCAGGGAATACCGTTTCCATGAAAGGCTGGACATGATCTGATTAGGTAGGTGGTTCATGTCAAAGTAACGTCCACATGGATGGCAGGACACAAGGTTTTCCAGAAGAACATTGTCCATCACACCGCCTCCGCCGGCTCGCCTTCTTCCCATAGTGCATCCTGGTGCCGTGTGTTCCCCACGTAAGAAAACGTGATTCATCAGACCAGGCCACCTTCCTCCATTCCTCCACGTCCCACTGTTGGCTCTTTCGGCGGTGGACAGGGGTCAGCATGGACACCTTCATCCACAACAAACTGAAGCTCTGTGTGTTCTGACAGCTTTCTCTCAGAACCAGCATTAACTTCTGGAGCAGTTTGAGCTCCAGGAGCTCGTCTGTTGGATCGGACCTCCGCTTTTGACAGACACTGACCCCTGCAGACCGGGAACACCCCACAAGAGCTGCAGTTCTGGAGATGCTCTGACCCAGTCGTCACAATCGGTTCTCGTCAAACTCGCTCAGATCCTCACGCTTGACCGTTTTTCCTGCTTCTAACATCGACTTTGAGGACAAAATGTCCATTCGCTGCCTAATATGGAAACAGGTGCCGTGATGAAGAGATGATCAGCGTTATTCCGTGTCATAATATGCCTGATCGGTGTTTTGTGCATATAGTATGAGAATTCACTGTACGCCTTGAACTCAACCTGGACAAACTTTACACTTGGCAAAGTGTGCAGTTTATATTTAATTTAATACACATAATGCACTGCAGTATAAAGTATATGTGACAGAAAACATAATATATAAATAAACAATAATAGTAGAAAAAGTGCTATTAAGGGTCCCATAATGCCTTACAGAAGTAAATCAAACTGCAAACCATTCAAAGTGACTGTTATGAAGTTGTTTATGTGTTTTGTAAGGCAAAAGCACCTGTGACTTTGAGTGTGACTTGCTTGTAGTCTCCCTCGTCTCCCTCTCTCACGATACACCGGTACGTTCCCGAATCTTTAATCCGGAGCTTTTTCAACTGCAATACCGCTTTTTGGTTATTCAGCTGTTGTTGGATGAGCTGCGCCCGCTTTATGAATGCGGGGCTCGTGTAATTGTGGTTTTCTCTGCCTCTCTCGAGCCGGTACACGTCCACGTCCGGCTTCGGGTTGACGCGGCTCCAGATGACGGTGAGGTCGGAGGGTTTTTTAACCGTGGAGAACGCGCACACGAGTTCGACCTCCCCGTGTAGCTCGGCCTCGTAAGCGCTCTGCAGGACGTCCACTGTAAAGAGGCCTGGAGGATGAAAACATGAGACATTTTTTTTTAAAGGGGACTTAATATCCCCTTTTTCAAAGTTTTAATAGAGTAGTCGAACTATGACGCATTTTTGTAGGCCAAAACCTAGAAGATAGTGAGCATTTTAGCACTTTTGATTCCACTGTCCACAAGTCAATGTTTTTTTTTTTGCTGTAATAAGGTCCACACAAGCTCAAAATACTTTCACATTTTACTCTAAAGCAATTTTTTGAAAATGATGGTTGCTAACAAGTGGCTAAATGGGACTAAAGAGGCTTTTGGCTCAGCTCAGTCACTTTTACAACCTCATTATGCTTATAAAAGCTCTTATAAACTATTCTAATTCAAACTTTCAGAGAAAATGTTTTAGATAAAGACTGAAAGAGTTGAAATTGTACGGCCGTTCTTTAGATTTTTGCTTCTGGCAACTGTATTTAGGTTTCAAATGCATAAAAGTTCATCTGTGAAAATGATCTTGATGGACTGAACGTGCAAATATAAATAATCCGACGGCCTGTAGGAGAAGGTTTTCATCGAGGGAACCAGCGTGATGCTAACTGCCGACTTTCCATCACTATATGTTGTTTTCGAGCTCTACTAGAACATGTTTTCATGCTTGAATGTTCATTATTCTCCATTGTTGCAGCTCCTCTCTTCTCAGGCTGTCAGTATCGCTCTGTTTAGTTCGTGTCTCTATGAAGCCCCGCCTTCTGAAAAGCACGATGTGCTCTGATTGGTCGGCTGGAGCGGCGTGCTGTGATTGGTCAACGGTTTCGAGCGCGTTTGGGAAATGTCCCGCCTCTTACCGTAACTGCCAGTTTCTGACTCAACCAAACCCCGTCCCTTTATTAAACCCCACATGCCTTGGGTGGGAATTATTTAAATGAGGAATATAGTGACGTGTTCGTTCCTGGAAGAAAACTCAAGACTACAACAGAAGCGTTTCAGGGAATTCAACTGCCTTTCCCTCTCTTCTCCCTTTGGACAAGAACTCCCTTTCAGACCTTTTTCATGCTCAAACAGTGACATTACACGCTAAAGAGAGTGAAAAAAGCATAACAGGACGGGCCTTTAAAGCATGAAATACATGAGACAACTTCATCAGCGTTCAGAACTGGAAGTGAAATGATCAAAGGTACATTTTCTTGCTCAGATGTCACACTTTCATAGACGCACTGGAGTTCTCGGTTGCATTTTATGTACTAACTTTGTTTGAAATGAGTTGTAGTAAAGATGGTAATGAAGCTCAGATGACAAAGACTATCCTGGCAAATCTGAGCACAGTTTGAGCTCTTCATTTGCTTCATTAATGTTTAGGAGAAACCACCAGAGCTGGGTGGGTCACTTTTAAAATGCATTTCACTACAGATTACAAAATACATGCTTTAAAAAGTCATTTGTAACGTATTTTGTTACATTACTCAAGTTTAGTAACTTCAACTAAATACTTTAGAATACTTTGGAATACTAATAAGTGTGGAACAAACACAAAAAAGGTCATTGTGAGTTTTTATCTCATAATTCTGACTTTTTCCCTCTGAATTGTGTGATATAAAGTTGCAATTGAGAGTTATAAAGTCAGAATTATGAGATATAAACTCACAATATTGAGAAAAGTCTGAATTATGAGATATAAACTCACATACTAAATTCACAATTGCAAGAAAAAAAGTCAGTATTGCAAGTTTAAATCTCCCAATTCTGACTTTATAACTTGCAATTGTGAGTTTAAATCTCGCAATTGTGAGAAAAAGAAGTCAGAATTGTGAAACACAAACTCACAATTGTGAGGGAAAAAAACAAATAGTGAGAAAAAGTCACAGTGACGAGTGAATTATAAAATGACTCACAAAACATGAAAACAGTGGAAAACATGAAACTGAACTGACATTGACATTAAAAATGACATTAAAACTCAAAGTAATCACTTTGGTAATCTAAAACACTTTTCAGATGGAACTGGAATCTGATTACCACCCATTTAAACAGTGACTCAAATGTTGTATTTTAAATACGTTACTAAGTTACTTGTATTTCGTTACTCCTCAACCCTGGAAACCACAGAGGCATTTTTTCTCTCTTAACAGTTTCTAGATTAATCACTTAAAACAGAAAACAGACAGATATGTGTAAAATACATCGGTCATACCTGAAACTGTGATGGCAGGCCATAGCAGAGCCTGGAATATGATGACCAGCATTCCCCTCATCGACTCCTGCAGGTAAAGACAACACGTCAGTCTGATATCACGGACAAAATCGTCTAGATCTGAAGCCCAGACAGAGCTGCTGGTGAGGTATGAGCGGGTCGGCTGATGTTCTGGTCACTGATGTCATGAGCCACAATGAATCAGCATCGAATCACTTCTTGATTTACAAACTCCACTCACTGAACCGGTCTACAGTAAGAACAGTTACAAAGCAGTTTTTTTGTGTTGTTGTTGTCAGTCAATTGTCACGTGACCTAACATGAGTCAGATCTGGGACGTCGATATCTGACCAGATGATTCAGTTCATTAGCCGATTCACATGTGGGACAAAACCTAAAGAGCCCCAGGAAGATTATCTCACAGTTTTAATACACCGACTGTCCTTCCTCAAAAACATCCATGTCTTTCTGAAGGAAGCAAGTTAGTCTCACTCGTATTTTCCCACTGCAATTTCCTAAACACACACACACACATAGAGTATATATACTATTTCGGTCTTTCAACTAGCAAATATTATATTTAATTGATCCTTCGCAAACAGTTTGATTGACAGGCGATCTGGCCAATCATATCAGGGGAGTAGATGAACGTTGGTGAACTTGAATCACGTCTTGAAACAACATTCCTTCTGATGTTCATTCATGTTTATTTGATGCTATAAATGAACTACTATGAAGAGATGATCTGTCACGACACATTAAACACACACTAGACGCGATTTATTGATTAAACTTCTTTAAAACATTACAATATGAAACTGTTTCATACGTTGTCAGTGTATTTTTCACGGCGTGAGAACATGATGTGTGGCTTGTCTTTGCGAAGGGTCAGTTACGTGTCATTTCTTTGTAATTATTAATGAAATTCACTAGTAATTTCTGAGTGAAAATTGTTCCTTTATTAACCCCCCATTAGATGAACTGACCGGTGACTTGAGTCAACTGCATTCTTCATTTTTGAGAATTGCGCAAAAAGTACCTTCCCAGACAGTAAGTGTAGATCATAAATAGACGTTTTATCTCATCTTTCAAAGAGTCATAGTGAGGAATGGTGATATTATCAAGCTCTGCTGGTGAGCATTTGCACGTTGGATTCCCCTTTGGTTACTATAGTTCACTTTACAGGGAAAAACTTGTGAGAGAGTGAGAAAAAACAAAACACTTACATAATGTCACTTATAATAAAATAGGGAGAGTGAGTAACCCGTGGGCAACCCGGAGTTAAGTGGGTGGCAAAACCTTTACATTTTTTTTTTTTTCAACCTTTGGGATGCCAACCCACGACTCTGCCACAAATATTTTCCATCCGGTGATGAACACAGATGGGTTTTCTGAAGATGATCCACTTTAGCATGAATGAGGAAATTCATACTTGTAGAGAAAAGCTTAGATCTTAACCAGACTAAACTACCAGGAATACTGTATATATGAACAGTCATACATTTAGAGTAAGATTTGCATTAGGGAAATTTGAAGAGAATATATGTCACTGTCTCTTACAAAAACTCTAAAGGAACTGCAAACAAAGTGTCAAAAAACACCCTTTAAGAGCCATTCTGGCCAACTAGCAGTTATCCAAAGGGTTAATTAGTTTTACTTTGTAGATTCAAATGATAAAAGTCTAAATTTTTATGACTTTAAAAAGTTACATAAATGTAAAAACTGATGTAAAAAATAAAACAGATGACACACTTGTAAAGTCCAAGCATTTTTCCCCTCAGTGGTTAAAGCTTTCTGAGCCTCTAAATACAGCATAACTACAGAAAATTATATACACAAGCAGTTTGTTTTTTTACAACCCTGACATTTTAATTCTTTGTGCACAAAACTGCCTCCTTTAAAGTGCATCCTATTTCAGAAATGCAGGTTGCAGCAAAACCACCTTCCACTCAAACCACAGGATGTTAAATTGCGAAATGTAAACGACAGTTTAAAATGGTCTGACTTTGAAATGACAGATTAAAACATAATATGATAAATTAAAATGAATAACTCTATGCTTCAACTCCATTTGCTACATACACCTATTAGCAGACATCGGATTATACACGACATTGCTTTCTTACTTACTTGCATGAGCAGACGCCTGTGACATGAGGATCTGTGTTTTGTTTATGAGGGATTGTGGAGAGGAACAGCTTTTGAAGCGCGTGAGTAGTTCCTCACTGGCTGCTGATTGGTTGCTCGCGGCGCGTTTCAAGTTATACAAGTCTCGCGGAAAAACTCCTGAATAATTCAGCCCTCAATTCAACTACACGATACCAAGAACGCGATGATTAAATCATCAATCACAGAATCCAGTAAACTATTACAGAGATCAACTCGTACATTCACTGATGTCATTAGATAGATAGATAGATAGATAGATAGATAGATAGATAGATAGATAGATAGATAGATAGATAGATAGATAGATAGATAGATAGATAGATAGATAGATATATTGGTAAATAGATAGATAGATAGATAGATAGATAGATAGATAGATAGATAGATAGATAGATAGATAGATAGATATATTGGTAAATAGATAGATAGATAGATAGATAGATAGATAGATAGATAGATAGATAGATAGATAGATAGATAGATAGATAGATATATTGGTAAATAGATAGATAGATAGATAGATAGATAGATAGATAGATAGATAGATAGATAGATAGATAGATAGATAGATAGATAGATAGGTAAATAGATAGATAGATAGATAGATAGATAGATAGATAGATAGATAGATAGATAGATAGATAGATAGATAGATATATTGGTAAATAGATAGATAGATAGATAGATAGATAGATAGATAGATAGATAGATAGATAGATAGATAGATAGATAGATATATTGGTAAATAGATAGATAGATAGATAGATAGATATATAGATATATAGATAGATAGATAGATAGATAGAAAGATAGATAGATAGATAGATAGATAGATAGATAGATAGATAGATAGATAGATATATAGATAGATAGATAGATAGATAGATAGATAGATAGATAGATAGATAGATAGATAGATATATTGGTAAATAGATAGATAGATAGATAGATAGATAGATAGATAGATAGATAGATAGATAGATAGATAGATAGATAGATAGATAGATAGATAGATAGATAGATATATTGGTAAATAGATAGATAGATAGATAGATAGATAGATAGATAGATAGATAGATAGATAGATAGATAGATAGATAGATATATTGGTAAATAGATAGATAGATAGATAGATAGATAGATAGATAGATAGATAGATAGATAGATAGATAGATAGATAGATAGATAGATATATTGGTAAATAGATAGATAGATAGATAGATAGATAGATAGATAGATAGATAGATAGATAGATAGATAGATAGATAGATAGATAGATAGGTAAATAGATAGATAGATAGATAGATAGATAGATAGATAGATAGATAGATAGATAGATAGATAGATAGATAGATAGATATATTGGTAAATAGATAGATAGATAGATAGATAGATAGATAGATAGATAGATAGATAGATAGATAGATAGATAGATAGATATATTGGTAAATAGATAGATAGATAGATAGATAGATATATAGATATATAGATAGATAGATAGATAGATAGAAAGATAGATAGATAGATAGATAGATAGATAGATAGATAGATAGATAGATAGATAGATAGATATATAGATAGATAGATAGATAGATAGATAGATAGATAGATAGATAGATAGATATATTGGTAAATAGATAGATAGATAGATAGATAGATAGATAGATAGATAGATAGATAGATAGATAGATAGATAGATAGATAGATAGATATATAGATAGATAGATAGATAGATAGATAGATAGATAGATATATTGGTAAATAGATAGATAGATAGATAGATAGATAGATAGATAGATAGATAGATAGATAGATAGATAGATAGATAGATAGATAGATATATTGGTAAATAGATAGATAGATAGATAGATAGATAGATAGATAGATAGATAGATAGATAGATAGATAGATAGATAGGTAAATAGATAGATAGATAGATAGATAGATAGATAGATAGATAGATAGATAGATAGATAGATAGATAGATAGATAGATAGATATATTGGTAAATAGATAGATAGATAGATAGATAGATAGATAGATAGATAGATAGATAGATAGATAGATAGATATATTGGTAAATAGATAGATAGATAGATAGATAGATATATAGATATATAGATAGATAGATAGATAGATAGAAAGATAGATAGATAGATAGATAGATAGATAGATAGATAGATAGATAGATAGATAGATAGATAGATAGATAGATATATTGGTAAATAGATAGATAGATAGATAGATAGATAGATAGATAGATAGATAGATAGATAGATAGATAGATAGATATATAGATAGATAGATAGATAGATAGATAGATAGATAGATAGATAGATATATTGGTAAATAGATAGATAGATAGATAGATAGATAGATAGATAGATAGATAGATAGATAGATAGATAGATAGATAGATAGATAGATAGATAGATAGATATATTGGTAAATAGATAGATAGATAGATAGATAGATAGATAGATAGATAGATAGATAGATAGATAGATAGATATATTGGTAAATAGATAGATAGATAGATAGATAGATAGATAGATAGATAGATAGATAGATAGATAGATAGATAGATATATAGATATATAGATAGATAGATAGATAGATAGATAGTTAGTTTCGTCTGTTTCTCTCCCAGGTCTTTCACAAGTTGTCCATCAGTTTCATTTTGGCCAACATGCAGAGACTTGGAAGGAATTTAGTATCATTTTACAATAATCCTCCTCAGATTAAAAAAAAAAAGAAAAAAGAGACCACAGAGACTGAAATGATACATAGAAATGAAGATCTGCCATCATTTACTGACATCTCTCACATGACTCTTCCTTCCTTTCTTTACTCTCATGTACTGAACGTTGTTTTTAGTTTTTATATTCTATTATGTGACATTAACAAAGATTACTGTAACAAATGTATTGTTAGTAAAATTACATGATTTTAATGTTCAGTTGAATTATTCATTTAAAGTTTAATAAGAAAATGTATTTCTTATTATCTTTGTGGCAGGTTCTTATGTTACTGTAATAATACTTATGTTCTTGTCTTCTTGTGACAGTAAAGAAAAAAAACGGGGAATTTTTTTCATATAATGCTCGAGGTGAAAACATGACAAAACATCTCATTTCAGCTGCGTTAAAGGTGCTCACGTAATGCTCATCTGCAGCTCGTGTAGCAGGAAAATTTTGGGTGTGATCATCTTCCTGCCAGTAGTAGATCAATTGAATTGCATCATAACGGTATGAATTTGATTGTCTGGGTTTCCCATTTCAATCCTGGGGACTCGTTCAGATCAGATATACATGCTTTAAGGAATTTCCATCAAGCGTGCCACACTAATCTGAGGAATTAATTAATGTGGATATTTTTGCTGAGTTTTTCCTTTTCCTTCTCGTAAAGACACCTGAAGTGTTTTTTTCAGGCTAGACCCGTTTGGAGGGCTCATGTTACATGTGTGTAGTTTACTGCGGACATGGGGGGAAAAAACCTTGGGATTTTAACACAAATCAAATATATGCATACAAGTCGACACTGAATTTAAACTAGCAATGTCCAGCATAAGAAAAGTGACCCTCGATTCAAATATTTTTATTAATAATTTTTTTTGTAAGTATATCGTCACTGTTATATTCCATTTAGTTCAGTGACTCTCGCTTGCTTACATTCATCACGTGTGTTTCTTTGTTTCTCCTGCACTGATCAGTCACCATGGATACTTCAATAATCATCACAGCTGTTTGTTTTTTAGTTAATCATCCCTGTGTGTTTAAGTTCTTCCCTGCTTCCTGTTCATGGTCGGTAGTTGTCTGTGCTTTAGCACACTGTTTTCGCTTATTTAATCTGAGTATTGTAATTATCCTTATAGGGCTTCGGACTTAACATTTGAGAGCGGTGGCGCTGGCGCCACAAAATTCTACAGAAGGTGGCGCTGTTTTTTTAAAAATCATAATTTAATCATATTACTATTCGTAAGTGCTGGTACTAATACATGTTTATTCATTGGAAATTTGACTGCAAAGCACTGAGTTTGAATTAACAGTAACGTGCAAAAACATATTCATATGGAAAATGTAAATATTGTATTCTTATTAAATGTACCGTACTGAGCTTCAGTGATTATTAAAAGAGCGCTCTTGCTTTCTGTGCAATTCAGTCACAAGTTTTTGTTTTTCATGAGACTTTTCCTAGCTGTCAACATATTAGGGTGCTTCTCTGCCGCCATCTAGTGGTAATTTCGTGTGTATGTGTGTGTTTTTTTTAAATGCTTGAATTTCACTCTCAAAGGTTGAAATGAACCCTGAAATTAATAATGTAAAAGCATTCGAGTATTTCTGCCACAATACCATGTAATCGTTGCTACATTAAATCCATAGTGATTTGTGGACAGGGGAGCATTGACTTATGTTTCTCCTGGTTTCAGCACTGTTTGATCTGATATCTGTGGTCGTAAACAGAGAATTCTGTGCTGAATTTGAATGCTTCTCTCTAGATCTAGATTAATTTTTACGGCAAATTCAAATGCTTTCTCACTGGATCTCCCAGCGGTGTGTACGGTGTAGTAAACAGCGTCACGTGATCGAGATCGGCACACGCACTGTCTATTATTGCTCAGTGCTGATAAACGGCACAGCTCAAACGAGTACCGCTGTTTTGTTTAACTTTCGTTTTGTTTGCCATTTGATGTTTCTCATATGAAACAAAAATGGCAGCTCTTATCAGTTGTGCAATGTGGTGGTAGCACCAGTACAACCTCTAACAAAATTTAGTCATAGTGGAGGATATAAAGGTCTGGGGCCCTCCCATCTTCGTCTTCTGTCCATCTAACGTTACAGAACAACTGATCCAAAATGGATTACCCTGCTAAGTTAACATTTACGGAGGAGTTCTGTCATCTTGCCATCACCTGCTCCTTCAAGTCACTGTTCTGGATCGGGGAAAATTACCTCTACCCCGTTGACTTCCCAGACACCACCGGCATGGACTGGAAAGAAGCTATCATCTGGTGTCCTGATCCAGGACACAGCCAGAGTCCGAATCACCACCTTCGGCCATGGAGCACTCGTGTGAGCCCCCTACTGATACTACCAGACAGAGGAGAAGAGGACAGAACTGACCCTCGCCCTGGAAGTGAAGCTCCATAATGAGTCTGAGCAGGGGTGTGAGCCCACGACATCAGCGGATGAGGGAGTCGTGACTACTGAAAATGAGGACTGGCTGATAAGACTTCAATGAGGAAATATTGACTCCCACCTGGAACCTTCATCATCGCGAAGCTCAGCCAGTTCTCCAGCCCTGCCACTGCCGGATGTCTACAGCCCTGTGCCGTCTCCGGGGAGTCCCTGTGACGTCAACCATGTTCCCTTTGCTCAATCTGGAATTTGTCTTGGCTCCTTCCACCTTGGACTCCACCCGAGACCCCGGACTTGCGGCTCCACCGGGTTCCCTCGTCCTGCCGGCTCCCCCTTGGTCAGACGTCACACCACTTCCGTCACGAACCGTCTGCTGCAATCCGTCCATCCACCTCTACGCCTCCAGCAGGTTCCACCTTCCCGTCAATCTCGCCTCCGTCACACCTGCTTCACTTCAGCCCTCGGTACTCTGGCTCCACCTTCGACGGTCGTCACATCAGTTGGCCCCCAGTATCAGCGACGTCGCTCACTTCGCCACGTCTCCATTAGTCGTCTCCCAGTTGTCGTCAGCCTCGACACCATCTGATTCGGTACTCCTCCCTCTCTCGGCTCCACCTGCGCTAGCAGATCATCTCAACCATTGCCGCCAAGGGATTCTCATCATCACGTCACTCCTCTATCATCTCCTGTCACCTCCCACTCATCCTGTTTTCATCCATTCGCCACCTCAGCGCTCTCCTCCAAAGCTTCCTCCCATATCTTCAGGCTGCCATACAAAGAAATTATGAACACATGCAAAAAAAAATCATTGTTGGGTTATTACAAACAAATATCCCATTCAGATTTTACTTTTGGCCACTACAAAGTACTTGTTATGCTGGTAATATAATGTCGTGTGATGTTTTAATTAAATTATGAAGATGCAACAGAGCATTTTCACTAATGCTCTCAGAATTCTTAGAGTTCTGATCTGAGTTCTTTTTCATGGAATTAGATCAAATGTTGCAATCTTTGGTTTCACCAGCAGCTAATGAAGCCAAGCAGTTTGAGAAACCGAGCAAGGGTTTTGTTGTCCGATTCTTAGAGATGCGCTGCGAATAAAAAAAGGAAGTGTTATATTTTACACTGATGCGATGACTAATATTTACTGTCAAGAATGAAGAGTAACTCACATTACAAAAACACAGAATGACAAATGGTGTATCCATGAACTGAATGACTGATGTGCGGTGTTTGTTGAGTCATTCAAGATGCTTGGTGTGAAGTTTGCTTGACTCTGTAATTCAATCCAATTGATGAAGCAGTTTAATTTCAGGGAAACTGATAATCATTTCTCTTTTTATCTTTCCAGTCAACTCAGTGGCTCAGTTGCCCTCATGTGTAGCTTGATGAGGAGGACAAAGGAGAGGAGATGCCAGAGGAGAATGACCAGGGCTGCGTTTCTCAAAAGTAGATCATACAGACCATTGCCACCAATGGTCTCTACGCTCACATTAGCCTTACGATGCTTTTGGGAAACGCTGATAGAAAGGCAACAGCAACTCAAATAAGCACTCGTGACAATTCTGCAGAAGAGCATCTCTGAACTCACAACACATCCAACCTTGAAGCAGATGGACTACAGCAGCAGAAGACATACCGGTGACACTCCTGTCAGATAAGAAGAGCCACCTGAGGCTTCCCGGCTCACCGACATTAGACAAGAAGACTGGAAAAATGTCTTGTCTATGAGTCTATGAGTTGGTAGACACGAACAAGCTAGATGGATTGCATCAGAACGAATGTGATTAAAAAACACAAACATAAATATGACAACCTACACAAGCGGTGCATTATTGTCTTGGATTAATTTCTTGGGATAGACAAGGGATCAAAAGAGTTGTGACGATCTGTGACGACTGCAGGATTTTTAGAGATCCAAGATGTGGAGCATCGGCTGCTTGAAATTGTGGCAATGCTATACTGGATTGTCCTTGTTAAATGAACTAATAAGTGAATAAATAAGCACACTTGTTGTTTCACGGTGAATGTTCAAGGTTTGCTTACACCTGGATGTTTGTGTTTTGTCTTTCACGAGTGCACGGTAAATCACATTGAACAAGAATCCGTGTAAATTGGCTTCAAGTTACTCACCTGTGGAAGCTTCTTCTAATTTGATGAACTGAAGTGTTGTCCTCTTAGTACCAATTGACCCTTCGCCGGCAGTTTGATTGACAGGCGATCTGACCAATCATAACCCCGAAAGCAGTCAGGGGAGTTAGTAGATTAACGTTGGTGAACTTGAAAAATTGTGTGTCCTCACGTCTTTCCACGCTTGAAACAACATTCCTTCTGATGTTCATTCATTTTTTAAAGAAGTTTAATGAAAAAACAGCGTCTAGTGTGTGTTTAATGTGTCGTGAAGCGATCATCTCTTCATACTAGTTCATTTATAGAATCAAATAAACATGAATGAACATCAGAAGGAATGTTGTTTCAAGCGCGGAAAGACGTTCAAGTTCACCGACGTTAATCTACTAATTCCCCTGACCGCTTTGATGGACAAAATGGTTTCGGGGTTATGATTGGTCAGATCGCCTGTCAATCAAACTGCCGGCGAAGGGTCAATTGCGTGATGATATCATGTTTCCAGCACCTTGTTGAATCTACAGTATGTCATGAAGAATTAAGGCAGATCTGAAGGCAAAAGGGGCTCAAACCCGATACTACTGATTATTATTAGGTAGGTTATAGGTGTTCCTAATAAAGTGGCCGGTGAGTGTTCTTTTCTCGCAGATTCTGAGGAACAATCAGACCATTACACTTCAGCAGGCAACAAAAGATACAGATCAAGTGGAAAACCAAAAACAAGAACATTACATTTGACATTTATTCATTTACCCACATGCTTTGTGACAAATGATGAAAAACAGAAGTATCTGAACCCAAAAGAGCCAACACCATTAGCAGTGCCATAACACCATTTCAAAAGAAAGCCAGAATAGTGTTCATCAAGAGAAGTGAAACTCCGGAACATAATAGGAGAAGGAGAAAGTGATTTTATTTATGTGAACGTCACTGAAATGATGCTAGAGTGTTTGGGTGGTTGCTAGGGAGTTCTGGGTGGTTGCTAGGTGGCAGAACCCATCCATAGTGTATACAATGTTCACAGGAACTTCAACAGTATTAATGCACTTTTTGTTTTAAATACTCTAGACATGTTTTAATGAGATCCATATCAGTTTGTCAAATCAGTAATACATCCTATTATATTGTTTTAGCCTAGCTGTGATTTGTGCCGCTGTTTTGGACAACCTCTTTTTATAAACATCAGAGGACTTCAGCTGAAAAGAAAAGACCTTTTATTTGTAATAATGTGCACTGATGAATTGAGAGTCAATAGATGAAATAGAGTCAATATTAAATTCATGTTCATACTTTTTATGATGCCTTTGTGTCCTTTTTGAAGCTTGTCTTCTTTATTCATAATAATTGCATGAGAGAAAGAAAAAAAAAGACCAGCACAGTCTTGTTTCCCAGAAGAACACAGTCATGTGGATTTGAAACAACATGAGGGTAAATGATCGCAGAAATTTAACTTTGAGTGAACTATCACTTTAAAATTGTTTCGTTTTAATGTAATGCTGCTTATCCGCACTAGATGGTGCTATTAAATCATATAATATTAGTTTACATTAAACTCTTAGTACAACCTGACTTTGCTGTAAAATACAATTCTCCATTTACAAAGTTTCATTTTTAAGAAAGAATATGCTGATAATGCATTTAAATAGCTATATATACAAATTAATTGTTCCACATGCAATGCAGTATAATGCATTCTATACAAAAACAAATATCTGATCATTCAAATGTCTGTCCATTTACACTTTTAGCCAAAGCTAAAAAAAAAAAAAAATTCTACAGGTTTAGCGCTAAATCAACCTGATTGGGGGGGCGGGGGGGGGGGGCAATATTTATAGGGATAACCTATATTATATTTCAAGATTTCAAGAGGTCTGATAAAGTCATCGGGGTAGATTAGATGGTTCCACAGTTTCAGGATAACCTTTTTTGCAGTAGTAAGGGCAGCGGACAGAATCCTCTTTTGATTGACAGACTGTGACAGCGAAGAATTATCCAACAAGAGAAAAAGTCCTCAGGAGATCAGTCAATAAATCCTGCACCGAGGACCAGAACACTTGCGCTGCTACATAGGTGACAAAAGGGGTTTTTGCCTTATAGAGTAGGTTTTTATAGGTTTTTTGGGGTTCTCCAAACAGAGTCCCAATGATAAGTTCTCTCTCCCAGAAGCCCTCAGACGGAATATTTGAGTACTGTCGTATACCACAAGTGATTTATAAATTATACTCACGATACCTCGAGAATCCATACTGGAATCTGTTCAGTTTATCATAGGATGAGGATAGTTTATACACCCTCAATGGGGTTTTTTTTTTTTTCTGAAGACTTTTAGAAATTCAAGAATTCACAGGAAAAGAATAAGGGCCTTAAATTCTCATCTGTGTAATTGCAATCTTCAGAGAGCAGGTCCGTGTTCACTTCCAGGCACTATAAGAACAGACAGACACAGACAATTTTAGTTGCCATATCCTACTGATATTTAATGTCCAAGAAGCAGGTGTAAGAATCCTCCAGACTTACTTGATCCACTGGTTTGTGAATCTTTCTTTTCCCTATGATCTTTAGACACTGTAGGGGGGAAAAACAAAGCAAAGCATAACTTGAGCTGAAGTGTTTAGAATTGTGTTATTGGTGAATACTTACTATTTGGTGGGTCATTTTTAATACTGTCCCGTCGTACAAGTGTGGAGCCACCAGAGCTTCCTTTTCTGCTCTTTCTATCTCCCACTTTTACATCAAGAGGTCTGCCTTTTTCGTCTTCATATACTATGAGTGGTAGTGGAACAAAACATGAGGAAGTTTCATCTGGGTTTTTTCTTTTTCACTTAAAATACATTATCTTAAAGGGATAGTTCACCCCAAAAAAAGTATTTTAAATGAAGATATATCATGACAGTAGCCATTGATGGTGGAAAAAATCTATAGTTTTCTATAGTGGAAAAAACAATGCTATGGAAGTCAATGGCGTCCGTCAATTATCTGGTTACTAAAACTCTTCAAAATATCTTTTAAGCAAGAAGCTCATACATGTTTGGGACAACGAAAGTGTGAGTAAATGATGACAAAATTTGAATGGGTGAACTATCACTTTAAAGGGGATATATCTGTAAGAACTTTCATGTAGTAATTGTTTTTTATTGCTAATGCGTGACAAATGTAACGAAACTTAAAACACAAGACCTTCTGCCGACTTCCTAGAAAGCCTGTAAACTACATTTTTGCCAGGAAAATCCACAGGATGTGATTATTACGCACGCTGCCTAGAGCCTCAATGCTGTTCAATGACGCATGAAATTGTAAGACTGAAAATATCCAAAGATATTTTAAAAATGAACAAAGACATTGGCTTTGCTTTTAGTTTCAGTCCCCTCTCACAAGAGCCATTTGGGAACACACACAGGAACTGATAGTGATCAAGGCCTGTCCCAAACCGTCCCATACCGGCGTGATCAAAAAGATCTTAAACTAGATGGAACTAGATTAAATATTTTGACTGTTGCGATTCCAAATCGGTTTAATGACCCGTAACTCTGCCTGAGTATCGGACAAGTGTTCACTGTTGGCCAGAGGAGAACTAAGCCTGGTTTCTCCCGAGGTTTTTTCTCCATTTTGTTGGAGTTTTGGTTCCTTTGGCTTGCTTAAGTTGGGGACACTTGCTTAATATTCAGCAGTGTTTTTGGTGTCGTTGTATGTGAACTGAGCTGAGCCGGACGATTACGTCACTGTTTTCTGCAGTGCTGATATACATAAATTAACTAGACTAATAACTACTGATATTTGCAACGGAATGAATCAATAATATATAGAATAAGCTGCACAATGACACCATTTTCTTATTAATGTAAAGCTGCTTTGCCACAATTTGCATTGTAAAAAGCGCTATATAAATAAAGATGACTTGACTGGTAGGTCAGATGCCTGTGCATCGGGGGTCAATGAATTGTCACACCTTTAGTACAGTGGGGGAAGTTTTACTTCTGATTGGTCAGTTTGAATGTCTCACATTTGGGTTTCAGTCACATGGTCAAGGAAAAGGATAAAAGAAGATCAACAGTTGATCTCTCTCTTCTTTTACACTCTCTTCTTTTGACTCTCTGCTCTCCTACTTGGTCTCTCTCTCTCTCTCTCTCTCTCTCTCTCTCTCTCTCTCTCTCTTTGTCTTTCACTCTCTATCTATCTCTCAGGTAACTTTTTACATATATGCTGGGTATGATTAATGGTATAAGTTTTTTATCATCTCATCTATTTTGTAATCATTTCAAGTCTAACCATAAACCAATATATTGTCATTAAACTCTTTCACCACAAATGATGTGCTAACTAGTTCTGATTTGGTATTAACTTTGATATGTTACCTATTGCAATATAATATTGTCACATTATAGCAACGCTCTCCCACATATTTAGCTATCATAACTGCGCTTATTTCCTTCAATGGTATAAGTAGCAGTGGGTGGTAATAGACAAGAAATATACAGTTTTCTACCATCTTACTGATTTTTATTAATATTTCTTAAGTCATTCGGCAATCCTGCCGATTGGTTTTACAAAAAAAAAAAAAAAAAAAAAAATGGAATGGTTTTCTGAGGCTTTCCAGCTTCAAAAAGGACACAAAATCACCACAAAAGTATATTTATAGTCCATATAACTCATGTGGTATATGTAAGTCTTCTGAAATACTTGCGTATTAACAGCAATATGATACATAATACATTCTACTTAATATGAAACAACATTTCTGTTCGTGACTTGTGCTGCAAACTCGTTTATGAGGATTATATAATGTTTAAAAGGACTACACTTTGAAACCTTAAAATGAATCAAATTTCTGTAACGTTAATTGTTTAACAATTTAGTCATATTTAGTTTGTTTGCTCGTTTTCTCCTGCAGCGACCGACAGATACACCGAAGCACAAGATAAATTCACAAATCACATCAATTTTATTTGTTCGCTGTTGTACGAAACAGAACCAAATTCAGCCCTTTATCCATCAATCTTCATTTTCATTCTCAGCAGTGACCGTCATGTCTGTCCATTATGTTTCATTCTTTTAACGTTCTGTATAAAATGATTATGTTTGGGTTCGGGATGGGGTTTAGGGATCTTACATTTATCTACAAAACGATAAAAGGGAAATTATACATATATCTTTATGACATGAAAAATTTGAAAATATTTTATATTTTTTCGCTGTAAGTATTTTTACGTTTTATTGCTATAAATACGTCAATATTGGACGTTTCAGCACAAAATGTACGTTTTGTGTATTTGAAAGTTACGTATTAATACCTACGTATTAACAATGAGACCAGACTGGATGATCACACTCAAAAGAAAGATTTTTTTTTCTGACAAATCAGACATGCCATGAATGATGCAGTTTAGGGCAGATATAAAGATTTTCAGTGCACAAAATCTACGATATCGACCTCAGAAGATTTGAATAAGTTGTATGGACTTTTATGACGCCTTTTCATTATTTTGAAATTGGTTAATTACTTCTTTTTTTTTTACATCTGACAAATGTTTACTTTTCAGAAATGTCTTATTTAGTTTAATTAAGGGTAATTTTCATAAAAGTGGAGATTATGGATAGTGAAAACACTTACAAGGAGGGGACGTCAACTCCACGCTGCTAAGTCGCTCATGTTCTGATCCACTGGTTACATGCTGTGTTCTCTCTTCATGCTCTTCTTGCATGTCTTCTCTATCCAGATCTCCTTGTAGTCCATCCAAATCTGTGGGCAGATTTTTATCTGTTGCCTCCACCTGCTTAATACTCTGTGTGTCTCTGTCATCTGCCGCCATCAGTTTCTGCTCTAGCTCACACTTCTTTGCCTTGAGTTGCTCAACCTCTTTTTGCAGCGTCTCAATATTGTTCTTCAGCTGATTCACATTTTTAATGAAAGCATAAATCTCATTTCCATGATTCGTTTGAGAAGACTCTAAATTGTTTTTCAGCTCTTCAACAATTAGAGATAATATATTTTTCAAGGATTCCTCAAAGTCTTCACAAGCCTCTAAATCTTTAATCAATGAATTCTTAAGAGCACTTGTACTGTCTTTGGATTTTAAGCCTATTAAAGTTTCAATCATGTGACATTTAAAAGATTCTTGCTTTTCTAGAGAACGCTGTAGTTTATTGTTAATTTGTACTTCCTTTTTGATCGTTTCAGCAAAGTCTTCTGCATACCGTTCATTCATGATTCTGATCTTCTCTGTTAATTCAGTCAGTTTTTTCTCATGCTGTTCTTCTTTTTGCTTTTCCCATGATAAAAATGCGTTTTTAAATGACGACTGAATAAAGAATGAGGATTCCTTGTTTCGTGTCTTATTTTCTATTATTCTGAACAGGTTCTGAACACTATCGTCATTGTCCTTCAAAAAGCTTGTCTCACGCTCATTGACTCCGCTGATTCCTGTCGGTTCAGTTCCAATGATAGTTGAGAGAACATAGTCTGAGGCCTCTTCACCAAACACTTCAATGACTGTATTTAAACATTTCTCCCAAGTTGCTTTCCTGTTGTCAGCAACTATCAAAAATGCATGAGGCCCAGGAAAGACCTGTAATGCACAATGTACCATGTCATCTTTGATTGATTTGTCTTTTGAGATGCAAAGCCATGATGCCAAGAGACTCTTCCTGGTGTAGGGCACTTTCACCACAGAGATCTTTCTGCCAAACACATGACCCTCTCTGGGCCATAATTCAGAATCAGGTCTTTCCTCTTTTTTCCTAAGAATGATGTCACATGCTCGATCCATTAGATCTTTATCCTCTCCAAGTATAATAAATCGGAGCTCTGTAGTGGAGCCAGTGGATGTTATGAATGTGTCATCTGCAGAGGGGCAGGAGGTAAAACTGTATTATATTTGTTATTTATATATATATATATATATATATATATATATATATATATATATATATAAACATAAATTGAAATTGTTTCAAAATTTGTTTCTGCTCATAGTACCTTTTATAATAACTAGGTTCTCAACCTGTGGCCCGTCACAAATGCAAATGCGACCCACGATATGCCGACCATATTTAAAAAATAACTTCCAGTTTTACAGTTTATTTTTGTTTTTAAATTAAATTAAAATAAATTAAATGAATATAAGTTTGAACTATGATGTTTTTGTCATGTAAATTCAGTTTGGTGACCATTTATTATTTTCAGACATGGGCAGACCTATGCCTACTGAATAGCCTATTCGGTTAACAAACACTTACAAGCGTGCGCTTTGGGAGAATTCCAATGGTAGCCATTATCATTTTTGTAAATATTAGGGATCAAAATGACAAATTTTTTATTAGAGGAAAAAAACACATTGCAAGGACATAACATAAAACCTAATTGGTTTTCATTGATGACATCATATGTAAATTGACGGCCTGTGAGACTTTACTTGAACCATAGTGCGGCCCACTGAGGAAAAAAGGTTGAGAACCACTGCTTTAGATGGTGTGTAGGCAAAATCATGTTTCTCTATCACACCATAATCATCTAAAATTTAATTTCATGTTTTATATTGTCTTTAATCTTGTATTTTAATCTTAAAACTTTTAACACAATCGTAAAATGCAAAGTAACTTGAAAAGACATTTAGTCATAAAATGTAAAATATAACTTACATTGTGGTGTGTTTCTACATTCCTCTGCTGGAAAAAAAAGATATTAAAGGGGTGGTTAATTATGATTTCCCTTTTTTAACTTTAGTTGGTGCGTAATGTCGCTGTTTGATCAGAAACAACATCTGCAAAGTTACGACGCTCAAAGTTCAATGCAAAGAGAGATATTTTCTTTTACATAAATCTGTGTTTAAGAACTACAACAAGCTTCTTCCTGGGTTGGTGACATCACAAACCCCAACATTTACATAAACCCCGCCCCCGAGAACACTCAACAAAGGGGGCGGGGTCATGTTGGGCTGCTTTAGAGAAGAGGAAGAGTTGTTGTAGTCGAGTGTTGTTGATGCCGTCATTTTACGCCGGACTGCTTCACAAACGAGGGTCGATTCAAGGAAAAAGATGAACATGACGACACATGCTAGTGACGAGTTGATCAACTCCACAGCAACGACATCAATTTATCCACTAACCGTTCAGAAACGGCCCGTTTCATTCTCAAAGTTGTAACTTATAGGGGCTGAAGAATTTCAGCAATTTATCATAAATATTATTGTTTTAATTTCAATTAACAGAAAAAACAATACATTTCTAATTTAAAAAATAACTCCTATGGCTGCAACATTTTCATTTTTTTTTTTTTTCATCATTTAGCAGACGCTTTTATCCAAAGCGACTTACAAGGGGAGCAATTAGGGGTTAGTTGTCTTGCTCCAGGACACTTTAGTCATGGTATTGAAGGTGGAGAGAGTGCTGGTCATTCACAATCCCCACTTTCAATTCCTGCCGGTGTGGGAATCGAACCAGCAACTTTCTGATTACAAGCCCGACTCCCTCACCACTAGGCCACGACTACCCCATTGTGATATAATGAATATTCAATAACAATTTGAGTATTTTAGTATGCAATACACATTTTATGAAAGTGAAAGTAACATGACATGAAGGCCAAGTATGGTAACCCATACTCAGAACTTGTCCTCTGCTTTTAACCTATCGAAACTAGTGCACACACATTAGGAGTAGTGAACGCACACACACACACACGTTCGTTTTGCTATCAAAGTGAGGACATTCCATAGGCGTAATGGTTTTTATACTGTACAAACTTAACCCTCACAGAAAACATTCTGCATTTTTACATTTTTAATAAATACTTGTTTAGTGTGTTTTTACAGCTGTTTGAAAAGTGGGGACATATGAAATGTCCTCATATTTCACGTTTAATTTGTAATACCAGTGTCATACTCATGTCATTATACACATTTGTGTCCTGATATGTCACAAAAACACACTCACACACACACACACACACATATACACACACAATGAATTAATCGATAATTAATTAGTTTGACCAGATACAGAAATGCTGACAGACAATATAGCACAGGTGTAAGAATGCTTACCCTCACCGAGTAGACCTGCACAGATGTAAATATAAAACATAAAAATATTAAATATTTTTTAAACTCTTTATTAAATTAACGTACCAATGAAAATAGTGTAATTTTGCTGAGTTTTACTTACTGCGTGATTCTGAATCTTTACATTGCAGTGCTAAAAAACACACATAAGATTTGTTGTTCGTGCATGCAGGGTTTACCACATTCATTAAACATGCTTAAACCTCACAAGAACTGTAAATGTTTGAACTGAGAGGCACAGTTTATAACAGAAAATCATTTACAGTACACACTTCACAATCAGAAATAGGATGTACATCAATAAAACTGATTATTGATCAGTGATATCGAAAGCATTACCTCGGTAAGGTATCGACGCCATCTCGTTTGGTATGACAAGTCCCTCAATATATTATAAGGAGGTTAAAACAGAAGCAGACACTATATCCCTACAAAAGAGAACTGGAGTCCGATTCACGATAAATTCAGACAGAAAAATCTGTATGACCGAACTGTGTGCACTGCATGCCTGTAACCCCCCCTGTAACCTGTAACAGGAAAATGCTCTCTTGCAAATGAGAGATGTTATACGGAAGTGCTAACCACAGAAAGAGTCTAAATCAACAGTTGATAAAAGAGCGGAAGTGATTGGATTACAGTATCAAATCAAGATGCATTTACTGGACAAGTACAGTGATATCAGATGTTGTGTTTTCTGGACAAAAAAACAAAAAAAAAAATATATATAATAAAAAGCAAAATTATCTGCCAATGTGGTTAGAAAAATAATCTGGTTTCCATTTGAATTAGTTTTAGTATTTCAACCACAAGTAGTGCAGTTCTTCAGTTACTCAGGCATGTGACTGACAAAGGACAAGTTTAACAAGACAGATATGGCACATCTTGAGTCTCACAAGAAAAAGCATGAGTTAACACCAAAGGTTGTTTGATCTCCAAGACAGAGATCCAAAACAGACCTTCTTACTGAATACCTTTGTTGGAACTGAAATCCTCTATACAGCTCTGGAAAAAATTAAGAGACCACTGCAATTTTTTCTTAAATCAGCATCTCTACAAGTATGGAAGCCATTCCATTCCAGTGTCTGTTGAATTCCAACACAGGCACACCTCATTCTACGGAATGAGGTGCTGATTAGGTGATCACCTGAACCAAATCTTATTTAATGAGGAAAAGTATAAAAAAACACTTCTGTGGTCATCACTGTCCTCTTGCAGTAGGACCAGCTGGGTGGCAAAAACAGTGCTAGTAGTAATCAAAAGTATTTAGAATCAAAAAATAACTATTGACCATGCCAAAAAAGTTGAAAAGGAATGTTTTGAGTGAGGAAAAGAAGGGTTCAATTCTGGCTTTACTGGGAGAGGGATACAGTGAGCGTCGGGTTGCTTCCATCCTTAAAATTTCAAAGACGGCGGTTCATAAGAACAAGGTCAAGCAGCAGACATTGGGGACAACAAAGCTACAGACCGGCAGAGGGTGAAAACGACTCTCCTCTGACCGGAATGACCGCCAACTCATTCGAATGTCACTCAACAACCGTAGGATGACATCAAGTGACCTACAAAAAGAATGACAAAAGGCAGCTGGGGTGAAGTGCACGGCGAGGACGGTTCGAAACAGGCTCCTAGGGGCAGGGTTGAAGTCGTGCAAAGCTAGAAAAAAGCCCTTCATCAATGAGAAGCAAAGAAGAGCCAGACTGAACTTTGCAAGAGACCATAAGGATTGGACTGTAGAAGAGTGGAGTAAGGTCATCTTCTCTGATGAGTCCAATTTTCAGCTTTGTCCAACACCTGGTCGTCTGATGGTTAGACGGAGGCCTGGAGAGGCCTACAAGCCACAGTGTCTCGCACCCACTGTGAAATTTGGTGGAGGATCGGTGATGATCTGGGGGTGCTTCAGCAAGGCTGGAATCGGGCAGATTTGTCTTTGTGAAGGACGCATGAATCAAACCACGTACAAGGTTGTCCTGGAAGAAAACTTGCTTCCTTCTGCTCTGACAATGTTCCCCAACTCTGAGGACTGTTTTTTCAGCAGGACAATGCTCCATGCCACACAGCCAGGTCAATCAAGGTGTGTATGGAGGACCACCAGATCAAGACCCTGTCATGGCCAGCCCAATCTCCAGACCTGAACCCCATTGAAAACCTCTGGAATGTGATCAAGAAGAAGATGGATGGCCACAAGCCATCAAACAAATCCGAGCTGTGTGAATTTTTGCACCAGGAGTGGCATGAAGTCACCCAACATCAATGTGAAAGACTGGTGGAGAGCATGCCAAGACGCATGAAAGCTGTGACTGAAAATCAGGGTTATTCCACCAAATATTGATTTCTGAACTCTTCCTAAGTTAAAACATTAGTATTGTGTTGTTTAAAAATGAATATGAACTTATTTTCTTTCCATTATTCGAGGTCTGACAACACTGCATATATTTTGTTATTTTGACCAGTTGTTGCTTTCGGCAAATAAATGCTCTAAATTACAATATTTTTATTTGGAATTTTGGAAAAATGTTGTCAGTAGTTTATAGAATAAAACAAAAATGTTAATTTTACCCAAACAGATTCCTATAAATGGTAAACCCAGAGAAACTGATCATTTTGCAGTGGTCTCTTAATTTTTTCCAGAGCTGTATAGCTAAGAGTAGGGACATACCAAACCGACACCAAAGAACTAGTGCTGATGACAGCCAATGGTAAGCAGCTGGCAAATGTCTACTTATCAATTTCCACCTCAATTCCTTTCTCGTGTGGAACCTCACAACTAAGTGCCTAATCATACACGCAGCAAGCCAGATCTTCCTAATTTTTCACCTGCACCTTACATTACATTCACATTTGGCAGACACTTTTATCCAAAGCAACTTACAAGGGGAGCAATTCGTTGTTTCATGCCTTGCTCAAGGGCACTTTAGTATCAAAGGTGGAGAGAGTGCTGTTCATTCACAATCCCCACTTTCAATTCCTGTCGGCATGGGAATCGAACCAACAAGGCCAACTCCATATCACAGCATGGGGAAATTCACACAATTAAGTCTTGACACACACTTGTAGATGCACGCAGACCAATCACACAAACGGAAACCCCAGCAGACACAAACAGTTTGACTACATTTCTACAGGTTTGCATGGTCCTCTCTTATTTCAATATTTCATTGATGTTTAAAATGTTTTGAGGGTTTACACCCAGTTTCTTCTGTGTGCAATAAGAAATATTCTGCCGCATCACATTTGAACAAAACAAATTTTGACAAAACAACTATTTTCATTATTTATTGAGTTTTTTAGTTATTAGTTTTTGTAAAGACTATGTCACAGCACATTTGTGTGCATGGCTTCGTCGTAGAAGAGTCCGGGTCCTGAATTGGCCTGCCTGCAGTCCAGATCTTTCACCTATAGAGAACATTTGGCGGATCATTAAATGGAAAATACGATCACGAACTCTTCTGGAAACCTACATCAGGCAAGAATGGGACCAAATTCCAACACCAAAACTCCCAAAACTCATAACCTCGATGCCCAGACGACTTCAAACTGCTGTAGTAGGCAGCCAAATTTGTGGATAAAAGTGTAAAATTTCTCAGTTTAAACATTTGTTATGTTATCTATGTTCTATAGTGCATAAAATATTGACTCGTGTGATTTGAAAGTTTTCATTTTATTCAAATTTAAAAAAACATCCCGACTGAAACGTTGCACGTGCGAAAGAGAACGTCCGCGCACATCCAAATAAACGTCTTTTAAATGCAAAACTGATTTTCGTTCGCTCGAAATACTTTCTTATTTGCGAGACGAACATTTCTCCTCAATGTGCGCACGAAATGCCCTTTTGCACGCTCAAAATATGATCTTGCACATGCAGAATTGTAGCAGAAACGTAACCCCATAATGGATCAGCTGAACAGGGCGGGTTTTTATTTCTCATCTCCATAAATATATGTAATAGTACAGGTAATGCAAGGGCTAGAAATCAATTTATCCTTTGCTGAGACTTCATCTTTGGCTTAAGCATCCCTTTCAATAATGACATTATCCTGCATGAAATGACAATATTGGTGGCAGAACAGCAGTTCAAACTGCAGTACAGTATTAGAATGATGCAGTCTGTGATGTTCATTCGTCTATTATTTTGGTTTGTGTCAAAGTACTAAGAAAAAAAATACATAGTGCTTGACAATATTGATTCAAGCTGAAATAGCTTTATCCAACAGTTTTTGCTAGAAAATTAGAATACACATTAGAATCAATCAGGCACATCAGAACTGATTTTAACACCACTAGTTTGAGTTTATAGACAACCAAAAAATTCAACATTAAAAATCAGATCATAACACTGTTATGATGTAAAACCTCTCTGCTACAAAACAATATAATGAAACTTCAAAAGGAAGGAAGAAAGGAAGTTCAATGAAAGAATTATATATAGTACCTATATTAGTACCTAAATAGTATATATTAGTATTTACAAAGAGTACCACCTTGTGACCGCTTTTGTGCCTTTTTCTGAGAGAGTACGGCTAAAAAGGGTTTATAGTATGAATATAGTTTTACTAAGTCTTCATATTGTAAGAAAAAACGATGAGGACATTGAAGATCATGTTTATTGCAGCAAAGCACACTTTGGCTTCCTTGGCATCACTCTTACTGTAAATGAAATTGCTCCTGTTGACATTCTGCTGTGGTCTTTATGTTAATGAAGTTGTGACACATCATTGACACAGATGGTTCTCTGTGTCCCACACCCATTCTACAATTGACAATTAATTTGCTCAGGATGTGATCAATCCGAAAAGTACATAAACAATATAACAGTTGACTTTCTTTTTTTGATAAATAAGCCATTTTGGGGATGAGCTCAATCTAAAATATACTTTGGAGTCGGGCAGAATACAATTTCTTACAATATAGCCTTCATAAAGTGCATATCTTCTTCTTCTCCATGACACGAAACAGATAACTACATCCGGTAATCCCTCTTTGGCTAAACAGACTGCTGATACAAAGCAATAACAACAGATGTAAAAATGTGTAAAACAAAAGCAGCATCAAACATGGTTCAGAAAACACCACTATACACATAACAAGACAAGAGTTTTTTTGATTGTCCAACCAAATATAATAATGAAACAATGAAAATTTCAAGAACATAAGTATCTGTAATAATAGATAAAGTTTAATAACAAGTTTAGTAACTTCATCTAAATACTTTAGAATACTTTGGAATACTAATAAGTGTGAAACAAACACAAAAAAGGTCATTGTGAGTTTTTATCTCACAATTCTGACTTTTCCCCTCAGAATTGTGTGATATAAAGTTGCAATTGCGAGTTATAAAGTCAGAATTATGAGATATAAACTCACAATATTGAGAAAAGTCAGAATTATGAGATATAAACTCACAATATTGAGAAAAGTCAGAATTATGAGATATAAACTCACAATATTGAGAAAAGTCAGAATTATGAGATATAAACTCACAATATTGAGAAAAGTCAGAATTATGAGATATAAACTCACAATATTGAGAAAAGTCAGAATTATGAGATATAAACTCACAATATTGAGAAAAGTCAGAATTATGCTATATAAACTCACAATATTGAGAAAAGTCAGAATTATGCTATATAAACTCACAATATTGAGAAAAGTCAGAATTATGAGATATAAACTCACAATATTGAGAAAAGTCAGAATTATGAGATATAAACTCACAATATTGAGAAAAGTCAGAATTATGAGATATAAACTCACAATATTGAGAAAAGTCAGAATTATGCGATATAAACTCACAATATTGAGAAAAGTCAGAATTATGAGATATAAACTCACAATATTGAGAAAAGTCAGAATTATGCGATATAAACTCACAATATTGAGAAAAGTCAGAATTATGAGATATAAACTCACAATATTGAGAAAAGTCAGAATTATGCGATATAAACTCACAATATTGAGAAAAGTCAGAATTATGAGATATAAACTCACAATATTGAGAAAAGTCAGAATTATGAGACATAAACTCACAATATTGAGAAAAGTCAGAATTATGAGATATAAACTCACAATATTGAGAAAAGTCAGAATTATGAGATATAAACTCACAATATTGAGAAAAGTCAGAATTATGAGATATAAACTCACAATATTGAGAAAAGTCAGAATTATGAGATATAAACTCACAATATTGAGAAAAGTCAGAATTATGAGATATAAACTCACAATATTGAGAAAAGTCAGAATTATGCTATATAAACTCACAATATTGAGAAAAGTCAGAATTATGAGATATAAACTCACAATATTGAGAAAAGTCAGAATTATGCTATATAAACTCACAATATTGAGAAAAGTCAGAATTATGAGATATAAACTCGCAATATTGAGAAAAGTCAGAATTATGAGATATAAACTCGCAATATTGAGAAAAGTCAGAATTATGAGATTTAAACTCGCAATATTGAGAAAAGTCAGAATTATGAGATTTAAACTCGCAATATTGAGAAAAGTCAGAATTATGAGATATAAACTCACAATATTGAGAAAAGTCAGAATTATGAGACATAAACTCACAATATTGAGAAAAGTCAGAATTATGAGATATAAACTCACAATATTGAGAAAAGTCAGAATTATGAGATATAAACTCACAATATTGAGAAAAGTCAGAATTATGAGATATAAACTCACAATATTGAGAAAAGTCAGAATTATGAGATATAAACTCACAATATTGAGAAAAGTCAGAATTATGAGATATAAACTCACAATATTGAGAAAAGTCAGAATTATGAGATATAAACTCACAATATTGAGAAAAGTCAGAATTATGAGATATAAACTCGCAATATTGAGAAAAGTCAGAATTATGCTATATAAACTCACAATATTGAGAAAAGTCAGAATTATGAGATATAAACTCGCAATATTGAGAAAAGTCAGAATTATGAGATATAAACTCACAATATTGAGAAAAGTCAGAATTATGAGATATAAACTCACAATATTGAGAAAAGTCAGAATTATGAGACATAAACTCACAATATTGAGAAAAGTCAGAATTATGAGATATAAACTCACAATATTGAGAAAAGTCAGAATTATGAGATATAAACTCACAATATTGAGAAAAGTCAGAATTATGAGATATAAACTCACAATATTGAGAAAAGTCAGAATTATGAGATTTAAACTCGCAATATTGAGAAAAGTCAGAATTATGAGATATAAACTCACAATATTGAGAAAAGTCAGAATTATGAGATATAAACTCACAATATTGAGAAAAGTCAGAATTATGAGATTTAAACTCACAATATTGAGAAAAGTCAGAATTATGCGATATAAACTCACAATATTGAGAAAAGTCAGAATTATGAGATATAAACTCACAATATTGAGAAAAGTCAGAATTATGAGATATAAACTCACAATATTGAGAAAAGTCAGAATTATGAGATATAAACTCACAATATTGAGAAAAGTCAGAATTATGAGATTTAAACTCACAATATTGAGAAAAGTCAGAATTATGAGATATAAACTCACAATATTGAGAAAAGTCTGAATTATGAGATTTAAACTCACAATATTGAGAAAAGTCAGAATTATGAGATATAAACTCACAATATTGAGAAAAGTCAGAATTATGCGATATAAACTCACAATATTGAGAAAAGTCAGAATTATGAGATATAAACTCACAATATTGAGAAAAGTCAGAATTATGAGATATAAACTCACAATATTGAGAAAAGTCTGAATTATGAGATTTAAACTCACAATATTGAGAAAAGTCAGAATTATGAGATATAAACTCACAATATTGAGAAAAGTCAGAATTATGAGACATAAACTCACAATATTGAGAAAAGTCAGAATTATGAGATATAAACTCACAATATTGAGAAAAGTCAGAATTATGCGATATAAACTCACAATATTGAGAAAAGTCAGAATTATGAGATATAAACTCACAATATTGAGAAAAGTCAGAATTATGAGATATAAACTCACAATATTGAGAAAAGTCAGAATTATGAGATATAAACTCACAATATTGAGAAAAGTCAGAATTATGAGATGTTGTTCTCTTCTGCGTTCGTAAAACCTTATGGGTCCTGTTCAGACTTACCCTGCAGAATTCTTGTGACAATCAGTTCTGTGCAATCATGGTCCGTTCAAGGAGTAGCTAGGTATTAGACACTGATAAAAGGACAGACAGACAGACTGATTAACTGACTATCACTGGTGTCAAAAGTATTCACATTCACTACTCAGGTAGAAGTATAGATAATAGGGTTTAAAAAGACTTCTGTAGAAGTTGAAGTACACAGTAAAAACCCCAGAGTTAAATCAGCTCTGCTCAGACAACATTTGGTCCCTCTATAAATAGTGTCAAAGTCACACTCTTCAGAGATTGAATGTCTTTTATCTTCAGTTGATTTCATCAGTTCTAGTTCTTGTGTTTCTCTTTTCTTCAGTGATTCTGCTTGTTAACAGCAGGTGTTCATCAATAATGTTCAATCATCGCTTAATTATCTCATTAACTTCAACTCTGCTTCAGTGTTACTTTAACACTATTTATAGAGGGACCAAATGTTCTCTGAGCAGAGTTGATTTAACTCTGGGTTTTTACTGTGTATCAACTCAAGCTTTTTACTCAAGTAAAAGTGTAAAAGTACTGGTTTCAAAACTATTTAGGTCGTGCCACAGGGATCTATTGTGCACTACCCCACCTCCTCAAAAAACATGTTTCTAAAGGCCATAATGACTATAAAGAAAAATTCTTCCAGGTACGGCCAGTGGTGTATATGGTTTGGCCTCCTCGTTGGTGCTTGGTTGGGACATTTCGCTCGAGTTCTCTTCTTGAGTCTCTACCACGGACATCTTCGTACTTGGCTACACACGTGTGCTATGTCCAGTGTTGGGGGTAACATTAATGAGTTACAAAGTTAGTGTAGCCACTAACGCTAATTTATACAAACGTCTCTCTACCGAACTACCTACTGTAGCTTAATTTGCGGAGGACGAAGAGAAAGCACCCGTATAATAAATGAGCCAGTAGTGGAGAAATAATACTCTTTTTTGAGTTATGTGACATGATTTGTGTCATGTGGAGGTGCGATGGATCGCGTACAAACCAATAGGCAGGGCTGGGTATGTTACTTTTAAAATGTATTTCACTACGGATTACAAAATACATCGTTTAAAAAGTAATGAACAAACACAAACAAACACAAAAAAGGTGATTGCAAGTTTTTATCTCACAATTATGACTTTTTCCCTCAGAATTGTGTGATATGAAGTTGCAATTGTGAGTTATAAAGTCAGAATTATGAGATATAAACTCACAATATTGAGAAAAGTCAGAATTATGAGATTTAAACTCACAATATTGAGAAAAGTCAGAATTATGAGATATAAACTCACAATATTGAGAAAAGTCAGAATTATGAGATATAAACTGACAATATTGAGAAAAGTCTGAATTATGAGATATAAACTCAGAATATTGAGAAAAGTCAGAATTATGAGATTTAAACTCACAATATTGAGAAAAGTCTGAATTATGAGATTTAAACTCACAATATTGAGAAAAGTCAGAATTATGAGATTTAAACTCACAATATTGAGAAAAGTCAGAATTATGAGATATAAACTCACAATATTGAGAAAAGTCAGAATTATGAGATTTAAACTCACAATATTGAGAAAAGTCAGAATTATGAGATATAAACTGACAATATTGAGAAAAGTCAGAATTATGAGATATAAACTCACAATATTGAGAAAAGTCAGAATTATGAGATAAAAACTCACAATATTGAGAAAAGTCAGAATTATGAGATATAAACTCAGAATATTGAGAAAAGTCAGAATTATGAGATTTAAACTCACAATATTGAGAAAAGTCTGAATTATGAGATATAAACTCACAATATTGAGAAAAGTCAGAATTATGAGATAAAAACTCACAATATTGAGAAAAGTCAGAATTATGAGATATAAACTCAGAATATTGAGAAAAGTCAGAATTATGAGATTTAAACTCACAATATTGAGAAAAGTCTGAATTATGAGATTTAAACTCACAATATTGAGAAAAGTCAGAATTATGAGATATAAACTCACAATATTGAGAAAAGTCTGAATTATGAGATTTAAACTCACAATATTGAGAAAAGTCAGAATTATGAGATATAAACTCAGAATATTGAGAAAAGTCAGAATTATGAGATTTAAACTCACAATATTGAGAAAAGTCAGAATTATGAGATATAAACTCAGAATATTGAGAAAAGTCAGAATTATGAGATATAAACTCACAATATTGAGAAAAGTCAGAATTATGAGATATAAACTCACAATATTGAGAAAAGTCAGAATTATGAGATTTAAACTCACAATATTGAGAAAAGTCTGAATTATGAGATTTAAACTCACAATATTGAGAAAAGTCAGAATTATGAGATATAAACTCACAATATTGAGAAAAGTCAGAATTATGAGATTTAAACTCACAATATTGAGAAAAGTCAGAATTATGAGATTTAAACTCACAATATTGAGAAAAGTCAGAATTATGAGATATAAACTCACAATATTGAGAAAAGTCAGAATTATGAGATATAAACTCACAATATTGAGAAAAGTCAGAATTATGAGATATAAACTCACAATATTGAGAAAAGTCAGAATTATGAGATATAAACTCACAATATTGAGAAAAGTCAGAATTATGAGATATAAACTCACACTAAATTCACAATTGCAAGAAAAAAAAGTCAGCATTGCAAGTTTAAATCTCCCAATTCTAACTTTATAACTTGCAATTGTGAGTTTAAATCTCGCAATTCTGAGAAAAAGAAGTCAGAATTGTGAAACACAAACTCACAATTGTGAGGGAGAAAAAACAAATAGTGAGAAAAAGTCACAGTGTCGAGTGAATTATAAAATGACTCACAAAACATGAAAACAGTGGAAAACATGAAACTGTCGTAGAAGTAAAAAGTCGGCTGAAAAATAATTACTCCAGTAAAGTGTAGATACCAAAAATTTCTACTTAAGTATTTGTACTTTGTTACTTGACACCTCTGACTATTTAGGTGGCATCTTTATTTCCCCACAGGAACATTAGACTAGTGGAAACCGCAGTGTTGGGCGACATTACTTTTAAATGTTATGAAACATTATTGTTAGCTTTGCATTCAAATGTGAGACCAAGACTTACAGGGAAACCTTTAGATTTAGTAGCAAACGATGGATCTCGTGCAGATATTTGCCCAACTTCCAAGTCCACGTGACAGAAGAGAAATGTTTTCAATTGAAAATATCTGTAAATAAATTTATTTTAAAGCAATATCAATGTGCGCTAATTATTTGAATTATTAATGGTGTGATTTCGAAAATACTTGTTAAACAATTTGATGATATAATGTGTGTTACTTGAGTTACTTCCATCAATACAGGTCTATTATAGGTGTATATTAAATGTGTCTTGGATTTATTTTCATGGTTTTATCACTGGTCTAGCATCAAAAGTGAAAGTTTGATTATAATTATTTCATGATCCTCTGTCATCATGTTCATTGAAATGTGCATCAATAACATAATTCTTACTATTAGGAGGCTCCAGGTCTTTGCTGTTACGCTGCTTCTGTCCTTCAGTCGCCATGTCTTGTGTCACTGGTAAAGTGACAGTGGGAGCTAAATGAGGAGAGTAAAAATGATTAAATGATGAAAGTGTTATTGAATGTGATTTTGAGCAAGATGAGAAAAAAGGGAGACTCGGGTGTGGACTGATACAGTATGAGTTAGTCAGTATGATTAGCATTTAGCATGCTAAAATGTAGTGTTGTAGTCAAGACCACATAAAACCGAGACAAGACCAAGACTTTGAGGGATTGAGACCAAGACAAGACCAGCTCTCCTCAAATTCATCTGAAAGATCCACGTTTACTGCCTGAGAAATGTCTTATTTTTAATCTATAATTGCAATTGCAATTATAAGACACTATATAGAGTTGTTACCAATCAATTAAGATCACTAATAACAAAATTAATCTTTACACTGCAGATGTTGAACAGAAACTGGATCTGAAGTGGTACAATTACAAATGCATAAATAATGTTGGGATTAATCTATATATATAAATATCACAATTGTGCCAATATTTGTGAAAACAGCCCTCTTTCTTATGATATTGCTTAAATATATAATATGTTATGATATAAATATCAAGATCTTATACAAGTACTTTTGTGGGCATTTGTATTAATTTTGGTGACATTTTTGACACAATCCCTTGTTGTTACAAAATACATGAAATTAGAAATAAATTCTTGATTGCATTTGAAGCAGGACGTTTTACATCTAATCAAATTAACGATGTTAACAAAGAAATCAAATGGCAATTTAGCGATATCCCCGCAGTTGTGGTTTTGACAGGTCTTGAAATAAAATCTTGAGTCCTTCAAAAAATGGTCTTAAGACCGGTCAAGTACTTCAACACTACTAATATGTGCTGGCTGCCTAGTTCAATCTTATAATTCAGTCATGTGGCATAAAAATATAGAAAATTGAATGAATTGATCCTGTCAGGGAGCCATATAGAATCGCTTTGAGTAATTAATTGGGTCACTCAAAAATGACTTCGTTCCATGATGTTGAAATTGACTCTCTGCAAAGCCCCGCCCCCTTTAGTTACTGTTGCTATGTCCGACAAGCCACGCGCTCTCACGCCACACATCATGTTATCATGCAGTGAAAAATACATCCTGGAGCAAAGAGGACACTGACGAGCCGTCGACAGACATATGAAACAGTTTCATATAGTAATTTTTTAAAGGAGTTTAATCAGTAAATAGCGTCTAGTGTGTGTTTAATGTGTCGTGACAGATCATCTCTTCATACTAGTTCATTTATAGCATCAAATAAACATGAATGAACATCAGAAGGTTCAAGTTCAAGTTCACCAACATTAATCTACTAACTCCCTTGACTGCTTTGTCGGAAAAAATGGCGGATTCGGGGTTATGATTGGTCAGATCACCTGTCAATCAAACTGCAGGCGAAGGGTCGATTACATGAAATTGTAAAAATACATTAATTGATTAAATCATGTAAATCCAATTCATTTTTTTCAGTGCATTGTGCTAGCACACCTTTGTTATTTTGTTGTCTTAAATGTACTCCCATCTCATCTCCAGTTCCCCCATTGTGAAGTTCTTGCTCTCTTCTATCCAGATCCACATCCATTGATCTTCTGTCCATCACTCTTTCTTCAGATGGAGACTCTATGATGCAACATTACAATTGTATTATGAGCTTTTTTATACTTTGCTTCTCATAGATTATTTTACATTTATACATTAATTTATTCATTGGGAAAATCATTCTTTTATCCAAGGTGACTTACGGTGAATTCAATACACTCCATTCAAACTGTTTTGCTCTATTTCGCAAATGGAACGCTAGTGTCAAACACATACCACTGCATTTTTATAACTTCTAACTTCGGTCTGTTTTTATATCAGTTTATAATTTTCATCACATTCCGACACTGTCACAGTTATGCCTGTCTGTTTCTGTTCCCCAGTCCTGTCTTTAGTCTCATGTTCCTTGTTTTGAGTTCTAGTCCTGTCATTTGTAACACATGGTCTTTGTTTTGATTTCTATCTGTCATTGTCTCGTTATCATTCATTTTACTCAGCTGTGTCTCGTCAGTCCTGATGTCTTTCACCTGTGCCCCGCTTGTTATCCTCCTGTGTTTCTGTGTATATATTCCCTCTGTGTCATCCTTGTCCGGTGTTAACGTTTCGTGATGGTGTTCCTGGTCCCTGTTTGCAATCCTGTACATAGTAATTAAAGTGTTTGAAGTTACGCTACCGTCTCCTCGTCCTTCGTCCTGCCTACCAGCGTTACAGACACAATCACATGGCAATGTGTAATTATTTTATATTTTGGCTCAAGTATGTTTTCATAGTTCATACGATCTGCTCACGCCCCAGTGACGGTTATGTTTCATGTTCACTTTTTTCTAAAACTTTTAAGTTTTCATCCGATTCATGTCAAATTCATAAATCGCCACTTCTTAAAACAGTTACATTTTCCCGTGAGATCAGCGTCAGATTCTTATGTTTGAACTTTTCTGAAAAACTCCAAATGTTTTGTGAAAAAGTCTTGGAGTGTCTTTGCTAGGGCTGCACGATTTAATCACACAATACGAAAAATAACATTGAACTTGAACGCGATTTTTAGAGCGATTATGAAATCGCAAAGGCTGCCATTATTATGCTTTTTTGATGCGCAGCTTGTCAGTGAAGTGCGGCTCCAAATGCTAATCCATCTGAAAGCACTGCGAGTTTGAGTCGCTTATACATTTGAAAAAGCAATGCACATCAAACACCTTTCCAGACATGAGAAGCATTTAATAACATCTTGTCCAGCAAAAGACTGCATTTAATAACATGTTTTTACTCCAAATTCACTTCATAACGACAGTTGAGAATCTCTCTGTAAAATGATGAGGCTTCTTACACAGAATAAGGTAGTCGTGTGTGTTTATTAGTCATGTTTAAAGTATTTCAAACTTCTGTTTATTCAGCTACAGCGACATATTATCTTCTTCTGCTGCAGGAGGGTAAAGACCAGAAGGGATGCAGCTACGGCCACAGGGCATGCGCACATCAATATTGCATCATTTAATATTTATTTATTTTATTTAATTACTGTTTTTGCAGTATTGTAAGGGTAGGTTTAGGGTTGGGGTAGGTGTAGATGTTAATAAAACACAATTTTATAAGTAGCACATTTAATTTACGTTACTGTATCCCTTCTAGACACATCCGCAGCAGGACACATTTTGAGTTTCTGCGCAAGAGCGCCCTCTGGCGTTCAGATGGAGAAGCAGTTACTACTGATCGCAGGGTCGTCCGGCGCATTCGATAATCGCAGCCTTCGCCAAATCGCGTGCGATTTACACGCGATAAATCGTTCAGCCCTAGTCTTTGAGTCAGTTTGTTAAATTAATGTTAATAGTGCTGTCAGTGATCTCTGATACAAGATTTGTCCACCAACATGAGCTTTACACCATCCGTCTAGACTGGATGTTTCAAATCCATCAATGATTATAATGGGTTCTAATTGTTTTTTTTTTTTTTTAGATGTGACACTATTTGCATCTGATTTGCATCTAGACATGGTGTATGGCATACTTCATCAAACCAAAATATCAATTCTAACCATCCTTGAAGGATGAAATCAGGTAAATCGAGGTACTTTTTGACAAAGACTGTCAAAAGTGTCTCAATGTATCTGAATTCAAACTAAAAGTTTAATAATATATTTACACATATTCCTCATTTGTAAGTCACACTGGATCAAAGCAAATGAACAAATGTAAAAGTAAAGTATCACATAAGCAGAATTACTATATCACAACTTTTTTTATTGTTATAAACAACTGCATCATCTATGAATGAGAATTTATTCTAGAGAGTTATAAAGCTCAATATGGTGCGTCAAATGTTTAAATTATATATTTTTAAAAAACAAAAAATATGATACAACTGATCCCCACCATTTTCACCTGCAAGTAAAAAATCATGTCATGTCACAATGATTTTCGCCTGACATTTCAAGAAAATATTTTTAAAAGACTTGCATATTTCAGCAGTTCAGTATATTTTAAATCTTTCATTTGTTTTGCAGATCGCACCCATATAATATTTACGTCACACAAGTGAACGCAAATATCAGAGATTAAAAATGAAAACAGTTATATCGATGTAATCATTGGGCTGCTGTAGTTTTTCTCAAGCACAATGGCGTCATCTCACCGGCTGCGTCTCAAAGCTTGCATTAAAAATGCATTTCGCATGTGTTCTTTAGACTGGTCTAAAACAAGACTAAAACAAAATACTCCCAAATCTCAAAACTGTGCATGAATGAACAATGTTCTAGCCTTGATTATAATTATTGAAATATGTTATTTGGCCAAACCGGCCTTGCTAAAATGATGCTCATCAATGACTAAGCATTTTTTTAAATATATAGGCTATATATCTATGATTCATAACTGTCCATTCTCAATAACTGACAAACCGGAAACAAACGTCAGCATCTCTACGAAATCAAAGTAAAAAGCTGTTCTTGCCTGTCATTGCGCGCTGTGAGTCGTGTCCGAGCGCGCGAGGGCTGGATTTGCGCGCAGAGGAGTTGTTATGCGCGCGCGGGTTTAAAATGAGCTCGCGTACTCCCGTTTTCGCGCGTGTAGAACTGTTATTCTCTCGCGGAAGTGATTTACTGCGCGCGCAAGCATCAGTTGTGCGCTCGGTGATTAATGGCATTATAATCGCGTATGACATCAGAGTGAGTTTGGCAAGCCGTTTTAGGTTTTAAGGATATGAATTCTTGATATCAACAATTCAATTCTTGATGTCAAGAATTATATTTCCAATAGTAAAAAATAGAATTCTTGAAATCTGTAATTATATTTCCACTGGTGAAATCTCGCCATAGGCTATGGCAAGCCGGTTATTCATTTTTAGGATATGAACTTGTGATATCAACAATTACATTTTCACCAGTTAAAATGTTCATTCTTGATATCAACAATTCAATTGCCACTAGTATAAACTATAATTCTTGATATCCATAATTGCATTTTTACTAGTGAAATCTCTGCCATTCAAATTCAATTGTTGATATCAAGAATTAATTTCTTACTAGTTGAAATTACAGTTTCTCATATCAGGAATACAATTCTTACTAGTAACAATGCAAATTTCTGATATCAACAATTACATTGTTACTAGTGCAAATGTCCATTCTTGATATCAACAATTGAATTGCTGCTAGTAAAAATGTTCATTTCTGAGATCATGAATGTGATTGTTACTAGTAAGAAAGCCGTTTTAGATATCAGAAATTATCTTGATATCAGGAATTCATTTCAGATCTCAGAAATGAATATTTTTACTAGCAGCAATTCAATTGTTGATATCAAGAATAAACATTTGCACTAGTAACAATGTAATTGTTGATATCAGACATTTGCATTTTTACTAGTAAGAATTGTATTCCTGAAATGTGAAACTGGAATTTCAACTTGTAAGAAATGAATTCTTGATATCAATAATTGAATTTGAATGGCAGGTTGATATCAAGAATGAACTTTGTTACTAGTGTAAATTAATTCCTGAGATCAGGAATGAACATTCTAACTAGTGAAAATGTAATTGTTGATATCACAAGATCATATCCTGAGAATGAATAAAAGTTAAAACCGCTTGCCATAATGCCATACCGTGAGAGCGATTGGAGAGTATTCAACTTGGCCTTGTTTTGTAGTGAGAGGCTTGTCACTAGTGTCTAGAGTAGGCGGCTGCAGTGAAGATCAATCTGCTGACTATCAATCAACAACTGGCTGATGATCTGAATGAGTTCTATTGCCATTTTGACAAAGTTAAGAGCTTTAACTTTCATTTCTACATTTCCATAACTGTTTATTTACATAACTTATCCAAGATGTCAGCGCCATATATATTGGTGGCTTCACTTTTCCACAATGGAAGAAAGTGAAGGTGCATCGTGCATCTTTTGCTATAGTCTAAAACTGTAGCAGTTTACAGGTTTCATAGAAAGATGTGAAATTAAACAGGTTTTAAAGAAGAGTGGCTTGAGTAAGTGGTGGAAATAACATGACGGGCACAGAACGGTAACAAAACTAGGTAACACTTTATTTTACAGTGTCATTGTTACAAATGTTACATGTATTTACTATAGTAATAACTAGAAATTATCCTTAATTACATGCAATTAACCCTAAACCAAACCCTCATCCTTACCTATAGTAAGTACATGTAGTTAATTGTTATTACGCAGTACTTAAATGTATAATTACACTGTAATACTGACACCTTAAAATAAAGTGTAACCCAAAACTCTGAGACATTTACAGTTAGACACCCACCACGGGTCAGGTGTGTTGTGTAAACTCAAATACCTCAGTTACATACATCAGCTTAAATAGATATGTGTGTGTGTGTGTGTGTTTCAGGGATGATTAGATGGCTATAAAATAGTTCACCTGCACATTTTTCTTGAAAATATTTAGCTATTAGATCTAATAATGATAATAATGCATCAGTTTGTTTTCATATCCTCCTAAGTATCGGAATTTTTTGTGTGTGCATTTAGTTTTTTTTAGGCCATTACATTGTTTGGAGCATTAGAAACAAATTAAATAAAGACATTTTTGAAAAAAAAAAAAAATAGATATATTATGTTCCTATGTTATAATACACCCTCTGTAGGACCCATTTATTAAGAAAATTAAAAGACATAAATAGGGAAAAACATGTTTTATTCATCAATTAATTTTTAGGCTTCAAGCTTTTTTATATCCAAACTTTGTATAAAGATGATTCTCATGTTAAAGAGGATGATTTCATGTACCATTTTACTTCGTACAATGTGCGTGTAAACATGGCCATAAATGCCGTTCCCATTCTCCACACTATCTAATTTGCATATTAATGTGTTCTCAGGGTAACAATTTTTTATTTTTTTTTTAAAAGTGTGCACATCTTCCGGGCAACTACTGCAAACAATAACAAGAAAAGAAAAAGTTGGCACATCCCAGCTCCAAAAGTGTGTGTGTATATATATATATAATATATAAAAACATTCTCACAAATGTGTGACATTTCCAACCATTCATCAGACAATTTTCTTTCTATTCTTTCTCAGGGCAACATGTAACGAAAAAAGATATACAAGATAGAAAAAGAGATCATTTCTTTTCCCGCTGCGTCTCCAAAATGCCCGATAAACATGCAGTAAGTATGTTTTTTGGTAACAAGAATACATTTCTAACGGCGAGGAGACGAACATGCTACAGCTCACTCGGGGCGGGGTCTATGCTAATAGGGCAGCCGTTGTGGGCGGGGCCTAGACATGTGAGATCACAAAAGCTAGAATCTGTAAACGGCTTGTTCTGAAACACTTCTCATGATTTATGATGATTAAAATGGATTTTTACCATTATAGGGTGGTTGTGTACCAACACATTTGTGTTGAAATGCCACATAAAAATGAAAATTGCATAATAGGTCCCCTTTAAATGTTCAAATTCCAAATTATTTACTTGAAAGTGACGGATCTGAATGTGACAGCTTCGGGCAGTGCAATTTCATGTGAGTTCGTAGCGCAGATAACTGGCTGAAACTCTTCCCGCACGCGGAGCACTGGAACGGTCTCTCTCCGGTGTGAATCCGCTCGTGATCCCTCAAGGATGAGGAATGGGAGAAACTCCTTCCGCAGTAGGAGCACATGTACGGCTTCTCTCCCGTGTGGACTCTCTGGTGCGATTTCAAGTCGCTGGATCGGGTGAAGCTCTTCCCGCAGTCGATGCACACGTGAGGTCTCACGCCGGAATGAACATTCTGGTGAATTTTTAAATACTGCAGGAGCGCGAAACTCTTTCCGCAAACAGGACACATGTAAGGCTTCTCGTCTCCGTGACTCTTCATGTGTCTTTTCAGCTGCATGGCCAGAGTGAACTTCTTGTCGCACTGATCACAGTTAAAGGATTTCTCTCCCGAGTGAAACATCAGATGAGTTTTGAGACTGCACGCCCACGTGAAGCTCTTCCCGCACTGATGGCACATGAAGGGCTTCTCTTCGCTGTGGATCCTCATGTGGATCTTCAAGCCCGGTTTAGATGACAGTGTCTTTCCACACTCGGAGCAGATGAAGGAACACGCGGCTCCTCCTCGAGCGCGTTCTTCTGCGGCGAGAAGATGCGTGAAGCGCTTCTCCTCCGCCTCCCTTTCTTCCATCAGGTCTAAAACGAACATATTGCATTAGACAATTCAAGACTGAAATAAAAGTATGATCGCACTATTAAGTTATGGTTATTTATCAGGTGTTAAAGGTCATAAAATCTTGCAATTACTTTATGACCGCAGACTCATCTTTAAATAACAACTATAAAGATATGAAAACAGTTTGGGGAAGTGCATCTAAAGCAACTTCTGTGCGTCCATAAACGCTCATCTTGTATTTTCATATCTGTGCCTAGTTATTATTTTGTAAATGAGGGTTTGTCTAATTCTTAATGTTCTTCAGCAGTTGTTAAAGCGGACATCGGATGCAAAATTCACTTTTACATGGTGTTCGCATATAAGTGTGTGGACACAAGCACCCTACAATGATAAAAAAATCCCGTTTTTTTAAATTAAAAAACCCAAATGGTCTCAATTATTAAGCCGGTTTGTTTTTCTGATGATGTCATACGCTCAGGCCCCGCCCACAGCCGCTGACGGACAGTCCTGTAATAGCGTTTCCGCTACACTGTCCGCCAATTTCTTCGCACTCGAGCAGCTCGGATGTTTTGTTTTTGGATCTCAGAATAGCTTATATTCTCAGGATTGATCCTGGTTACGGCAGGGATGAAACGGAGAGTTACGGATCATCAAAGTTTTTTTTAAGGATATAAAGTTTATTAAACACCCAGCTCTGTAAAGTTTAGTGTTTTTGTGGAATTCACTGTGAATGTTGACGATAATGCAAGGGAGAGAGAGTTTTCTAACACTGCGTTTTATTTGAACTATGTATTAAAACGAAATAAACAATAAACTTCATCAGTAAAGTTTTGGCCGGGGTCTTGCACTAATAGTGGATAAAAGCAAGATGACAGCATTAAACGTAACTATACCTGCTCAGTCTCCACGCAGCACATATTCTCTGGCGTCTGGCATTTTTAAGTGCGTGAGACTGCCCTGTTTTGTTGCCAGTATGAGCTCTTGAAGCTCCGCCCTCTTCTTGAAGGGAGGTCATTGGATTTAAAGGGGGACACCCCGAAAAACAGGTGATTTTAACATGCTATGAAAAATGAAGTGTGAGGTATTTTGAGCTAAAACTTATTTCACATCTTGTAAAAAGGGGCATCCAATGTCTCTTTTAATGAAGTATCAGGAACAGAAACTGACCTATTTGTTCCTCTGTATCTTCATCTTTTATTCCGCAGGGTTCTTCCTTAAACTCCATCTTTACAATAGTGTGTCAGTAGTTTCTCCTGCTTCTCCTGTGGGAAGATGGGAATATTTTCCAGTGTTTTAGCAGCTGTGTGAGGTGTGGGTGCAAATATAACAGGTCATTTAACAGATACTTAACCTTTTTAGCACAAGCCTGGTTTCGCCTGACACAACTGACAGACAACAGGGAGTTAAACTTTTTGTCCCAAGTAAACATCATGATCTTACCGCCTTAAAATGTTCAACAATATCAATTTTTAACCCGTCTCTAAACACATTGAATTAGTTTTAAAAAAAATGATTTGAGACATTTCACAGCATTTAGAACCAGCACATATCACTATTTTTATTTTTTATATGTCCCCAGCCTTGTGTATCCCAATTTTATTATTCATGTTTTTCCTTTTTTCCCCCCCCATTGTTGGGTATATCAGTAATTATTACATTTTCTTCAGTTATTATATTTATATTAACAATTATAATCAAGGTTTTTCGCTTGTCCCTCAAATTATTGTCCACCCTGTTATTACGGACTACTTTCCCTTTAAATGACATCATATCATTAAGCAGTCATCACTTCTTTGGAGGTGAGCGAGATCCTCTATTCTCATAATTTTACATTTCAAATTTGATGTGGTCACCTTAAGTACGTCCACCCTGTTAGAGGGAAAATGAATAAAGTTTGTCGAAAAATCATATTATTTAAATTACAGTTTTATAGAGCATGCACTTCTTTATTTGTTTCTCCCAGTTTCACAGAAAAGATTTAATGGGATAGAAAATTTCAAGTTGTCCCAAACCTGTGCAAACTTCTTCATTCTTCTGAAAACAAAGGAAGGTATTTGGAAGAATGTTTGTAACCCCCTCCCCCGCTACGGCAGTCAATGTGAGGCAAGATCAGCATGCTTACAAAACTTCTTCCTTTGTCTACAGCAGAATAAAGAAATGTATACAGGTTTATGAGAGTAAATGATAGAATTTGCATTTTTTGGGGTGAGCTATCCCTTTAAGATGCATGTCTGATATATATTAAAATATATCCAGTGCCATTGTTTTGTCTAAAGGTGCACATCACTGATGTCTTTTTTCAAAGGCACGTTTTCACAATAATTTCGTAAAATCAGAAAAATAAAAATAAAAACACCGTAACAGGGTGGAAAGACGACCACCGAATCCCACGAATCATGTCCTAATGACTCTGCGCCCTCTCCAGATCGGATCTTTTGGCTTCATACTTCATATTTAATGCTTTGTAGATTATAAAGATTACACTTTCGTGAAAAAATCGAAATAATGGCTTGTAAACGGTGTTATTATCACGTTCTCGCTGTGTTTGCACCGTTCTGGCCAGCAGGTTCCGCCAGCGCACGGCATCTGAAGCGCTTCGAACGAGTGAATCATTTCGCGACGCAAATGATTCAGTTGATTCTGAGTTGAGAAAAGCTCCGTTTCTCCCATTCACCATCAGCCCTCCAACAGTTCATTATGAATGAGTGTTAATCGTTAAAACACAAACTCACGTTTGATGAAGATTTCACCAAGATGTTTTACTTGTTGTGAATGAGGGAGCCGCCATTCGACTTCATCTACTGTAGGATTATTGCTGGTGGTTTGTGAATGAACAACACGATCTGCCATCTACTGTTCTGGAGTCAGAACAGAATGAAGAGTTCCTTCATCCCACATTCTAACATAATCAGCACTAACATGATTTCCTTCATTTACATTCAGTTGTTCTACTGACAGACCTTCATCACTCTATAATCTTCATCATCCCTCACTGTAAGGAAATTCAGACCTCAAACATTTTTTAGTGATTGGTCACATTTATTTTTTTTTTAATTTGGACTACTTGAATTTGTGTGAATTGAGGCAACAGTATAACGTTGGCTCAACATCTTATTTCTGATCAAGTCAACAGATTGATAAAATTCAAATTCAAAAAGAAAAATTTTGATGTGACCAGACACTAGAAAATAAAAAGTAGTATGGAAGCCCGTTTCTGCTACTGAAAAAAAAGAAAAAAAGATTGTAACTTTTTATCTCAGAATTCTGACTTTTTTTCTCAGAATTATGAGATATAAAGTCAAAATTGTGAGATATAAAGTCATAATTGTGAGTTTTAAAGTCAGAATTGTGAAATATAAAGTCAGAATTGTGAGATAAAAAGTCAAAATTGTGAGATATATGTGAGATATATATATATATATATTTTGTGGCAGAAACGGGCTTCCATAATGATGTCTGCAGGATCACGATATGCTTAATCATCAAGGATTTTAAAAGATGTCATCTGCTGCTACACGGACCTTCATTTTGTGTTCAAACTCCACTAAACCACATTTTATAGGCAAAAAAACCCACAAAGAAACTTTATTGTAACTGTGAGCAACAATCCTGTTGATGCCAGAACTAGGAAATACACAGATAATATACAGAGAAACAATATCAATATCAAAATCAACTGTTGACTGAAAAATATCTCAATAATACAGTCACACATCTGTATCGAGTCTTACAGCTCATAAAACCATCATGCGGGAGTAGATGTTCCCCAGCAGATCCATGTTTAACTCAGTACTGTGGGATATCGGCTCTTTACGTTCCAGGAAACTGAATGTAACGAGAGAAAAAAAGCATCACATTTATGAGCATAGAATTTTTATTTTAAGTTGCCAGTCAGTCACTTTTGATCATTTCCACAAAAATCTCATGGCGCATTAGCGTCCACACGAGTGGATAATATTCTGTTTATTCCAAATCGTCCGCTTTAAATACTGGATCTCTTTAAAGCAGGACGGATTTTTATTGACTGTCAATGTTTTTATTATTCATAAGCTAAAAAAAAAATAGTTCTGACAAGGCAGCTTTTTTAGATGCTTCTATCACTTATTTCTGCTTCTTTTTTGCTCGATTTTGGATCTGGAAATTCTGTACTATTTCAGAAGATGCGTAATAGCGCCACCTACTGCATAACAATGAAAACATGGATTGGCGGAGGAAGAGTTAAGTATAAGAATTTAACAATTTTATAGTTTTATTCTCCAGCAAAAAAATGCAAAGTAGAGCATTTGAAGGATGTTCTACACAGCATTCATCATGTCGACTAATCGGCAAGCAGCCGAGATTGTGAAGAGAACAACGAGGCGCTGATACTTGACCTTCACAATTTTCACTTATTTGACTGAAATTAAAGTTTCACAGGGAACCTGGAAAATCCAAACACTCGGTTCAATTATAGTCCACTCGTACATGCAGGTTACTTTCAGAGCCTGAGAGGAAGAGACAGAAAGAACATTTTAAGGAATCATTTTTTATTTTTTTAAAATTATTATTATTATTTTAAAATGGATTTTTTTGCGTGCACACACACACACACACACACACACACACACAGAAAGTAGTGATTTAGTTTTGGATCAGCATATACATTTTACCAACAAGACTCATGTGTAAATGTCCTGTTGATTGATTCACTCCTCATAATTAATTAACATTTACTACAAATCCACGAAAGAATCATTACCATGAGCTGGAACTAATTTCTTGCAGTTTTGTCTCACAATCCTTCAATACTTCAAACTCAAGTGATCCAGTGTCTTCTAGAGGTTTGGGTTTGTCTTCGTCGTCGGACACTATAAAAAGAACATATTAAAAGCTAATAATCATTTAGAAGCATTTGGACACTTTTTGAAAGGACGACAAGGCGGGACATATCGAACAGCTCCGCCTACTTTAAAAAAAAATGGCCAATAGCGTCTCGTTTTACACCACAGCTCGGCCAGAGCCGTTAAACTCAATTGACCCTTCGCAAAGCCCCGCCCCCTTTAGTTACTGTTGCTAAGCCATGCGCTCTCATGCCACACATCATGTTCTCACGAAGTGAAAAATACATCGTGGAGCAAAGAAGACACTGACAACGTATGAAACAGTTTAATATTTAAAATATTGTAATTTTTTAAAGAAGTTTAGCGTCTAGTGTGTGTTTAATGTGTCGATCATCTCTTCATACTAGTTCATTTATAGCATCAAATAAACATGAATGAACATCAGAAGGAATGTTGTTTCAAGACATGATTCAAGTTCTCCAACATTAATCTACTAACTCCCCTGACCGCTTTGACGGACGGAATGGCGGATTCGGGGTTATGATTGGTCAGATCGCCTGTCAATCAAACTGTTCTCCTCCTAATCTCCTCTACATCACTTTAAAAGCTCTCTGTGCAGAATTTAAATGGGTCCGATAACTTTCGTGGACTGACCCGACTCATGGTCCGCGGATATGATCCGTGTCCTCGTGTCTCCGGCTGTCCTCGCGCTGCGGCGGTTCACGTGACACTAGCGCGAAAACAGACTTCATTCGCATCAATGGAAAGCATATTTACACTGTATGAATTGTTCTCTGTCCTCTATATAGTGCACTATGTGCCATTCACCATGTAGAAACTACTAAATGTGTGAACAAAAGACCGATTTCAGACGCAGCGTCAGTGTCTGTTTGTAGGAGGGGGCGGGACTTCTGATTCTAGAAAGCATTTGATTGGACAGAAGATTTGATGAGAACTGAAATGCGATGTGATGTCATAAAAATCCGTGATCCATTTTAGCAGAAGTGGGAGACTGTAAGTTTTGAATCTCCTAAATTCAAATTATGCCATTGTTTTGGAGCACACCACACTGTTAAAAAATTACTGTAAATTTTACAGTATAATACTGGCAGCAGGGCTGCCAGCCAGTTACTGTAAAATTTACAGTAGTGTTACTGTAATTTAATTTACAGAATTTCCCTGTATTCTCTGATTACGGTAAATAACTGTATTTTTTTAAATTACGAAGGGTCAATTTACAGCAATATTCTGTAAATTTGAGTCAAACCAACACGTGACCCCAGAATGCATTGCAGTTTACAGCAATCGGCTGTATTATTAAAAAACAGCCAGCGGCTGTAAAATAATGCTGTAATTTTACAGTAATTCATTACAGTGCAGCTTCTTCATATCCATATAAAAGCCAAAAAACTTAAGTTTTGATATCATGGGCACTTTAAAGGGCTTGTTACAGTTTGTCTTATTTTGACGTGTGCTGAAATCACATGTGACTTGACAAGGAGCTCGGTACAACATCCAAAAACAAAAGATTAGTAAAGGTTTCATGACGCATTGTTTCAAAAGCATCCATCACTTCCAGATAACAGATGCTGAAAATACTTACCACTAGGGGGAGGAACTGCTGATTCATCCGGTTCCACCTCTCTTCTGTCCCAAGTTCTCGCTCTGTCACGCTCTTCTTGTACTTCACAGTTATTCTCTGTGAGCAGAAATTCTTCCATATCCTTCGATTCTCCTGGATTCGTTTCTATCCTTTTCTCGTTGCCTTTGAGTTGTTCCAGTTCTCCTCGAAGCTTCTCATTGTCAGACTTCAGCTGACTCTCTCTTTCATCGGAAGCGATCAGTTCTGCATTCACCCGTCTCTTATGATCCCTGAGTCCAAACAACTCTTCTTTTAGCTCGTACTTTTTCTCTCTGAGCGCGTCGATCTGTCGATTTAACCGATTCTCTGCGCTCACGGAAGCATCTAACGCTTTCTTCAGCTGATTCTCTCTGGCTCCGTGAGCTTCCAGTTCTTCACGCAGATCTTGTAATTCTCTCAAGTGTTCCGAATTCTGTTTTTCCATTTCTGTAACTTCAGTTCTTAGATTTTCCTCTGTTGTTTTCGTTTCTGCCAGATCTCTTCTCAGGATACTCTCCCTCTCCTCATATTTAGCCTCAAATTCGTTCTTAAAATAGGTTTCTGCTTTGAGGAGCAATTCGAGATCCTTTGTGAAAAAGTTCGCTTTTCTGTGTTTCATCGCAGTAGCGTCGTGGAATAGCTGTAGAACATTGTCCTCTTTGTCGTCTAAAATGTGGAATCTTTTTCTGCACTTTCTGACACAACGGTTCCCAGCGATTTGGCTGTCGCTGTATCCGTGCATAAATAACACCATACTGTAGTCTAACGCCTCCTGCCCAAACACGTCACAGAGAGCTCGCAGAAGATAATGCTCTTTACCAGAGTTTTGCGGACCTCCAAGCACTAACAGAAATGCATGAGGTCCAGGAAAGACCATTGAGTAACAAAACTCCATGTCACTTTTCATAGATCTGACTCTTTTGCTGAAGGAGAAGTAAGTTTTCAAGTTTTCCAGCCAACAAGCAGGTGTTTTTACTACAGAGACGTGCCGCCCGCTGACACAAGCCTCTTTAAGCGCACATGTGCCGGGATTAACGGTATCTTTTTTCTTGACATCTGCTGACCTAAGAATGGTTTCACAAGCTTCATCTATCAGAGTCCCATCGCTTCCAAGCACAATGAATCGAAGTCTTTTAATGGAGTCTGATGGTTGTTTTGCTTCATCTGAAAATGTTTCATCTGTTTCAAAGAGAATGAAATCAGGTAACGTTTTAATGCATTTGTGCTCTAAAGATAACTAGCCTCAATAAACACATATATTCGAAAATTAGTTTTCAGGAACTCAAAAATCTAATTAAAATGTAATCTTCAGTCAGAAAACTCACATATATGTGCAAAGTCAACAAGTCGAAACGAAAGTGTTACCTCTCTTTTGAAGTTCCTGTGCCATGTTGAATATGGAGAAGGTTTGGATATAATTCGGAGAGACAATAAAAAACTGAAAGAGCAAAATGAACACCGTTCGATCCAGTAGCTATTCGATCAAATTAATTGAATCCAGCCATCGCACTACAGACTGAAGCAGCACTTGAGCACAGGATGTGGTGTGGTGCAAACGTACAGAAATTAAACCCAGAAGAAGCAGGAAGTATCATTGGTTGGCATCAAGAGGCTTCCGTAAGGTTGAAATATCCAAAGATATTTTAAAATGAACAAAGACGTTTGCTTTTGCCTTCTCTCTTGCTTCAAGGGCCATTGATAGTGTTCAAGGACATATAGGCCAAAGGGGTCTGTGAATTGTCTCACCTTGAGTACATCTTCTGATCGGTCAGTTTGAATGTGTCACATTTGGGTTTCAGTCACATGGTCAAGGAAGAGATAATTGTAACTGTTGCTCGTTCTCGTTTTATTCTCTGGCTCTTCTTTTCACTGGAGCTTCTTTCTCTCCTCTCATTTTTAAAGTCTCTCTCTCAGGTGATAATCTATATATATTCTAGATATGATTAATGGTATAGGTTTCATCATCTATTTTAAGTGTAAGCATAACCAGATATTGTCATTAAACCCTTTTTAATTACAAATGATGTCTCAAGTTTTTAAGTGCTACCTATTGCAATACAATATCAACAATAGCACATATTCCCACATATTTTGCTATTGTTACTTATTTCCGTCACTGGTATAAGTAGCAGTGGGGGGTAATGGAAATGTCCTGTAAAGCCTGTATAAGAAACAGTCCGAAATATTTCCGGAGCTCAGAATCAAAAACATGCAATTTGGTGCAATTGCTGAAATTTATACGGCCAAAAATTAAGATGAATTTCTGATATAGCTTAAGCCTTGTCTGTGAAATCAGCAGTATATGTCTTAAGATGATATTGCTTAATTTTAGGATAAAAGCATGGAAGTTTTTATTTTTGGAGACAAACCATGTGACATGCATGGCGATTGAGGGATTGTACAATAAACATTCCCCAAAAGCCTGATTTATCATATTTGAAACTCTCATTTTCACACGAACCCCCTGCCATTTTAAAGTCCACATGAAATTAAAATTCACCTGTTTTCTAAATACATGCTTTAAATCTTATTGTGAACAATTCATAATGTGAAAACAATGGCGTTTTGATTGCATCAGTTTTTGTATGCATTATTTGCATAGTATTACAATAGCTGGGGATTATTATGGTCTTACAGTGTGTGTTTTTCTCTTTTGCGCTGTCCATTGGGCTCAGTTTGTTGACCTTGTACTTCAGACTCATCAGTGGTTTCTTTAAATTGCCTCTCTGGGAATTAGTGTGTTTTGACAAATAATGACCCCTAATTAACATGTTTATCAAATTCGTCTTCGTTTTCTCAAAGGCATTAAACACGACCACAGATGTTCACGAGCAACTGTTCATTTTAATCAACCATTAAGTCATTTTCTACTGCATTACACACATTCAACACTTCTGTAATAACAAATATATCAGAATCCTTTTTAGCCTTGCGATGCAAATTCACTTTTATATGTGGATGTCACTGCTGAAACTTCATTTCATCGACTTATCTTGCAAAATCTGTCATTGAGCTGATTGAAACTGAGTTGAGCTGAATAATGACACAATTGTCTTCTGCAGAACTGCTTTATTATGTCATATTTGATGAAGTTTGCATGATTGTTATTTCCCTGTTTATAAGTGAAACCCTGCTTTTAAACAATCTGTATTTTGTAAAGCGTTACATAAATGGAAGGTGACTTGACTTGTTGACTATTGACATTATAGTAAAGGAATAGAACTATAAAATGAATGTGGATAACAGTGTAATGAGGAGTCAGCGGGTTGAAATCCAAAAGCAGCTTCATTTATAAACGTAGTCAGACAGGCAATGGTCAACTCAACAGCAAACAGTGGTAGCAGGGAACAGGCAGGCTCGTAGTGAGTATCCAGGGAAAGGTCAAAAAGCAGGCAGATAAACATCAAAAAGCAGAGAAACAGGCAGGATCAAACAAGACAGGGATTTAACGCGTGGGACTGCAATGCTAGGATTAACAATACTTCGCAGTGAATGCAAGTGAGAGTAGTGCTTATATGGTGATGGGATGTGAGTTTAATCAGATCTAGGTAATGTGCTACAGCTGGCTGGGGTGATCAGTGACTGGCTGAGGGGCTTGTGGGAAATGTAGTCCATAGAATGAGAGGGCGACATCTGGTGGCAAGTGGACAGACGACAACAGACTGAATTCATTACAAACAGCCCAGAAAATTCTGTTTTAGAAATTAAATTTGATTTTTTTTTTCTCAGGATAAAAATCTGCAAAGTCTCATAAGTCAGCATAAGTCTCCATTTGCTCTCCATTTCATATATTGTTGTCCAAGTAAATTAGGAAAATCACAGTTGAAAATAAAAGCTGCATATACGTATGTAACAAAGTTCGTAAATATGGGAAGAAGGAGGCGGGAACCGGCGAACATTTAACATATTTAATAATCAAATAAAACCAACAATAAAACGAAAGTATAAGGGCGGCAGTTCCTCACGGCGACTGCCGCCCACACAAACCAAATAAAACACAACATAAAATCCAGGCCTGGTCCTCTCTCGTCCTCCACTGTCGTCGCTCCTCCTTTATGCTTCCGGAGCTCCTCCGTGGGGAACTCGAGACCGGTGCGCCGAGCACCTGAAGCTCGTTAACCCTCGCGTCACCGGCCTCGCGCCGCTCCCTCACGGCTCTCGCCCGCCCTACTCGTCACAACGTAGAACTCTTAATGCCAGATTCTGCAGTTTGTTGGTTTCTGAGAGGAAATGAGAAGAAAAATACCATATGTCTCCCGAAATCCAAAATTACCAAAAAAAAAAAAATTATTATGTGGATGGTCAGAGATTGAGGCTTGACTGTCATCACTAGCACTGTGGTTTGTCCTTGACTCTCACATCTGGGACAAGTCAGAGAAATTACTCAAGGGGGACAATTATGAAACCCATGATAGTTAACGACCTCTGGGTCACTTTATTCTCCTCTCAGGCCATTCTCCTCTGGTAAACAGTGTCTAATGCTGTGAGACAAACAACTTGTAATGTTTGTGGAAATTATCCCTCTTTACAAAGTATGTATGATGTAACAGTGCATGTCAGATGATGGAAAATTGTTTGAATTAGTTGTAGACTAAAGAATTTAGTCTCAGCCTCATGATTTTATATTGAGCTTATATACCACCACATTATTATTATTCCAGTCATTATTATTCCAGTCAAATGCGTTTTCAACTACCTCTAGAAGTGGTCTAAAGTGGACAAGCTCAAAACATGTTAGACCTCATTTACATCTGTACTTAGTGTCATCCAGTTGTGATCCAATAGACCAAAACAGAGCTTAATACCGGGTGGAAACAGGGTGACAGCTGTGACATCTTGCCACTGGGGTACCTCAGGGTTCGGTCCTTGGACCACTGCTCTTCTTCATCTACATGTCATTATTAGGGTCTGTCATTCAGAAACATGGCTGTGACGAGTAGGGCGGGCGAGAGCCGTGAGGGAGCGGCGCGAGGCCGGTGACGCGAGGGTTAACGAGCTTCAGGTGCTCGGCGCACCGGTCTCCAGTCCTTCACGGAGGAGCTCCGGAAGCATAAAGGAGGAGCGACGACAGTGAAGGACGAGAGAGGACCAGGCCTGGATTTTATGTTGTGTTTTATTTGGTTTGTGTGGGCGGCAGTCGCCGTGAGGAACTGCCGCCCTTATATTTTCGTTTCATTGTCAGTTTATTTGAGTATTAAAAGTTGTTAAATGTTCGCCGGTTCCCGCCTCCTTCTTCCCATATTTACGAACTTTGTTACAATGGCTTTTTCCTATTATGCTGTTGACACAACCCTACTTCTCATTCCAGCCAGATGATACAACAGTAGCTGCTCACATCTCAGCCTGCATATATACATTTCTTGCTGGATGAAGGATCACCACTTTCAACTCAACCGTGCGAGGACAGAACAGCTTGTGGTCTCGGCCAACCCAACACTTCATCACAACTTCTCCATTCAGCTAGGTTCATCAACCATAATTCTTTGGAGTTGTGATTGATGATCAGTTAAATGTCCACTGGCTCTGCACCTCTATAGCTAAACTCACTACTTCAGACTTATATGCCCTCCAGAAGCTTGCGTTCTGCAAGTGAACGCCGCCTTGTAGTGCGATCACAAAGAGGCACAAAATCACTTTCACTGACCTTCACCTTGGCTGTTCCCTGCTATTCCCTCCCTGAGTCTTCAGCCAAATTCAAGAAATGGCTAAAGACTCATCTTTTACATCAACCCAACTAGGATTTACTACACTTTTCTAATTCTAATTTTAATTCTATTTTTTCTAATTCTAACTGGGACTAGTCACAGCACTTACATATTGTTGCTCTATTGTTGATTTGATTGCTTCAATTGTTCTCATTTGCAAGTTGCTTTGGATAAAAGGAATCATTTGGTTCATATGATTCCTTTTATCCTTTTAATCATATTTCAAATGTACCAATTTCTAAATGATTCCAACTAAATCATATATACTAAATTCAACCAAATATACCAAATATTCAACCAAATATATGCAAAATATACTAAATTCTAAATGATTCCAACTAAATCATATATACCAAATTCTATCAAATATATGCCAAACATACCAAATCATAAATGAATCTAACTGAATCATACATAGCAATTCAACCAAATATACCAAATATTTGACCAAATATATGCCAAATAAACTAAATTCTAAATGATTCCAACTAAATCAAATATACCAAATATTTGACCAAATATATGCCAAATATAACAAATTCTAAATGATTCCAACTAAATCAAATATACCAAATATTTGACCAAATATACCAAATTTTCAACCAAGGATATGCCAAATTCAAAATGATTCCAATTAAATCATATATACCAAATATTTGACCAAATATATGCCAAATATAACAAATTCTAAATGATTCCAACTAAATCAAATATACCAAATATTTGACCAAATATACCAAATTTTCAACCAAATATATACCAAATATACCAAATTCTAAATGAATCTAACTAAATCATATATAGCAAATTCAACCAAATATATGCCAAATAAACTAAATTCTAAATGAATCTAACTAAATCATATATAGCAAATTCAACCAAATATAACAAATATTCAACCAAAATTATGCCAAATGTACTCAATTCTAAATGATTCCAACTAAATCATATATACCAAATTCAACCAAATATATGCCAAATAAACTAAATTCTAAATGATTCCAACTAAATCAAATATACCAAATATTTGACCAAATATACCAAATTTTCAACCAAGGATATGCCAAATATACCAAATTCAAAATGATTCCAATTAAATCATATATACCAAATATTTGACCAAATATATGCCAAATATACCAAATTCTAAGTGATTCCAACTAAATCATATATACAAATTCGACCAAATATACCAAATTTTCAACCAAATATACCAAATTCTAAATGACTCCAACTAAATCATATATACCAAATTCAACCAAATATCCCAAATATTCGACCAAATATATATACAAATATACCAAATTATAAATGACTTCAACTAAATCATACATACCAAATTCGACATGTTATTTGGCTTTGTTGGCTTTTTTCAAGTTAAAAATAAGGATGGCAAAGGACCATGTTATAATTGATCCCAAGATGCTCCATGACATCTTCAAATGATTTCCCAACTGAAAAAAAGATGTTATAAGACTCCCATCTCTTCACATGCAAATGCAGCTCCAGATTTGTTGGTCTGATCGTTTGCCTTTTTTTCCAAGCTCCATCTTCGATGGTCTGACTTCCCACGATTTCCCACTGAAGCCTAATGAGTAAATGAATATAGCCATTGTAGCATATATTTATTAACATTGTCTTATGTGCATTGTTTTATTGCAGAATATCATTGTCTTGTGTGATTCGAAGCAACATTCATAACTTGATGGATAACATGTCTAATCCGGTGATACTGACTCTCATGGTGCCCAAAGAATCCAAATCATACAGGCATATATATTTCAGTTGTTTTCTTTTCCTTTATCTGGTTATACTGTCAATTAATATGCGTCTTGTTACGGTTATTTTCATGGCGAAAGCACTTCATGAACCGATGTACATATTCTTGTCTTATCTGTGTGTAAACGGGGTTTACGGAGCCACAGGATTCTACCCTAAAATTCTGTCTGATTTAATACTGGATTCATACGTGATCTCCTCTCACATGTGTGCTCTGCAGATCTTCGTTATTTACAGCTCTTTACTGAGTGAGTTTACAATATTAACAGTGATGTCTTATGATAGATACGTAGCCATATGCAAACCTTTAGACTATCATTCGGAATTAACTAAACTCACCTGTGTGAAATTAATTCTGTTTTCATGGATTCTTCCCAACGGCGTCTCAGCTACGGCAATCCTGTTATCATACTTGAGGCCGTTTTGTAAATATCACATCGACAAATTATATTGTGACAACTGGTCGGTTGTAAAACTGTCTTGTACGTCATCATTTGTGAATAATATCTATGGATATATTTTTGGTGTTATATTTCTGAGCTGTGCAGTTATTGTCATAGTGTCCTATGTGAAGCTGATCTCGGCATGTAAAGCCTCTTTAGAAAACAGAAGGAAGTTCTGGCAAACGTGTCTGCCACACATGTTGTCACTGATCAATTTCACTTTTGCTTTGGTTTTTGATATAATGTACAGCAGATATGGTTCAAATGACATTCCGGAAAGTCTGCGTCATTTTCTGGCTTTAGAATTAGTGATTGTCCCTCCTGTTTTTAATCCTATAATCTATGGGTTGAAAGTTAGGGCGGTGCGCAGGGGTTTTTTCTCGTGTATTTCAGCAAAAGTCAATGTTTCAGAAGCTAAAAAGGCTTAAATCCTTGATGATTATGTGATGTGCTTTACTGAAACACACATCCAGAATGGTGTAATTTGTTTTATATACAGATTATAAGGAAAACAAGCGTGTACAAAGCTGTCAACATTATTTTTATGAACATCATGGGGAATAGTATCATAAAACATTCCAGGAAAAATACATTTTTTATGCTTTCACTGCTTCCAGATGCACTGATGAAACTCCTTGATGTTTGTCTACATGACCAAACAAATATCATTTAAAAAAGTTCTGTGAATTTCGAGTGTATAGTTTAGTATGAAAAGAGCTGAATTATTGTCAGTATTCCTATACTTCACTTCTATTTTATAATTTGAATATTTTACTGCACTGTTTTTACTTTAAACGTATTGCACTTTACACTTGACAGTACAAGACCCAAAACTGCTCAGACTGTTATTTATATGGAGATATATAAGCTCAAACATAAAAAATGAAATATTAAGAATATAATTTTTTTTGAATGTAAATATTATAGAAACTTATAGGCACAAAAAACAGTCCAGAATATGTTCGTTCACTGTTCCTGTGTGCATTAGAGCTACAATTAGCATCAAGCTACGTAACAACCATTTAAAAAATTAATATTATGTGTTTACTCAAAACTCGCTTTAGAGATGAATCATTCAACTCTTTCCTTGACTGAATCTCTCTTTCGAATCATTCAACTCTTTGCTTAACTGATTCTCTTTCTCTTTTGAATCATTCAGTTCTTCGCTTAACTGATTCTCTCTTTTGAATCATTTAACTCTTTTCTTAACTGATTCTCTTTCTCTTTTGAATCATTTAACTCTTTTCTTAACTGATTCTCTTTCTCTTTTGAATCATTCAGTTCTTCGCTTAACTGATTCTCTCTTTTGAATCATTTAACTCTTTTCTTAACTGATTCTCTCTTTTGAATCATTTAACTCTTTTCTTAACTGATTCTCTTTCTCTTTTGAATCATTTAACTCTTTTCTTAACTGATTCTCTTTCTCTTTTGAATCATTTAACTCTTTTCTTAACTGATTCTCTTTCTCTTTTGAATCATTTAACTCTTTTCTTAACTGATTCTCTTTCTCTTTTGAATCATTTAACTCTTTTCTTAACTGATTCTCTCTTTTGAATCATTTAACTCTTTTCTTAACTGATTCTCTTTCTCTTTTGAATCATTTAACTCTTTTCTTAACTGATTCTCTTTCTCTTTTGAATCATTCAGTTCTTTTCTTAACTGATTCTCTCTTTTGAATCATTTAACTCTTTTCTTAACTGTTTCTCTTTCTCTTTTGAATCATTTAACTCTTTTCTTAACTGTTTCTCTTTCTCTTTTGAATCATTTAACTCTTTTCTTAACTGATTCTCTCTTTTGAATCATTTAACTCTTTTCTTAACTGATTCTCTTTCTCTTTTGAATCATTCAACTCTTTCCTTGACTGAATCTCTCTTTCAAATCATTTAACTCTTTGCTTAACTGATTCTCTTTCTCTTTTGAATCATTCAGTTCTTCGCTTAACTGATTCTCTCTTTTGAATCATTTAACTCTTTTCTTAACTGATTCTCTTTCTCTTTTGAATCATTTAACTCTTTTCTTAACTGATTCTCTTTCTCTTTTGAATCATTTAACTCTTTTCTTAACTGATTCTCTTTCTCTTTTGAATCATTTAACTCTTTTCTTAACTGATTCTCTTTCTCTTTTGAATCATTCAGTTCTTTTCTTAACTGATTCTCTCTTTTGAATCATTTAACTCTTTTCTTAACTGTTTCTCTTTTGAATCATTTAACTCTTTTCTTAACTGATTCTCTCTTTTGAATCATTCAGTTCTTCGCTTAACTGATTCTCTCTTTTGAATCATTTAACTCTTTTCTTAACTGATTCTCTTTCTCTTTTGAATCATTTAACTCTTTTCTTAACTGATTCTCTTTCTCTTTTGAATCATTTAACTCTTTTCTTAACTGATTCTCTTTCTCTTTTGAATCATTCAGTTCTTTTCTTAACTGTTTCGCTTTCTCTTTTGAATCATTTAACTCTTTTCTTAACTGATTCTCTTTCTCTTTTGAATTATTTAACTCTTTTCTTAACTGATTCTCTTTCTCTTTTGAATCATTTAACTCTTTTCTTAACTGATTCTCTTTCTCTTTTGAATCATTTAACTCTTTTCTTAACTGATTCTCTTTCTCTTTTGAATCATTTAACTCTTTTCTTAACTGTTTCTCTTTCTCTTTTGAATCTTTCAACTCTTCCTCTAATGGTTTCTCTCTGTCTTTGTGAATTTTCAGCTCTTCTCTCAGTTGATTCTCACAATGGATGGAAGTGCAAAACTTCTCCCTTACCTCAATCAGTCTGTTATTTGAATCATTTAACTCTTTTCTTAACTGATTCTCTTTCTCTTTTGAATCATTCAAGTCTTCCTCTTTCACTGCTTCCAGATCCACTAATGAACTAATGACCAAACAAATATAATTAGAAAAGTTCTGTGAATTTCATGTATAGTTTAGTGGTTTTGAATTATTCTCAGTATTCCTATATTTTACTTCCTCTATACTTTACTTCTATTTTACAATTTCAATATTTTACTTGAAATTATACAGCTATTTTACATGTGATTATTGCCAGTAATCAGACTTAACCCCTTATAACCCCATTCTGTCATAAAGTGACATAAAATGACATATATTTAGAAAACTGACACTTGGCACTTTACAGTACAAGTCCCAAAATTACTCAGACTCTTATTAATATGGAGATATATAAGCGCAAACATAAAAAATGAGATATTAAGAATATAATATAGGCACAAAAACAGTCCAGAATATGTTCGTTCACTGTTCCTGTGTGCATTAGAGCTACAATTATCATCAAGCTACATAACACCGTTTAAAAAATATTGATATTATGGGTTTACTCAAAACTTGCTTTAGAGATTCCTTTCAAATCATTCAACTCTTTCCTTAACTGTTCCTCTCTGTCTTTAGAATCACTCAGCTCTTCTCTCAGTTGATTCTCACAACGGATGGAAGTGCAAAACTTCTCCCTTACCTCAATCAGTCTGTCATTTGAATCATTTAACTCTATTCTTAACTGTTTCTCTTTCTCTTTTGAATCTTTCAACTCTTTTCTTAACTTTTTCTCTTCCTCTTTTGAATCATTCAACTCTTTTCTTAACCGTCTCTCTTCCTCTTTTGAATCATTCAACTCTTCCTCTAACTGTTTCTCTCTGGTTTTTAAATCATTCTTCTCTTGGTTCAATTGTCTCTCTTTATCTTTGCAAATGATCAGCTCTTCGTTCAGTTGTTTCTCACGTTGGGAGGAAGTGCGAAACTTCTCCCTCATCTGATTCTCCTTCTCTTCTGAATCTTTCAACTTTTTGTTTAACCGATTCGCTTTCTCTTTCAAATCATTCAACTCTTCATTTAACTGACTCTCTCTGTCTTTGGAATCTTTTATTAGCTTATTTTCCTTCTCCTTATATTCTTCCTGAAAATAATTGCTAGCTTTTCTGAAACACTCAGGATGTGTTGTGAAAAAAGTGCTGTCTTGACCTTCTGTCATTTTCTCTATTTTTTTAAATAACTCAATGACACTGTCGTCAGTGTTGTGTAAAGTGTGGTGTCTTCCACACATCTTCACACATGAGTTCTGTGTTGGATCATTGGGTCTAGCCCGATCTATAAATAACACCATGCAGTAGTCCAAGACCTCCATCCCGAACACTTCACTGAGAGCTTGTAAAAGGTAATCCTCTCTTCCAGAGTTTTTCACATCTCTGTGTACTAACAGAAACGCATGAGGCCCGGGAAACATCAGTGATTCACAGAACTCCATGTCATTTCTGATAGCTTTAATTCCCCCGACGAAAACCCTGAATGATTTTAAGTATTTCAGCCAATAGGGTGGAGTTTTTAATACAGAAACCTGTCGTCCACGAACTTGAGCTTTCCTGGGCTCCAATATTCCAAATTTAAAAGCATCCCTGTTCTGTCGTTCCCCAAGGATCGAAGCACATGCTTTATCCATCAGAGCATCATCACGTCCGATCACCATCAATCTCAGCTTTTCTTTGGAGCCGGTTTCTGTGAATGATTAAAGCCAAGTCAGTGTAAGCGAATTAAGCAATTATTAATTAGTTTATTTATAGGAAATTCTAAACGAGTCACTTATTTTACCAACCGAATCGTCCAGCGTTCACTTGTAAATAAGCTCTTCAACTATCTTAGAGCAGGGGTTCCCAAACTTTTTAGCCCGCGACCCCCATGATAAATGGGCTGCTGCTCCGCGACCCCCCCCCCCCATATATTTTTTACACTTAAAAAAAAAAAAAGAAATCATCTCGCGACCCCTGCGCGGGGTCCCGCGACCCCCACTTTGGGAACCACTGTCTTAGAGGACGAACCAGACAAAATGAATCTTCCAAATGATTCGTTCAATTCATTCATCTCAGCCCAACTCGTCACACGACCCAAGATCAAGGAATGTATTCGTGGCTCCAGTCCGTCTGAACAAAGTGAGTTTGTGTTTCACAATTCTGACTTCTTTTTCTCAGAATCGTGAGATTTAAACTCACAATTTCAAGTTATAAAGTCAGAATTGGGAGATATGAACTGTAATACTGACTTTTGTTCTTGCAATTGTGAATTTAGTATGTGAGTTTATATCTCATAATTCTGACTTTTCTCAATATTTTCAGTTTATATCTCATATTTTTGACTTTTCTCAATATTGTGAGTTTATATCTCATAATTCTGACTTTTCTCAATATTGTGAGTTTATATCTCATAATTCTGACTTCATAACTCACAATTGCAACTTTATATCACACAACTCTGAGGGAAAAAGTCAGAATTGTGAGATAAAAACTCTCAATGACCTTTTTTGTGTTTGTTTCACACTTTTTTTTATTAGTATTCCAAAGTATTCTAAAGTATTTAGATTAAGTGACTAAACTTGAGTAATGTAACGAAATACGTTACAAATGACTTTTTAAAGCATGTATTTTGTAATCTGTAGTGAAATACATTTTAAAAGTGACCCGCCCAGCTCTGATTATACATGTGACCTGTCATGCGCAGATCGCTCACAATTCGTGTAAGTGTTATAACTTTTGAAAAGTTGATTGAAAGTATGTGTTTATTAGGGGTGTGACGAGACCCCTATCCCACGAGACGAGACACGAGATTGGGTTCACGAGATGAGATTTTAATAGCATTTTTAAGAAATCCTCAATAATGAAACGTATGAAGGGAAAATAGTCTTTTATTCAACTGAAAATCATAAAATGCAAAAATGTTGGTGCATTTTGAAATCAACTCTATCAATCTATTTTAATGAATTATTTGCAGTAAAAAAAACACTGCTAAACGTTTTGCCACGAAATCAACCAATTGTTTTCTGCCCTGTATAATTTCACATGAGAAATCTCACTGAACTTCTTTCTATAGACTGAACATAAATTAAACAGTATAAATAAAATAAACATATCAATAAAAAATTCAAATAACACTTTAACTGCAGTACAAAGTTGACCATTTCCCAGTCACTATTGATTGTGTGGCTGTAACTGTTATATAGTTAGTATGTACACCGAGAAGTCCAACCGTTTGCAGTAACAGCGATGCTTTCTGCCTCTTTAAGGGCCGTTCACATATCGCGCCTAAAAAAGCGTGGAAAGCCGCGTCACTTTCCTCCTTCTTTTGCAAGCGTTCGGGAGCTCGCGCTTCTGTAGCGTCTGTCGTTGCTATGCGACCATGAACTGTGCTCTCCACGACCATGAGGAAGTTTCAGCGAGGGATAAATTGATTTTTAGCCCTTGCTTTAGCTTTACTACTAGATATATTTATGGAAATGAGATATAACAACCCCCCTGTACAGCTATGATCAGCTGTTCGGCTGAGATTTCCATGCTCTGTTACGGAAAGGTCGAAGATGATCGGTTGGTTCTTGTCACATGACCTGCGGTTTTTATGTTTTCGCATGAAAACGACGGCAGTTCATTGGAACGAATGCGTCAAAAGAGCCGCCGTCTCGGAACAGGGGACTCCTCCTCTTTAATGCATCAGCATTAAAGGTCTAACAGAAATAAAATCACAATAAATAGTCATGAATGCGATTTTCTAGTTTTTTCTGGGTTCATTCCAACGATCAGACATGTATTTACCTTTGAGTCCAATTTAAGTTTTTGATATTAAGATAATCTACTTTTTAAAAATATGCATAGTGCAAGTTTATTAGTCACATTCTTCCACTTGAGTAAACTTCGAATGAACTATGGCTTAGCCGACTGCATGCAAAATTGCTACAATGGTGAGACTATACAGCTCTGGAAAAAATTAAGAGACCACTGCATATTTTTGGTTATTTTGACCAGTTGTTGCATTTGGCAAATAAATGCTCTAAATTACAATATTTTTATTTGGAATTTGGGAAAAATGTCAGTCGTTTATAGAATAAAACAAAAATGTTAATTTTACCCAAACACATACCTATAAATAGTAAACCCAGAGAAACTGATCATTTTGCAGTGGTCTCTTAATTTTTTCCAGAGCTGTACATGTGAATTATATTGGTTTATTAAATATGATACACAACACAATTTGCAGGTTGAAGCAAATCACAAATTTGAGAGGAACGTTTTATCGTTGACGTCTCCGTTTATCACTTGGGAATCTACAAACCGATTCAGAGTATTTTATTTAATGCCATGTCGGCAATCAAAGCTATTTTCATGGCAAAAATTCAATTACAAAACCACAAATATCATATAAATACAATAAAAACAAAACAAATATAAACAGCAAGTCATATTATACCTTTTTTTTTTTTATAAAAAAATAAAATCCAAAACCTTTTCAGGCATAATCTCATTAAATGTGATCTTAAGTGAAGTAACTTTATAAAAAGAGCATCTGCTTGTGTTCAGTCCAGGACAATCTAATAAAATATGTTTGACAGATAAGGGAATCTTACGAAACATACATAAAGTTGGGTCTTCTCCTTTAAGCAAAAAAGCATGGGTCAATTTTTAATGTCCTTATTAAGAACTTCAGGATCTACAAACAAAACAAATCCATAAGTCCATAGTATTTGGTGTACTTCAAGCGACACAGAGCAGAGTAAAGGCTGGCTGAAAAGGTTTTTTGTTGTTGTAAACTGTTTCTGTTTTTCCTGTCAAGTCGCAGCTCTTCAGATACAATCGGGGTAAACAGCCAGAACCAGTATTTTTGGATAAACTTGTTAATTTCTTTTAACTTAAGACTCATCTCCATTAGCCAAGAATGCTGACTGGAAATAGACTGAGACTTAACTCGGACACACAGTAGGAGAAACTATTGAATCAACTGTCCAGATTTCCAACATCTTACAATCACATTACACTGATATAAATACATTCTGTTCATTGTCGGTTTTCCTGACAAAAACTAACGGGGAACTATAGCATGGATTAGCTGCGGCCGTTAACCAAAGACTGAAACAAACCGGCGTAGAAATATAATTTCGTAACATTCAATATCATAAAACTATGGAGGACCAGGAGTGACACATAAAAATAAAACGATGAATCAATTAATTCATTTAATAATTCACACATAAAAATGTAAATAAATAAATCAATGGCATTTTAGCACTCGACTGACAAATGGATAAAGAAAAGCATTTAAAAAGCGTTTTAAAAAGCGATTTAACAAGCGATTTAAAAAGCGATTTAAAAAGCGATTTAAAAAGAGATTTAAAAAGAGATTTAAAAAGCCATTTAAAAAGCCATTTAAAAAGTGATTTTAAAAGCGATTTAAAAAGAGATTTAAAAAGAGATTCAAAAAGTGATTTAAAAAGCGATTTAAAAAGAGATTTAAAAAGAGATTTAAAAAGAGATTTAAAAAGCGATTTGAAAAGCAATTTAAAAAGAGATTTAAAAAGCGATTTAAAAAGCGATTTAAAAAGCGATTTAAAAAGCCATTTAAAAAGCCATTTAAAAAGAGATTCAAAAAGAGATTCAAAAAGCGATTTAAAAAGAGATTTAAAAAGCGATTTAAAAAGAGATTTAAAAAGCCATTTAAAAAGAGATTCAAAAAGAGATTCAAAAAGTGATTTAAAGAGAGATTTAAAAAGCCATTTAAAAAGCCATTTAAAAAGAGATTTAAAAAGAGATTCAAAAAGCGATTTAAAAAGAGATTTAAAAAGCGATTTAAAAAGCCATTTAAAAAGAGATTTAAAAAGCCATTTAAAAAGCCATTTAAAAAGTGATTTTAAAAGCGATTTAAAAAGAGATTTAAAAAGAGATTCAAAAAGTGATTTAAAAAGCGATTTAAAAAGAGATTTAAAAAGAGATTTAAAAAGCGATTTGAAAAGCAATTTAAAAAGAGATTTAAAAAGCGATTTAAAAAGCGATTTAAAAAGCGATTTAAAAAGCGATTTAAAAAGAGATTTAAAAAGAGATTTAAAAAGCCATTTAAAAAGCCATTTAAAAAGCCATTTAAAAAGCCATTTAAAAAGCCATTTAAAAAGCGATTTAAAAAGATATTTAAAAAGAGATTCAAAAAGCGATTTAAAAAGCGATTTAAAAAGCGATTTAAAAAGATATTTAAAAAGAGATTCAAAAAGCGATTTAAAAAGCAATTTAAAAAGAGATTTAAAAAGCGATTTAAAAAGAGATTTAAAAAGCGATTTAAAAAGCCATTTAAAAAGAGATTTAAAAAGAGATTTAAAAAGCGATTTAAAAAGATATTTAAAAAGAGATTTAAAAAGCCATTTAAAAAGCCATTTAAAAAGAGATTTAAAAAGAGATTCAAAAAGCGATTTAAAAAGAGATTTAAAAAGCGATTTAAAAAGCGATTTAAAAAGCCATTTAAAAAGCCATTTAAAAAGAGATTCAAAAAGAGATTCAAAAAGTGATTTAAAGAGAGATTTAAAAAGCCATTTAAAAAGCCATTTAAAAAGCCATTTAAAAAGAGATTTAAAAAGAGATTCAAAAAGCGATTTAAAAAGAGATTTAAAAAGAGATTTAAAAAGCGATTTAAAAAGCCATTTAAAAAGAGATTTAAAAAGAGATTTAAAAAGCCATTTAAAAAGCAATTTAAAAAGCCATTTAAAAAGTGATTTAAAAAGAGATTTAAAAGGTGATTTAAAAAGAGATTTAAAATGAATTACAAATGTATTTTTTTATTGTTCTATTAATCTACGTTTAAAAACAGGAATTAAATAAACAACTTTAAATACGTCTATTTATTTGCCCATATAAAAGTGATTTATTTATTTACATTTTTATGTGTGAATTATTAAATGAATTAACTGATTCATCGTTTTATTTTTATGTGTCACTCCTGGTCCTCCATATAAAACACATTCTCACTTGTGAAATGTAATCCCTTGCTGTCTGGTTTTTAGATTTCTTTCATTTTTGAACACCCATACGCAGCAAAAAAAGTCCGGCATCGTCCATGAATTTAAAAGTACAGGCGCAGACAGCAGTTTTCTTACAATGTTTATATATTGTTTGTGTCTCATGTGTTATTCTTTCGCCGTTTATTATTTCTACTGGAAAACCAAAATATTTCCACACAAACGATTTGAAAGTGGCGGGAGCATCTTCAATAATGATTTCACCCTCACACTGATGATAGCACGACGAGACAACTTTTCACACCCCTAGTTTTTTGTAATGAAACTGAATCCCCTCTCATAACTCAAAATATGGCTTGAATGAAATCTGTGTAAAATGCATTGTATTCTTTTTAGAGTAATCTAGACTAAACTGTACTCCCTGTACCCTTCTGAAAGTTGAGATAACAGGTCATAAATGACTAGGGGAGGGGACAGTCACCTCTGAAACAAAGACCGCATCTCATTGGTCAGAACTCCTCAAAGAGGTTGGACAAACCTCAGTTTAAATGCTCAGTACACTAGAGTTTCTGGGCTGGTTTTATGTTTTTATTTTTGCTTTTCGCTTATGTTTTATTTGTTTTAAGTTTTTTTCTTAAGTTAAGTTATTTTGTTATTATCATTTTAAGTTACAGCTTAGCAGAAGTTGTCTCATAGAATAAGATTAGAACGAATTAGTTTAAGTCGAGACCAAGACCAAGAAACAGACGGTTGAGGAGCAGCAAGGCAGTTTCATTCAAGCCATCCAACTGACTTTCGTCTCACTCACTTTCCTTTCTTTTGCTTTAATTTTCTTTCTTTCCGTCGAGAGTCTCGTGTTCTAAGTCAAGTTTTGTCGCAAAGTTAAACGACTCTACAGTCTTTGCTGCTTCAACTTCAACCTCGATTCATCTGCAGCAATTAGGACCGGAAAGACCTTCAGCAGATAAACGAACCCGGGGAACCCCTTTCTCCAAGCCAAAGGACGCCGACAAGGAATCCCCATTTAAAGACCGGCTACACGCGCAAGTACCTCCAGATTCTATAGCTTTTATTTATTTAAAATATAATAACCCGCCTAAGCAGTGATAAAAGGGTTAAATTAGTGATTGATGGTTCGTTCAGATCAGGTCTTATGAAATGCATATATTGCTAGAAACTTTCATCATTTCACTCTCTTGAACCCATTCTTTCCTCTCTTCCTTCCTCTCTGCAACTCGTGTGAATGTGTGTGTGTGCGTGTGTGTTTGTGTTAGATATTAGTTTACGTGTTAGCAGGGCCGGTGCTAGGCGGAGCAGGCAATTGCCTAGGGCCTCAGTCATGGAGGAGGGGCAGGGCCGGTGCTACCTATATAGGCGGAGCAGGCAGTGGCCTAGGACCTCAGTCATGGAGGAGGGGCAGGGCCGGTGCTAGGCGGAGCAGGCAATTGCCTAGGGCCTCAGTCATGGAGGAGGGGCAGGGCCGGTGCTACCTATATAGGCGGAGCAGGCAGTGGCCTAGGACCTCAGTCATGGAGGAGGGGCAGGGCTGGTGCTACGTATATAGGCGGAGCAGGCAGTGGCCTAGGGCTTCGGTCAGGGAGGAGGGGCAGGGCCGGTGCTACCTATATAGGCGGAGCAGGCAGTGGCCTAGGACCTCAGTCATGGAGGAGGGGCAGGGCTGGTGCTACGTATATAGGCGGAGCAGGCAGTGGCCTAGGGCTTCGGTCAGGGAGGAGGGGCAGGGCCGGTGCTACCTATATAGGCGGAGCAGGCAGTGGCCTAGGACCTCAGTCATGGAGGAGGGGCAGGGCTGGTGCGACCTATATAAGCGGAGCAGGCAGTGGCCTAGGGCTTCGGTCAGGGAGGAGGGGCAGGGCCGGTGCTACCTATATAGGCGGAGCAGGCAGTGGCCTAGGACCTCAGTCATGGAGGAGGGGCAGGGCTGGTGCTACGTATATAGGCGGAGCAGGCAGTGGCCTAGGGCTTCGGTCATGGAGGAGGGGCAGGGCCGGTGCGACCTATATAGGCGGAGCAGGCAGTGGCCTAGGGCTTCGGTCATGGAGGAGGGGCAGGGCCGGTGCTACCTATATAGGCGGAGCAGGCAGTGGCCTAGGACCTCAGTCATGGAGGAGGGGCAGGGCTGGTGCTACGTATATAGGCGGAGCAGGCAGTGGCCTAGGGCTTCGGTCATGGAGGAGGGGCAGGGCCGGTGCTACCTATATAGGCGGAGCAGACAGTGGCCTAGGACCTCAGTCATGGAGGAGGGGCAGGGCCGGTGCTAGGCGGAGCAGGCAATTGCCTAGGGCCTCAGTCATGGAGGAGGGGCAGGGCCGGTGCTACCTATATAGGCGGAGCAGGCAGTGGCCTAGGACCTCAGTCATGGAGGAGGGGCAGGGCTGGTGCTACGTATATAGGCGGAGCAGGCAGTGGCCTAGGGCTTCGGTCATGGAGGAGGGGCAGGGCCGGTGCGACCTATATAGGCGGAGCAGGCAGTGGCCTAGGACCTCAGTCATGGAGGAGGGGCAGGGCCGGTGCTACCTATATAGGCGGAGCAGGCAGTGGCCTAGGACCTCAGTCATGGAGGAGGGGCAGGGCTGGTGCGACCTATATAGGCGGAGCAGGCAGTGGCCTAGGACCTCAGTCATGGAGGAGGGGCAGGGCTGGTGCGACCTATATAGGCGGAGCAGGCAGTGGCCTAGGGCTTTTTCTGTTGGATATAGATGTAATGAAATCAACTATGTCATCGAATCAAAGTGTGTCCCACCTTCTGAATAAAAAAGATACGAAAAGGCAACTTTTCTGCTGCTCACTGACTTCTGAATTGAAGTATGGCGCCGAAACGAACATCCTTCGTGGGGTGCAAAGCAAAAACAGGCATGCGAAGAAGTGCAGTTCGGGATGAAGGTGTGCGAGTTGTCCTCATCTCGTTTGGACTGATTGTAATGTTTTCTAAAAATAAACGCCATCATTTCTGGGATACATCGTTTGCCGGTTTATGAGTTTAAAGGTGCGTGAGCGCCGCCGACGTGTCCAGACTGTTAGACTGTTAATATCTGCGTTATCCCTGGTTTCTGCTTGTGCTATATAGTAACCATGGTGACAGACGCAGACAGCTGCGTAACGTCTAGCGGCGCGCTGCTGTTGTTTCGGTCAAACATTATGGAACATGGCAAGCAAACTTTGGGACGTAAGGAGAAATTAAACGAGGATTAGTATCGGCGTGGCGTTTAAGAAATTTGCGACAAACTTCGACTTGACAGAGACTCGCTCTAGCACGTTATTAGACAAGGTAAGCAAATGTAGGCGACATAAGACTAATCAATGTTATATAGCTCAACACGACGGAGAATATCATGAGTGTGATACTATAATGTTGATCTAGCTTTCTGTTAGTCTCATACAGACAACAAATTAATACTAAACATTACAACTTTCAACACACTCAAACACAGTTTAGTACGATAGTGTAACGTTAGAGCGAGTGAAACAGCGCTGCGTTACCTCACAGTTTTAATTCGTCAAATAAACTGACTTGTATGAGTAGTATTTCAGCACTTGTGAGTAGCTCGGTATCGAACTCTCGTGTGTCTCTCATAATCGCGCCCGTGATTCTCGGCCCCGCCCTGTTTCACACCACAGTCATGTTACAAAACATGCGTTCACTCATCCATAAACATTATTTCTCCATAAATATTATTAGAACCATCGGCATGACGACAAGTTCCACGTTCCACTCATTCACTGCATCATCAAACTACGCCTTTGTTATTGTTTTGAAGAGCTTAGCGCCCCCTAGCGGTGAAAAAAATACATATTGTGCCTTTAAAGAAATATTTTGGAATGCATCTCGTCATGTACTAAAATACTAATTGGAAACCAACTCTACTTACCGTCTTCATTCAAGAGAAGACCTGTAATAAGAAAATAAGATATTAAGTCAATTAAGTCTTTGATCATGTATATTACATATATTATTATATTATAATATATATTACTATATGTACAACTCTATCCGTTGTATCTTCTTAGAATGTTTATGTACATCTTTCCTACAGCCTTGTATAAACACTACAAGGTCTTTATAAATAAATACATTTTGCATGGTTAATAACAATGTTTGCCATAACTATTTAAAGGAGAAAGTCATGATATTACTCAGTTCATGCAAAAAAACGATTCAGTGAATTTGTTTCCACTCACTCATTTCATGTTCTTCGTGACCTGTAAAATACAAAATAAGCCAATTTTATATTAATATCATACTTTCATTAGTCGTTCTATAGGCCGTGACGACCTGCAACTATTATGACTGACAAAAAAAGTCTGTCTGCAAGACTCAATTACTTTCTTAAAAGTCAGAGGAGACATAAAGTTGAGTTACTGACCTCTGAGACTCCTCGCCATACTGCCGACAATGAAAAAAAGAAGAAATTAAGCAAATGTCTAACAGCCAGAAAAACTCAAAATAAAGCCATTTTGGGACTGAGACGGTCTTCCGCAAACAAGCTTGTGTCACATGTGTGGGAAAAAATGCAGTTGTTACCTGTTCTGTCACACCTGTGTGTCCCGACACATTTCGGCTTTTATGCTTTTACGTCATACTTTTCTTAGGTTTTATTCTGAATGCTCAGAATGGTGCGTCTAACCGCAGTTTCATTTCATTCATGAACTATGCAACCTACGTGTAATTTATCGTTTAATATTTATTTCAGAAATTTGCTCAAATTCCCATCGTTTTTTCCCCTATCCATTAAAAACAACACTAAATAAAAATAAATAAATTAAAAAAACAGCTTATGTCACTTTTTTTCGCGTCACACTTCTCTCGTGTCAATGACGTCACGGCTGTGGGCGGTGCCCGCTCGCTCCCGGCAGGTCGTGCGCGAGCCCGCTGAGGGCGGATTACGTCAGTTACAGTCACCGTGTAACACGGACACTGATCAGAGGAGAACAGATGAGGGTATGTTATATATATATATATATTTCAGACATTAACTGTTAAACCTTTAACTTTCATTCGTAAATGTCTTACTTCAGTGGATATATCGCGTCATCTTTGGCATTTGTCGGTGTTGTTGTTGATTGTGAGGCTCAATGACAGCTGTGACTCCTTTAGCGTGTGCTAAATTAGCTTAGCATGCTCTCAGCTCATCCTTACTTTGACAAACTTACTGATATTAATAATTAATTATCTTTAATGTGTTATAAGGGCGTTATAGTGTGTTTAAGGTGACCCCCGATTACTACTATAGTTTAAATGATTATATATGTGATAATACTAGTGCTAGTGAACTAGTTATAGTTAGTTTCTTTTCATTAATGCCAGTTAGTTTCCTTTTTTTATTGATGGATGTGCTTAAGTTTAATGTCAATAAAATATTCTCATATTTCTTTTTAATACAGAAATTAAAATTCGCTCAAGAAAAGAGTGCAAAAGTAATTATTAGCCAGAATGAAAATGTATAAGAAAAGAGCAAAGAAAAACAGCTTGTCATTGATTTACTGAATAATATTTTATTTATAAATATCCGAACACTGTTTTGATAAAAAAAAATATTTTTTTTTTAGGAATTTGTTCTTTTCCAAATGTTGGAAATTAGGAAAGAATAATTAAATAGCTAAATTCACTTAAAGTTTAATTCTAAACAGCTGTCAAGATATTGACGTCAGCTGACATCAGATCTGTTTGATCTTTTATCAGATGATGAAGATGTTTTATAGATGATGAAGATGTTTTATTGGTCTGCATGTTCCGTTATCAGATGATGAAGATGTTTTATAGATGATGAAGATGTTTATAGGTCTGCATGTTCTATTATCAGATGATGAAGATGTTTCATAGGTCTGCATGTTCTATTATCAGATGATGAAGATGTTTCATAGGTCTGCATGTTCTATTATCAGATGATGAAGATGTTTCATAGGTCTGCATGTTCTATTATCAGATGATGAAGATGTTTCATAGGTCTGCATGTTCTATTATCAGATGATGAAGATGTTTCATAGGTCTGCATGTTCTATTATCAGATGATGAAGATGTTTCATAGGTCTGCATGTTCTATTA
>CM074294.1:19602159-19612159 GCA_037194245.1 Opsariichthys bidens | reverse complement strand
AGAATCTGCCCTACAGACACTACGACTACTCTAAGGTGCCGCTTACGATCAGAGCCGCTCCGGAGTCACACGTGCGACGATGCGCTGCTTAAACGTCGTTTCCTCGTTCTCAGGTGATCGGCACAAACTGCGAGAACGTGATTGGCTACGTGCCTGTGCCAGTGGGCGTGGCTGGACCGCTCCTATTGGATGGGAAGGAATTCCACGTCCCCATGGCAACGACGGAAGGCTGTTTAGTGGCCAGCACCAACCGAGGGTGTCGAGCCGTCACCGTGAGTCGGTCGTTTATTGTGTTTTCTTCTGCTCACTCTTCGCTCTGGTTGTAAGTGTCGGTCTCCTCGCTTGCGTCTGCAGTTGGCGGGCGGCGTGAGCAGTCGCGTTCTTGCGGACGGGATGACCCGCGGCCCGGTGGTTCAGATGCCGTCGGCGTGTCGGGCCGCGGAGGTCAAGGGCTGGCTGGAGAGCTCGGAGGGCTTCGGTGCCATCAAACAGGCCTTCGATCACACCAGCAGGTCAGAGGTCAAAGGTCACATCCAGAATGTAGCACTGCTATCGGAGAGTTTTCGCTGATAACTGTAGCTCTGTGTTTTTTTAGGTTTGCCCGTCTGGACCGGCTGCAGGTCGCTTTGGCCGGGAGGAACCTGTACATCCGCTTGCAGTCTCAGACCGGAGACGCCATGGGCATGAACATGCTGTCAAAGGTGAAGCAGAGCCACAGCTGATTTAAGGGTCAGAGTTCACACGGCGTCAGAACATGTATGTAATAGATGTGATTGTGTGTGATGCAGGGAACAGAAGAGGCTCTGAGCAGACTTCAGGAGCGCTATCCTGACATGCGTCTGTTAGCCGTCAGCGGGAACTTCTGCACCGATAAAAAACCAGCCGCTGTCAACTGGATCCAGGGCAGAGGAAAATCCACAGTGTGTGAAGCCGTCGTACCGGCACGAGTGGTCAGAGAGGTCAGGCAGAAGATGCAGAGACACTTTTGTTCCTCTAGGGGGCGTCAGAAAGCTTTGTTTGACATTTAAGTGTACTAACCTACTGTTCAGTTCATGAAACACAAGTGGAGATCCCGCCGGTGGCTGAATGGTGAATGGCTGCAGTGATGTTGTTGTGCTTGCAGGTGTTGAAGAGCAGCACCGCCGCCCTGGTGGAGCTGAACATCAGTAAGAATCTGGTGGGCTCGGCGATGGCCGGAAGCATCGGCGGTTTCAACGCTCATGCGGCAAACATCGTAACGGCCATCTACATCGCCTGCGGACAGGTGCGTGTTATTCTAAAAAAAAAAAAATGGACGGGAAAAATAATATTAATAATCTTACTTAATTATCTATTGACAATCCAGTGTAAATTCCAGTGCATAAAAAGTTTCTGTGAACATTAAGTGCCATATATACAATGAACTTGTACACAATAGCATACTCTACTACTACATTTAAACCTTTTTTATTATTAATACACATACTTTTAATCATATTGTTCATCGGTGCATATTGTGCAATGTGCAATGAAACATATAATAAATTTATTTATATTATATAAAATAAAAAATTTGATTTTTTTTTTAGTAATTGTCAATTATTATTTTTATGGTTCTACAATATTTTATGATTTTATAATAAAAAATTATATATATATGAAACCTGAGTATTTCACAGCATACATATACATACTTGCATACATATGTTATATACGTTTACACATATATATATATATATGTGCATATTGTGTGTATATAATATATATATATAGTGCATATTGTGTGTATATAATATATATATATAGTGCATATTGTGTGTATATAATATATATATATATATAGTGCATATTGTGTGTATATAATATATATATATATAGTGCATATTGTGTGTATATAATATATATATATAGTGCATATTGTGTGTATATAATATATATATATAGTGCATATTGTGTGTATAAAATATATATATATATAGTGCATATTGTGTGTATATAATATATATATATATAGTGCATATTGTGTGTATATAATATATATATATATAGTGCATATTGTGTGTATATAATATATAGTGCATATTGTGTGTATATAATATATATATAGTGCATATTGTGTGTATATAATATATATATATATAGTGCATATTGTGTGTATATAATATATATATATATATGTATAGTGCATATTGTGTGTATATAATATATATATATAGTGCATATTGTGTGTATATAATATATATATATATATATAGTGCATATTGTGTGTATATAATATATATATATAGTGCATATTGTGTGTATATAATATATATATATATAGTGCATATTGTGTGTATATAATATATATATATATAGTGCATATTGTGTGTATATAATATATATATATATATAGTGCATATTGTGTGTATATAATATATATATATATATATATATATATATATATATATATATATATATATATATATATATATATATATAGTACATATTTTGTGTATATTATATATATATATATATGTGTGTGTGTGTTTGTAAAATGTTACCCCATGTAATTACAGATGATGATGATGATGATGATGATGATGATGGTGTGTGTGTGTAGGATCCTGCGCAGTCGGTGGGCAGCAGTAACTGTATTACACTAATGGAGAGTGTTGGGACAGATGGAGAGGATCTGTACATCTCCTGCACGATGCCCTCATTAGAGCTGGGCACTGTGGGTGGAGGAACCGGTCTGCCCGCACAACACGCCTGTCTACAGGTAACACACACACACACATATTCAGACAGCACTGAGGCTCTATCTGAGATTCACCCCATGATGTGTGTGTGGTCAGATGTTGGGTGTTCAGGGTGCCAGTGATCAGTGTCCCGGTGAGAACTCGCGGACGCTGGCGCGGATCGTCTGTGGGACAGTGCTGGCAGGAGAGCTCTCGCTGATGGCCGCCCTCGCCGCGGGACACCTCGTCAAGAGTCACATGACTCACAACAGGTCAAACACTATACAACACAGTACTAATATACTCACGTTTATATGACAGTGATTTGACGTTCTGTTGTTTAGTTTGGATTCTGAAGTTCTTGTACTCTCTCAACAGGTCAAAAACCAACGTTAGAGAGACTGAATTGCAGCCAAAGGAAGCTTCATGAAGCGCAGAACTCTGGGAAATGGAGTCTTGAGAATCTGACGTCCGTGTGGTTCCTCGTGTTCATTCTCAGGGCGTCTGAAGACACGGCCTTTCAGAGTGGACAGATGTCAGGAGTTTTCTTCTGTGAAGCAGCTCATTTTGCAGTCGGAATGGGAATTATGGGAAATATTAATACTTCACATTTTACTTTGTGCCTCAATTTTATAAGGCGACTACATGAGTAAATGAGCGAGATGCGTTTGTGAGTCGATCGTTGCTTATTTGACTGGATCTGTGTGTTTAGTCCTGCACTAAAAGCCAAAACTGTTACTTGTCAACCTGGATTATAAAGATCGTCAAGCCAAAACATGTAATGTTTCAACCGCTTGGTGAAAATGGGATGAGAAAACAGCTTTTTTTGCACACTGGCAAATGGTTTTTAGACTAAATCATGATCTCAGATCAGAGCTTGATGGATGATTTTGCAGTTTGGACCTTCAAGAGCGTCAGATTGTGTCTAATCGATCACGCCAATCTCACTGTGACAAACTCCACTGACGGACCTTATAAACGAGGTGCTACTGTTATTTAATTATAGTGATTTGAGTTTATGAATGTGTGCACTGTATGGTGTGTGTGTGTTACAAATGAAATGAGTCTTTATTGCCACTGTATGAATTCATGACTCTAAAGTGCTTCAGCTTTTCTTGACAAAAGCAAATCCTTTCACTTTCTGACGACAGAGAGTGCTGATAAAGCCATATCTGTGTCTTCTGAAGTTGCTTTCTCTTGCTTGTTTCCTGCTAAACCATTGATCAGATCAGCTTATTTTTAAATTGTCAGTATTTTTGTTGAACTGTTTTAAATGCAACAAACTGGAAAAATAAACATTTACACAGTATTTGCATTTTGTGTGAGAATAAGCCTTTCTAAGAATTGCCTTTCTGCAGAATCCAATTTCAGTCGACTCCCCTGCACGTTGGCACGTTCTTTATTTCATAAAAATATCCTTTTATAAATTGTGCGCACTATTAACCACTTCGTTCCCTCGATTTACTAAATTGTGCACACTTTTAACCATTTCGTTACCTCGAGTTGCTAATTAGTGCACACTATTAACCATTTCGTTACCTCGAGTTGCTAATTAGTGCACACTATTAACCATTTCTTTACCTCGAGTTGCTAATTAGTGCGTATTATTTACCGTTTCGTTCCCTCGAGTTGCTAAATAGTGCACACTTTTAACCATTTCGTTACCTCGAGTTGCTAATTAGTGCACACTATTAACCATTTCTTTACCTCGAGTTGCTAATTAGTGCGTATTATTTACCGTTTCGTTCCCTCGAGTTGCTAAATAGTGCAGACTTTTAACCATTTCGTTACCTCGAGCTGCTAATTAGTGCACACTTTTAACCATTTCGTTACTTCGAGTTGCTAATTAGTGCACACTATTAACCATTTCGTTCCCTCAGTTTACTAAATAGTGCACACTTAACCATTTCGTTACCTCAATTTACTAAATTGTGCACACTTTTAACCATTTCGTTACCTCGAGTTGCTAATTAGTGCATACTTTTAACCATTTCGTTCCCTCAGTTTACTAAATAGTGCACACTTTTAACCATTTCGTTACCTCAAGTTGCTAATTAGTGCATACTTTTAACCATTTCGTTCCCTCAATTTACTAAATTGTGCATTTTTAACCATTTCGTTACCTCGAGTTGCTAATTAGTGCATACTATTTACCATTTCGTTCCCTCAGTTTACTAAATAGTGCACACTTTTAACCATTTCGTTACCTCGAGTTGCTAATTAGTGCATACTATTTACCATTTCGTTCCCTCAAGTTGCTAAAAAGTGCGCATTATTAACCATTTTGTTACCTCAATTTACTAAATAGTGCACACTCAACCATTTTGTTACCTCAATTTACTAAATATTGCACACTTAACCATTTCGTTACCTCAATTTACTAAATATTGCACACTTAACCATTTCGTTACCTCAATTTACTAAATATTGCACACTTAACCATTTCGTTACCTCAATTTACTAAATAGTGCACACTTAACCATTTTGTTACCTCAATTTACTAAATATTGCACACTTAACCATTTCGTTACCTCAATTTACTAAATATTGCACACTTAACCATTTCGTTACCTCAATTTACTAAATATTGCACACTTAACCATTTCGTTACCTCAATTTACTAAATATTGCACACTTAACCATTTCGTTACCTCAATTTACTAAATATTGCACACTTAACCATTTCGTTACCTCAATTTACTAAATTGTGCACACTTAACCATTTCGTTACCTCAATTTACTAAATTGTGCACACTTAACCATTTCGTTACCTCGAGTTGCTAATTAGTGCATACTATTAACCATTTCGTTACCTCAATTTACTAAATTGTGCACACTTTTAACCATTTTGTTACCTCGAGTTGCTAATTAGTGCATACTATTAACCATTTCGTTCCCTCAAGTTGCTAAAAAGTGCACACTGTTAACCATTTTGTTACCTCAATTTACTAAATAGAGCACACTCAACCATTTCGTTACCTCAATTTACTAAATTGTACACTTTTAACCATTTCGTTACCTCAATTTACTAAATAGTGCACACTTAACCATTTTGTTACCTCAATTTACTAAATATTGCACACTTAACCATTTCGTTACCTCAATTTACTAAATTGTGCACTTAACCATTTCGTTACCTCAATTTACTAAATTGTGCACACTTAACCATTTCGTTACCTCGAGTTGCTAATTAGTGCATACTATTAACCATTTCGTTACCTCAATTTACTAAATTGTGCACACTTTTAACCATTTCGTTACCTCGAGTTGCTAATTAGTGCATACTATTAACCATTTCGTTCCCTCAAGTTGCTAAAAAGTGCACACTATTAACCATTTTGTTACCTCAATTTACTAAATAGTGCACACTCAACCATTTCGTTACCTCAATTTACTAAATTGTACACACTTTTAACCATTTCGTTACCTCGTTGCTAATTAGTGCATACTATTAACCATTTCGTTCCCTCAAATTGCTAAAAAGTGCACACTATTAACCATTTTTTTACCTCAATTTACTAAATAGTGCACACTATTAACCATTTCGTTACCTCAATTTACTAAATTGTGCACACTATTAACCATTTCGTTACCTCGAGTTGCTAATTAGTGCGTACTATTAACCATTTCGTTCCCTCAAGTTGCTAAATAGTGTGCACTATTAACCATTTCGTTACCTCGATTTACTAAATTGTGCGTACTAATAATAAATGACTAAATTACCAATTAATTACTAAATAATTACTAATAATAGTAAATAGTACATACTATTTACCATTTCGTTACCTCGAGTTGCTAAATTGTGTGTACTATTTACCATTTAGTTCACATTTCGTTACCTCGAGTTGCTAAATTGTGCGTACTAATAATAAATAATTACTAATTCATTACTAAATGATTACTAATAATAGTAAATTGTGCGCACCATTTACCATTTCGTTCCCTCAATTTATAAGTCGTCCACATGATTTAGCAAATCGAGGGAATGAATTTGTACATTCACGATTTGGCTTATTTTTTCCTACATGTCATGTGTGGGGCTCCGTATATATTAACTAAAATAATAAGCCTTTTCCTAATTTCTCAAACATGCAATTAATTTAATTAATATATTTATTAACCATTTCCTCTCCATTGACGGAATTTTCTGCCTTTCAACGTTTTCACTGTTATAAAAAGGTAGAGTACAGAATATCCAGATCAAAACACGGTGAAGAGGGAGCAGAAACAAGCGATAAAAGCATGTTGTCGTCTTTGAATAAAAAATATGCAATTTTCCCAGCTTTTTGTTCAAAATTTGCTTTTTTTTTTTTTTTTTTAATATAAAAATCTCACCCACATTCAAATGTTAATAATAATAATAATAATAAAAAAAAAACTTTCTTCTTTTGTGGTTTCTCATGTTTATTCTCAGGTGTATTTAAACCATATCTGTATCAAATAGTGCAGCTCTATGTGGCAAATTAATAAACATTTGAGAATTTCTAAAACTCCAGAACAGTAACAACCTGAACAACATGGAATATGAACATTCTTTGCACAAAATGAACAACAGCAGTCAGCGGTGCAGAAAGATGTCAATCATTTTATTCCTCTCTAAACAGGCAGCGGTGCCGCCCTCTATTCACAGTACATGTTTATCCTGACACCTTTAGTGCGATGCGTATGTACACAAAACATCTGAACCCCAAGGACTTTACATTCAGTGCAAATGCAACTAATAACACACTAGACTGTATTAGAGGGACACACAAGCAGAACTCCTCTCCTGATTGGCTGTTTCCACCGAAAAACCCTCCAATCAGGGGAAATCAGGTGTATGTTTTTTTATTTTTTAAAGTAACACATTCAGCTTTACGGTTTCACTCCGGTGGATTCGTACATTCGGGTTCAGTGAGTGTCTGGAATGTTTAAGTTGTACGAGCGTGACGTTTTGAAAATCGCATCTAGTCGAAAGCTTACCGTAAATACTCAGATGTTGTGGTGCACCTGCTCTACGTTAGGCTACTTTTTGTCCTCTAAAGCGTCTTTAACAGTCTATCATGAATGGACACTTGTTTCCGCCACTAAATTAAAAAATTAAGCTAATTGCGCAATTTACTTCGCAATTATGACTTTCTCAGAATTGCATCAAACTCAATCGCGAATTATAGTCAGAATTACGACAAACGGACAAATCACGAATTACAAAGTTAGAATTGTGATATAAACTCGCAATTCTGACTTGTTTTTCAGAATTACGATATAAACTCAATTGCGAATTATAGTCAGAATTGCGCCAAACGCACAACTGCGAATTATAAAGTGAGACTTTTTTCTCACAATTGCGAGTCATTTTTCGGACTTTCTAACTCGCAATTCTAAGAAAGAAAGTCAGAAGCGTGCGATAAAAAGTCGCAATCACCTTTTATTTTTTATTTCATGGCGGAAACAAGCTTCCATAATCACGGGAACAGTTTGACGAATGAAAATGTTTAGCAAAAAATGGATTTTATTACCCAGTAATTGTCTTTTTTTTCCCCCAATACAAATATCCAAACATTCTTAAATCAAAGATACATTTACCGGAAATGCAAAACGACTTAATTTTCAACCATAAAATTAAGAGAGTTTATGCCATTTTCTGATGTCATTGGCAGATATTTTTCTCGTTTTAAGCAAAAAGAATTGAGATTTTAAGTCATTTTTCTTCTCAATGCAAATTGCTTTAAGACAAAAATACTGAGGTAAAAAAAAAAAAAATCTATTTTTGCCAGTTTGTGCCTTGTAAGATTGTTCACAAATGCTTGACGTTTAGTTTTTAATCAGGAAATCTACATTTGATAAAGAAAAAAATAAATTAACGCAACTAATTCTACCCGATCTACAGCTACGTACGATCTACGCCCCAAATTTTCGACCGCATCTCCCCACTGGATACAATATTCGATGGCATTGGAGACACTTTTCCGATGACACAATCGGTCCTTGCTGATTGCAAAATCACATTTAAATAATACGAGGTACGAAATCAACATTAAAACGATGTTTGTAGAAACACTAAAGGATGTCAGTTTGGGCCGTGGCTGTGGTTTTGATGTAATGGACGTGGGCGGCACGATCAGCGAGACGTACCAGATCAATAATGAGGCACTTCTCTAGAAATGTTTGATTCGGATACACACTTCTCAGTCTCTCTCTCTCTCTCACACACACACACACACACACACACACACACTCTCTCTAAGGCATATGGAGTTGGATTAGTCAGGTAAAAGCATCAACTGACGATCTCAAGCAACAATGAAATTATATACAAATAATCTGTGCGGAAAGTCCGACTGACGTATTAAAATTTTTTGCCCGTTACGATCGATCTGTAATTGTGCTACGGTACGTCAGCCGCTCAGACACGGATGTAACTAAAGATTACGTCGCCGAAGGAAATAATCGTCCGCGTTGACCTCTTCGTCAGCGGCGGAGTCCGCGCTTCATAAAAGAGACGGCGGACGTTGAGACGAAAGGCAGGCCAACGAAAGCCCTCGAGTTCATTTACACACATGCCTTTGATTCGATGCTGAACGTCGACGATTATACGTGGACCATGAAAGCAAAGCTGAAATGTTTGTTCTACACAAAAAAAAACACTAATAATCGGGACTAAAACAGCCGGTCTCGTGTGTTCAGCTTCAAAACTCTCCGCTATATATATAAACTTCCCATCTCACTTACTTACATACGTACATATATATTTATATCAATATAGATCTCTGGCAGAAAACACGGCGTTTGGCTTCTCTAGTCCTCTGCCTGTGTGAGCTAGTGCGGCGCTACAGAACGGCTTCAAGCGTCTACCGATGAGCCGCTGCCGGGGCTTCCTGTGGCAGCGGGGCTCGGAAGAGTCGGGAAAGGGACGCGATGAGTCTTCTGCGCGGCGGGAGGAGTGTGCGGGAGCCGGAGCCGCTCGGGCACACTGACGGCAGAACTGGGGAACAAATCAAAAAGAACTATTAATAATCAATTGTCACAATAATGATATATTATTATTATTATTAAATGCATCAATCACATGACAAATGAAATGGTAACGCTTTACAACAAGGTCCCGTTATTTAATGGATTAACGACGACAGTATTTGTTCATCTTTGTCACAGTTGATTATGTCAGCTCGGGTCCGTTAAATTATATTGACCGATGCTACTTTTCATTTGAATAATATATGAACTGAGATGAATAAAGACTTAAGGAATATTTTTCACTGTTAGTTCAGGTTAACTAATGTTACCAGTAAAATAAAACGATAATAATTATACGATAACAC
>CM074294.1:19589659-19597159 GCA_037194245.1 Opsariichthys bidens | reverse complement strand
CATTAGCACCTGTTTGGTATAATTGTTTAATCATACACCTAACTATATGCCTACAAAATCCCTGACTTTGTGCAAGTGTACCTTGAAGAATTGATGCTGTTTTGAAGGTAAAGGGTGGTCACACCAAATATGGATTTGATTTAGATTTTTCTTCTGTTCACTCACTTTGCATTTTGTTAATTGATAAATATAATCTATTACCAAGTTTATTTTTGAAAGCATTCTTACTTTACAGCATTTTTTCACACCTGCCTAAAACTTTTGCACAGTACTGTATATACACATATACATATATACACATACACACACATATATATATGTATATATGTATATATATATATATATATATATATATATATATATATATATATATATATATACACACATATACATATACACATATACACAGATATATATATATATACACACACACACATACATGCATACATATGTATATGTGTGTATGTATATGTATATGTGTGTGTATATATATATATATATATATATATATATATATACACATATACACATATACATATGTACACATACACACACATATATATATATATATATATATGTATGTATGTATGTATGTGTGTATATATATATATATATATGTATGTATGTATGTATGTGTGTATATATATATATATATATATGTATGTGTATGTATCATTTTCAAAAGTGATTTAAGTGAATGCACAAAATCTGAATCAATTTGAAACATCTCTAGACATATAACAGGCGTTAAATGGCCCTCTAAACTCACTGAACTGCTGCTTGGTTGATCAGAGGCAACATAAACATGCCGAGTCAGTGGTTGCCATGGAGACCAGACTCACCTGGGCATTCTCGTGGTCCACTGAGAAATTGCAGACGAGCCATGTGTCTAGATCATTCTCATTATTGGGCACGATCTTACGGATGGCAGACAGATACAGGACGTCTCTCTGGGACGCGGGCCACACTCTCTGTACGGAGGAAAACAACATGAGGAGCAGCTCTTGCAGAACACTGACCCTCATTGATTCAGGCTCTCTTCTCACCTTATGAGTCTGGTAGATGATGACAGCGTTATCGGACAACGTCTCCACGATGTTGAAGTTTTCAACAGTCGCTGGAGACAGAAATGAGACCTGATATAAATGAGCTGAACACAACTGGATATTAGATCATTTGTTTCCCAGAGATTGGCTACTCCCTTTTTGTTTTTGTATATCATAGGTAAAGATAGATTAGAAGTAATTCTACTCATGACCATTAGGAGGTGTGGCTGAATTTCTGATCAGACATTAATGTGAATTAAAGTGTGGTAAGAGTATGTGGCGCTTCTAAACTGTGCTCTGTCAGCAAGTGTGCTCCAGGATGAATAATATTAGCTTTAAGCTTTGATATCTATAATACAGGATGCTGTAATAGAGGGTTTTGTGTGTGTATACTCACTCTCCCAGTCGTTGCGGACATCTGTGTCCCAGAAGTAGTGGCAGACCTCATGACCTGTGACCCCTTTGACAGAGTGTGTGGCCTTCAGAGGGTCCAGCACGATCCCGTTCTCCTCCACCTCCCTCCGGTACACCTGAGACAGAGAGAGAGTTTTAGACCCAGTTTTGCACAAAAATACATTGAAGTGTTATTGTTAACAAAAAAAGGAAACAAATAATAATTATTAAAAAAAAAAACATTTTGAAATGAAATATAATTAGATTATTAATCAAGTCTAAAACTGAAATGAAAAATATACATTAAAAAATATATAAATAATAATAAAAAAAACAATCATCTAAACAAAAATTAAAATGAAAGCTAAAAATATAAAAATAAAACAGGGACAAAAAAAGCTGGAAAACCTAAAAGCTTAAAACGAAACTGAAATAAAAAAATAAATCTAAAAAACAAAACAAAAAAATAATTTAAACTAAAACCTGAAAACAAAAATGAAACCCAATTGACCCGTCGCAAAAAGTTTGATTGACAGGCGATCTGACCAATCAGAACCCAGAATCCGCCATTTTTTTGCGACAAAGCGGTCAGGGGAGTTAGTAGATTAACGTTGGTGACCTTGAATGCTTTTCCGCGCTTGAAACAACATTCCTTCTGATGTTTATTTGATGCTATAAATGAACTAGTATGAAGAGATGATCGCTTCACGACACATTAAACACACACTAGACGCCATTTATTGATTAAACTTCTTTAAAAATTACAATATTTTAAAAATGAAACCGTTTCATATGTCTGTCGGCATGCTGTCAGTGTCTCTTTGCTCCAGGATGTATTTTTCACCGTGTGAGAACATGATGTGTGGCGTGAGAGTGCATAGCAACAGTAACTAAAGGGGGCGGGGCTTTGTGAAGGGTCAATTCAAAACATTAACAAACACTATAATCATATGTCAAAAACACACATATTGGGCTAAAGAGTGTTTTAACTTCTTTCAGTACTTTCACTGCTCTGAACAGACTATCCTGTCCTGTATGTGGGAGGACAGCTGAGCTCACCTTCATCTCTCCCTCCTCCACCACAAGCTGCCAGTTAGCATCTCCACCCACATCCTGCAGAGAGTAGGTCATGTGATTCTGAACCATCTCCTCCACCTGCCCAAAACACAGCACAGCAAAGAGGTCAGAGGTTGTTCCCTCATGTCACAGGATCTAGATAAATGACACTTTCGGTCAACGTGAAACGCCTTTCACTTCTGTTCTGTACGAGTATATTTTGAACGAAACCGAAACTAAACGCAACCGGCAAGACTTTCTGAGGTCGAGTTCAGCCTCCAAAAAATCTCCACGTAATGCTTATTAGGGCCCAAGCCCTGAAAAGGCGCAGGGCCCTATTGTTCTTCTAAGGATTATTATTGTTATTTTTATTTTTATATATTGAATAATCTGACTCAACTAACTGGTCAGTCTCCAACTGGAGACACCGTTTAAATTTATTTTGCCCGCCGTGCCCAGTTGTCCTTAAAACACAGAGGAGGCGGTGCCCGCCCATCGTTGCTTGCAGCTATATTTTGATATTATGCCTGTAAACTTTACTACTGGCATTAAATTACTGGTTTTAGAAAATCTGCATCAGATACAACAGGAAATGATCAAATCCCTCTTGTGCTCTTCAGCCATTTTTGACCAAAACGTTTTTTTTTTTTTTTTTTTTATCAGAATGGTACGAAAGTTGGTAAAGGTTTTGGCACTTGCTATGTGAACACACACATTCAGACAAAAATCATGGACATGATTCCAAAAGGTTAAATGGTCATGAAAAAAATGAGCACATTAGAAATAAATGGCAGACGAATTTTATCTAGTGGAAACTTTTGGTACTGCAGCCAAACAAAATCTTACAGAAAGCTCATTTTTTGAAATATCAAGCTCCAATTTGGAACAACTCGTTTATATTTATGTCTTCGATTTACAGTTTTAGAGTAAAACGTGTTTTTGAAAAATATACATTTCATATAGTATTTTTGTGCATTTTTCATAAATGTGAAATTCTGTACCTTAATAATTCATTGAAAAGAGACCAAAATGAAGTTATGACAGTTTAAGTTGGAAGTTTCGTTTTCATATCTATGCTCAAAAAGTGAATAAATGGATAATAACAACTGCATAAATATAATTTAGTACCATAAAATCCCATAAAAATACAACATATTAAATAAAAAATGCGTAGTACATTAATTTCATTGGAAAAATAATAATAATAATAAAAATGGGAAGAACTCAATGTCATGTTAAAATGTATCAAATAATAACAATCAGGATTCTGAGCAACATTTATTAGTCCATTTTTAAATCATCATGCATTGCGATTATATGATCATAAAACGAAGCATTAAATATGATCGTATGAAGACATCATTGGCGGATATGATGACTGATATTCATACGCGAGTTTATGAAAGTCTACGACTATTTAAAGGCATTTAATTAGCCATTTATTTACATAGTATACAACAATAAAAGCATAAACATGAATTAAGAAAGCAAATTAATTTCATGGTGATTTAAAGTAAGATGATTCCAGTGAGTTATTAAACAAGCGTATTATGATTTTATGACACACAAAGACAGCAAATGGAGGCAAGACGGCAGACTGTGGTTTTAATGCGCTGTTAGGCTTGCTAATAATACAACTGGCTGCGTTTCAAAACATAGAGCGCTGCCGAGCCAGACAGCATTTTTAGGCTGACTAAGCAGACTGACTAGGTTTTGCAAATAGGTGCAATTTTACAAACGCATCGGCAATGCATCATCATGTCAAGAGCTTCTGACAGTCGTGGATGAGTGTGCTAGAGGGCGCCGTTACCTCAGCACTGAACCGGTGCTCAGAGAGTGAGGGAGTGAAGACGACAGCAGAAGATGAGGGAGAGGAAGGACGAGAGGGGGGCTACACGGGTGAGGAAGAAGAGAGAGATGCAGCTTCATCAGGAGTTAACAAAAAATACCCAAGAACAAAAAAGAAAGAGACCGGGACACAGGAAGAGATCTGCAGGTGATCACGAGGAGAGGATGATGAAGAAGAAGAAGAACAAACCTTCTCAGCGAAGCGGTGACAGCCCACGGTGGAGTAGGCGTCTCCTGAAGGCACTGAATTGCTCCTCTGTATCCTGCTCTTCTCACACTGAGACTATAAACGACAAAAACAAGACAAAAACATAACGCATCCGGAAACATGCAGGGTGGGACTTCAAAACTAATGTATTATAAGCTTATTGGTTAATAATAGTTTATATTCCTTATACTGATGAATCCGACTATTAAGACAATAAATAGACAATAAACTGCTTTTTCCCCACCAATATATTTGTTTTACATTCAAAAAGCTACAAATATTTACACTTGTGTAACATTTACCGTATTTTCCGGACTATAAGCCGCAACTTTTTTCCCCCGCTTTGAACCTTGCGGCTTAAACAAAGACGCGGCTAATATATGGATTTTTCCCGCTGTAACTACTCGCTGGTTATTAATCAGTCCACGCTTCCGAAGTACTGATGTCCATTTTTTTTATTAGTCGTTCAGACAAAAATAAAACAAACCATAATTTTACACTCAACCACTAAAGACACAAAACCAAACATAATATACAAAATATTAACACTTTAATATTAACCCGTCCAGGTGAAATAGATCAGCCAGGGTCACGTGACGCTCAACTTAAATATTCCGAAATAATAATGAAACTAACGAAAATTATACATTTGGCACAACACACAAAAAATACACACATTCAAATTATAAAGTCAAAAATAAACATTAACCTGAATCACCAATAAAACATAAAACCCACAGCTGACCTACCAGCGTCAGCTACACCCGCTTTCAAATTTTTCTCATTTTTCATTTCATTTTGGTGGCATGTTGACCGTTTAGATTAAATCGAGCGCGCTCAAACTTCCCATCGTTCTGATTACGGTAGTCATTTCGTCGCCCTCATCATGACAGAGAAATGCATATGCGATATGCGAACGGCCCCTTAGTTGTCTTTTTGCGCCGAGTCAATTCCTCACGCTGCCGTTTCCAACGTCTTCTCATCGACTCATTAAGCTCTATTTCCTTTTCCAACAGCCGGATCACCTCGAGAGCAGCATCATATGCATTTCTCCGTGTCTTTGTCATGATGAGGGTGACAAAATGACTCCCGTAATCAGAATGACGGGAAGTTTGAGCGCGGTCGATTCAATCTAAACGGTAAGCGTGCCGCCAAAAAACTGATCACGTCACAGAACGTGAACGAACATTCGCGGCAGATCCGACTGAAAGCCAAAACAATCACCACCGCGATGAAGTCTGAGGATTTTAGAGGTTCATTTGTTTCAATGTACCTGTAGAACCTGCGGCTTATAGACGTGTGCGGCTTATTCATGTTCAAAATAATATTTTTTTTTTTAAATTCAGTGGGTGCGGCTTATATTCAGCTGCGCTCAATAGTCCGGAAATTACGGTATGCATCTGGCAGATTCTTCTGACAAAAGCGACAGATCTTTTGATTAACGTTTCCCATCTCAAATGGCATCAGCAGTTTTTAAAATCAAATTTTAGACCTCTTAAAAGGGATAATTCACCACAAAATTACAATTCTGTCCTCATTTACAGAAGATATGTTGAAGAATATGGATAACCAGTAGATGGACCCTATTGACTGGGGTCCAGTGGGGTCCATCAGCTGTTTGGTTACCGGCATTCTTCAAAACATCTTCTTTTGTGTTCAGAAACTCATACAGGTTTGGGAGTAAATGATGACAATTTTCATTTTTGGGTGAACTATCCCTTTCAAATGATAAAACTTTGATCAAATGAATGCAGGACTCGTTTTCAGGACACACCTGCTCTTCGATTTTGTCTTGTCGGTCCAGAGCGGCCTCCACGGCGTCAAAGAACTCGTCTTCATTGATCAGGCTGTTCGGACCCTCCTGAAGGACAGAACGAGATGAGCATCTTCACACAGTTTACGGCACGTTCTGCAGGCACCAGCGCACGTACAGAACCCAAACCCACCTCGTAATCGGGCCCTCCAAAGTGAGACTTCTTCTTCAGCTCCGACAGGGCTGATTTATATGCTTCCTCCACCCTCCTCCTCTTCTCCATCTCCTGCAGAAAGCAAGAGGAAGGAGCGACTTTAGCTGACTAAACACTGTTCAATGTCTTGGCTTGAGTAGATCTTGTCTCGGTGTTATCTGGGAAGAGCGAGAGATTGTTCTGAAGCGCTCCATTGTTCAGACAGAAGCTCGCTCTGATTGTATATGTCGGTATTGTGCCGAATGCGACGCATCAGCAGACAGATTCAGCTCCACCTCAGTAACACGCGCTCGCCACTTTCACACGCAAACCCATTAAAACGGCTGGATTAACTTTCTGGCAGATACCAGAGCAGCTTCTGCTTCCACTCGTGCATCACCAAAATGATGCTTTTCCTGGAACGACCAGCACTATAGTTATTTAACATAGTAGGATACTATAATAAATATTAGATCACTGTATAATTATAAGAGTTAAAACACTTACAAACATAAATGCATGTCTGAAAAGCAGTTTATGTTTGCTGCATATTAATGAAAAATAATTTTCCCTCTTATATCAAATTATTCTAGCTTGTAGTTATTTTCATAATTTTTTTTACAGTATATTCATCATTAATATTTTGAATTAGCTTTTATATTTTTATATTATTATTTTATTTATCATTATGAGTTTGCCATTTTTTTAAAGAATTTTTACAGTATATTCTTCATTAATATTTTGAATTAGCTTTTATGTTTTTATATTATTCTTTTATTTATCATTATGAGTTTGCCATTTTTTTTAAAGAATTTTTACAGTATATTCTTCATTAATATTTTGAATTAGCTTTTATATTTTTATATTATTATTTTATTTATCATTATGAGTTTGCCATTTTTTTAAAAAGAATTTAATTTTTGTAAACAAAAATATTTCTTTATTTCAATTTTAGCCATTTCAGTACTATATCTTTTTTATTTTGCATTTTTAATTTATTTCT